>ML688515.1:22027-118848 GCA_007922175.1 Pelusios castaneus
AGATAGATAGATAGATAGATAGATAGATAGATAGATAGATAGATAGAATAAGATGATTACCCACTCTAAAGATCTTGATGGCATATACCGGGTCTCCACTGTAAAGTTTCATTGGCACAGCTATTCCAAAGAAAACAGAAAAACACAGCCCTGACAAACATAGCTGTGCCAGGTAAAATGTCTGTGTAGACACAACTTTACCAGCAAAGGAATAATTTTCACCCACTAGCTTGTGTCATTTGGGGAGGAGGTGTCCCTGTAGTAACAAAATGTCTCTTTATATTGGTACAAAGTGCATTTTGTTTAGCTGGGATAACTGTGCAAGCAAAGCCTTTCTAGTGAAGTCTACCTTAATATGTGTGTGGACTGATCCTGTTGGATGGGGACCACTCACCTCCCACTGCAGCCAATACAAATTGTGTAAGTTCATCTCATCTGAGGACTAGCTCCATGGCTCTTAACCAAGTTTGTGATCCTTCTTGTGAAAGGTGGTAAAACATTTTCCTCATCCATATTCATCATTAACAAAATCCCATGGCAGCCAAAGGATGGACTGCCACTGACACAAAGAGACAAGTTGGAGGCACTATCATTTATTGATCCAATTTCTGTTGGTGAAATACATGAGCTTCGAGCCAGAAAGCAGCAGCTTAAGTCGACTTAAGGAAACTGTAGTGTAGACACAGAGTAAATTAAGTCGATTTAAGCCTGCTTAAATCGATTTAATTTACAAGTGTAGACGCACCCTGAGTTCTTAAGAATTGGGCCGAGACTTAATTCCACTGGAAATTAAATGCTGAATGGGTATGGAAGTTCTGTGGGATTGAAAGAGAATAGGGTAGGGAACTAGCTACTAGAGAACCACCATATCAAATGAACTGGAAGAGAAGAAATTGTCTCATTAAAACCGAAGTAATCTCAATTTCATGGAAGCCCCAGGGTTTAGTGGATAGATCACTGGACTGGGGTGCCACAGACCTGAGGTCTGTTCCTAATGCACTCACTGGGCTGCTGAGTGAAGTTAGGCAAGTCATTATCTCTCCAAAGGGCAGTAAGCAAGTCTAACTCTCTTCCTACTGGTGGAATAATGAGGCAGGACTCCAGCCGAGTACAACTTCCTTGTTGCCCAGCACAGCTCAGGAAGCACCTGGAGACCGTATGCTTCTCCTCTGTAAAGGAGAGGGGCATCCCATTCCAGTATGCCCAGGCACCCCAGTGAATAGCATATGAAGAGCTTTAACGTTCTCCAGGATGCAAGATGCTGCAGAAAGCTACATCTGCATTAACTTTCCTGAGTTGTTTAGGGGGGTGGGTAACTGGCTAATGGCTTTTCCAGAATTAGCCTCCACATAATGTTCAGCCTAGAATTTTTTTCACTCAGAATAGGAAATGCACTCTGTTGCGGTTCTGTTTGGTTTTCACACCATACACTATGGGATTCATCATCGGAGGAAAGATGAAGTAGAAACTAGCCAAGAGGACATGTATATGAGGGGCGACTAGTTGTCCAAATCTGTGAATTATTGAGGTTAGAACCACTGGAGTATAAACCATGAAGACAGCGCAAAGATGGGAACCACAAGTGTCAAAAGCCTTTAGCTGCTCTTCCTTGGATACCAGACTTAACACGGTCCTTAGGATCTTGAGATATGACACAGCAATGAACAGGAGATCCAACCCCACAGTGAAGAGAGTTGAAATGAGCCCATAGATGTTATTGAAACTTGTGTTAGCACAGGCCAGCTTCAGCACTGCCATGTGCTCGCAGTAGCAATGTGAGATGACGTGGGACTGGCAGAAGGGCAGCCTACTTAAGAAGATTAGCTGAGGGATCCTTATGAGAACAGCGCGGACCAAAGCTGCAAGCCCAATCTTTGCTATCAGTGAGTTGGTCAGGATAGTGACGTACCTCAGGGGGTTGCAGATGGCCACGTACCTGTCAAAGGCCATGGCCAGCAGCACAGCAGACTCCATGTGAAAGAATGAGTTAAGGAAAAACATCTGCACAAGACAGGCATTAAAGTTGATCTCCCTGGAATTAAACCAGAAGATGCTCAGTGTTTTGGGGATGGTGCTCATGGATAAAACTAGATCAATGAAGGCCAGCATGGTGAGGAAATAGAACATGGGCTTGTGTAGGGAGCGCTCTGTCTTGATAACATACAGGAGGGTGCAGTTCCCAAGAAGGGCCACGGTGAACATTAAGCAGAAGGAGATGGAGATCCAGACATGCATGGCTTCCAGCCCACTGATGCCACTCAGGAAGAACACTGACGGATCAGTCTCTGTGCTCTTGGAATGTGATACGTTGTCTTGTGGCATCTTTTGCAAGTTTCACAGCAGTGTCTTTCCTTTTAATAAAACACAACACATACAATAAACAGACCCTGAAAATTAGCCAAACAAACAAGGAGTCCTGTGGCACTTTTAAAGATTAACATGTTTATTTAACGCATGAACTTTCATGAAAGAAAAACTCCACTTCATAGATTACCCAACGCTCTGTTGTTCTTGAGTATTTTTGTAATAATTAGTTCTTATGAAAATGTATGGGAAATGCTGTGTCATGCTGCCCTTTCGACTTTATGTGATTATTAGTCACCACTTCCTGATAAGGATGGCTATTTTTTATGTTGCCGTTATTTTGTCAATGCCATTTCTTTCATTTTTGTTTTATTTGTTGTTCTGTTTTTTACCTCCTGGGTGTTGGGTTGTTTTTTTCCCATTTACTGGCCTCTAGCTGAGTAGGATGACGGGCAATAACATCCTTTTTCAATTTTTAGAAGATGATGCAGCAAACATTTGTTCTCAGATAAAAACAGCAACTAACTATTACAGAAACTTATTTTAAAGTTCACAAAAAATTACATTCATTCAGATTTTGAAAAGCATTATTTCCTTTTTGACCCTTTTTCAGAGCTATGGAATGTGTTACCCTTTGTATATTTGTCTTACAGACGTATATTGAGAAACGTCTGCCTCTGGTTTTAATTTAAGGTATATTTGCTTTATTTAACAACACACTTTACACATTGTCACAACACATAAACCACACAATGTTAGTACAATTTAGAATGTGTGGAATTTTATAGATAATATTTTTTTAGCTGTAGGGGACTATTTTGTAAAAACATTGTACCATATTTTTTTTAACGTTAGCTGATTTTAACTTTTTTTTTTTTGTTGGTGTGCATATTTGAAAGGTTTTTTTTTCTTTTTTGTGTGTTTGTTGTAATATTCGTATTAAAAGGTGATCCATTAATTTTTTCCAATTTATTTCAAATTAACAAAAAAAATTAGGAAGTTTAAAGCTAAATGAAATATGTGGCAATGGTTAAACACTACTACATCTAAATTTAAATAAATACAATATGTGTCTAAACAATAAGATCGATATCCCTGGGGGGGAAAAAACTGTAAAATTGCCACATAGTCTATAAAAACAATATTATGGAAAACAAGTCCCCTCCCAGTGTTACACATGGTTTCTTTCTGGCTACCCAAAACAACAAGTCAATAGCTTAAGAAAGAAAGAAAGAAAGAAAGAAAGAAAGAAAGAAAGAAATTTATTCCATAAAATAATCAACAATGAATATATTTAGCGTTACTTGCTACACCATACCACATAATAAAAATGTAACATTAAAATATATATATATAAAATATATTTCAAAATGCCACCAAAGTACAGTATAATGGCCAATTTTTAACTCCTAAAACCCAGTATTTTATAGATATAGCTATAGATATAGATATAGATATATTACCAAAACCAGTGATGAAGGTCGTTCTAATGTGAGTTTAGCATACACCGTTAATCACACATATAATCTCCCCAAACCCAAAAAAGATGAGCCACTGTAACTGTATGGGATCCCCAGCATATATTCTTCCAGACTGAAATCTTCCATGATGGCACAGATACACAAAAAAGAGCCTCTCACGATGCATTTGTACAAGAATAGAGAACTAAGCCTGGGTATGTATTCTTAAGACCCCTGGTTGTCTGACGACTGTGTGGTTTCTTTGTCAACCTTGGGTTTTGTTTTTTGTTGAAATTAAATAGTTCACTTTTAAATCACCAATCTTACCCCACACTCACTTATCGTTGTGTAAATCCGGAATCGTTCCAGTTTTATACCAGTTTAACTGACAACAGATTTGGCCCTAAGCTTTCTATTTTGTTCAAAAATTTCCAATTTTCAAGGATCCTTGATTAAGTTGAACACAAACTACCCCAGCTCATCTGAACTCTGTGTCTTCTTCACCCTCAGAAAATGCTGCCATCAGCCACAAACTTCATGACTTTCTGGTCAGCCAGGATCACCTGGGTGAGAGTATTTATACCCTCTAATGACATCTTGCTAACTTTACTGCCTTGATAGAGTTCAGAGCCTAGGATCATTATAGTGGAACATTAGGGATGGAGCCTAGGGAGTCACAACAGGTGATGAATGTAAACTAACCCTTATCTTTCCTCCTCTGTAATTGTTTGTCTCTACATCTACATGAAAAAGTGTGGGCAAAACCCCCAATATGGTGGATACAAGTCTGGGCCATGTTGCACGAGTTCCACAAAAAGGGTGCAAATCCACTTAAATAACATGTGCACCAAGGGATTTACAAACCTAAACTGAGCAGATGCAAAAATGCACGCATGCTGTGCAGAAGGTCACCCTGTGTATTTCGGCCTCTGCTTGGCCTTGAATATGAAGATAGGCGAATATTGGTTTGGGAAACAGATGGCTAATCGCATCTTACATATGTACATCTTCTTTTACCAAGAGGTCCAAAAGACAGCTCTCTCCCACTGGAACCAGCTTGCCATCAGCATACTTACCATCTAGCCCACAGCTCAAATACCTCTCCTGACTGCAACGGAGTTGGTATCACTAAAGTACTGCACGGAGGTAATCGGGCGGTACACCTCTACTGGGGAAAGATTCTTACAGCCAGGACACAGCAGAACAATAAATGGTCTGCATGGGTGTTCAGAGAGCTATGTGGAGGGTAATCCTTAGAGTTGTGGCATCTATTCTCCATGAAAATATTTAGCTCCCTTAGCCTAAGGCTCATAGCCACATTTTCCAGATCTGAAATATTTTTTGTGGTTCTTTTCCCAATCCCATTTAATTTCTCAACAACCTTTTTGAAGTGTGGGTACTGAATCTAAAACACTAGCCAGTAATGGTATCTCCCAGAAGGACCCTTCTGTATTTCAGCTTGAGTTTCCCACTTACACATTGCAGGAAGGCATTTGCCACCTTCATCACCACCGAAACCTCCTATACTGTTGTTTATATATTGGGACCATGATTTCCTTTCTGAGTCAGTCATTATCCCCCATCCTGTAAGTGGGATCAACAGCCTAGGGTCCCAGAAGTGTGACTTTGCATTTAATTGTACTGAACCGCACGTTGTTCAAGTGACCCCCGTTTAGCAAGCGATTGAGATTGTTCTGTATGACAGCCCTGTCCTGATCATTCTTTGCCACGCAGCCCAACTCTCTGTCATCACCAAATTATCAGCACAGATTTCAGAAAATTACATTACTGGCAGCATAAACCCTCACAACATATACTCCCGCAGACAAAAATCTCCAATGACGATACAAATACACACACCACAATGCATTTGTACAAGGGCGAGAACTAAAGCCTTGGTGTTTAACTATAACATCCCAATTTTCTGAAAGTCTGTTTTCACATTTTGTTGGAATTAAGTTGTTCACTTCTAAATGGCCAACCTCACTCCGCTCTCACTTATAGGAATGTAAATCTAGAATCTTTCCAGATTTTTACCGGATTTTGCCCTACACTTTCCATTTTCTTCAAAGATTTCCAATTTTCCAGGATCCTGGATTAAGCTGAACACCACCTACCCCAGTTCACCTGATCTCTGTGTCTTTTACACCCTCAGCAAATGATGCAGTTACACACAAACTACACGATTCTCCACTCAGCTGGGCTCCACAGGATGAGAATATTTAAACCTTCTAAGGATGCCTTGCTGAGCTTACGAAATTGATGGGAGTTCAGAGACTTAGGTCATGATAGTGACGCTCATGTGTTGGAGTTTAGGGAGTCACAGTTAGTTGATTAACCCATCTGTGACGGGATGCACATCTGTGCAGCCCTTGGGCGTGACCTGTATAATCTTTCTGTTCAGTTTTGCAGTGTAATTGTGTTGTTTGATGACAATTACGCTATACCAGGTTCCTCTGTGAATGCTCAGAACATGTGCCACGTGATTACCAGGGTGCCATGTTCCCTGCTGCGACATGTATGTATAGATGTGAAGCATGTTACAGGGTTCAGACTCTCAGGACTCTCTCTAGCACAATGGCTACACATCAAAGGGAATGCTAATGCCCTCCCCTGCTCAGGTAGGAGTGAAGAGAATCTCACAACAGGACAGTGAGGGGGAGGGACTGTCAGCAGTTTGTTAAAACAAAGACACAGAGACTGTGAGGGGGGAGAAGCTGCAGGCTTTCAGCCTGAGAAGACACCATCTTGCAACCAACTTCAGCAAGATCGGGGCCCTGCCTGGGAACAGGCAGAGAATGGCTGTAAAACATCGAACAGCCGAACACCATGCGCATAATCTTGGACTCTGAGGTCAGTTTAGGTAGAGATGTTAGGGTAGCATGCGGTTTATACCTTTTATTTGATAGTGGTCACTCCTGACTCATTTATAGTATGGTTCTGCCTTGATTGGCCATGTTCTCACTTGAAATCGGACTCTGATCAATAAACTAGTATTTGTTTTATCTAAAGCTGTGTGGTCTTTAGAGGGTGTGGATGTGGGAGGCTGCGCACAATCCACTTCTTTGTTAAGTGGACAGACTTGAGACTAAGGTGATTGGGAGTGGGTCCCAATCCCTGTAAGGCAGTGGCTCCCAGTGTAGTGTCTGGGGCTGGGTGTGTTCGCTTGGGGACCAACGCCTGTGTGGCTAGTGGATTTACACCCACTGCCTGGGACCAATTACACGCTGGTGGCAGGTGTGGACTGACTCAGGAGTGAGCGGTCACCCAGCAGAGCGAAGTGAATTGGGGTTCAGGAGTGGGGTTCAAGCGGTCATAGCAGCACACCAGACTGGATTTGGGGAGCAGCCTGTCACACCATGTCTTTCCTCCTGTGTGGCTGTTAAATTCTACATGTACATCAGAAAGTGTGGGCCAAACCCCTAGTAGAATGAATACAAGTGTGAGATATATTATATGAGTCCACAAAAAGGGTGCAAATCCCTCTCAAATAGTGCGCACACCAGAGGATTTATTCCCTTTAATTGAGCAGGTGCAAAAATGCATGCGAACTGACAAGAATCTCCCCCTTCATGTTTGGAGCTCTGCTTGGGCCTGAATATGAAGATTAGTGAACATTGCTTTGGGAAAAATCCTCCAAATGTCACATAAAATGGACCCATTCATCCACTGAAGACATGCCGTCAGTTCTGGGGTGGATCAGAAGGAGGAACATTACATAGTTACACCTGTACCCCTTCCCCTTTGGGTAGGAATAATGGCCCCTCCTCATAGGTGCTGTTTGGCTTCTGTACTGGGGACAGCTCCAATCACACCAACAGAGACATACATGAGGGGCAAATTCTGCATCTGCACCAGGCTTACAGGGCATGGCCTGCTCTGGTGTTGGTTCAGGCTTGTATAGCGATTGGAGGGAGGGGAAGATTTAACCAGGGTGGCTAATGTGCATTTAGGGAAGTCTTTCAAACCATGGCTGGAAATCACCCAGCCTCTACGAGCTAAGGACAGGGCTCCTCCACATTCAAGCTTGGTTTCCTGCTAAGTCAGGGGCACTCTGTACTCGACAACATTGTTGCCAGAACCTTTCCTGCATTGCAACTGGCTGGTTCTGAGCCAGTGCTGAGCCAGCCCAGTGACCTCAGAGGCTGGGCAAGCTGAAAATTACCCCCTGTGGGGAGAGGCAGGAGCAATAGCTTGGCACTGAAGGGAGAGGCTGCTGCTTTCTGGAATGGGAGACTGATGTTATGGCGTGACTCCCGTCCTCTTGGTCATGGCCATACCTTTAAAATTTGCCCCCTCCCCTGCCAATAATGAACACAGTTTGTTAATGACTGCTTCCATCTTGCCCTCCAGACAGGGGAGCCATAATCCCCTCAGGCTGACCAAATGGAAAATCAGGTAGGCAGCCTGGCCTCTCTGGGCTGCCATATGTCCGTCAAGGATAGGGGCCCCAGCCCTTCCCCTCAGCAGGGATCAGGCAGCAAGATGGAAAAGGGGCCAGATTGGGTCCATAGCAGCCCCCACTGCTAACCTCCCCATTAGCTGCCACTTGGGTTCCCTCAGCCTGTCGCCCAGTAGCCCTGCCCCAGTCCTCCACCCAGTGACTGGGGCGCCTCACAGGCACTCCTGCTGGGAACAAGGGAAGGGGTCAGGAGTCTCGGTTTCAGTTAAAGACAGGCACTTACAATGGTCCTGATCACAACATTATTCAGACGAAAACAGAGGAGCATTACTGAGCTCTGCTTGTTGGACTACAAAGATGATACTCCAGGGCGCCTGTCTGCCACTGATCATGGGG
The DNA here is from genome assembly GCA_007922175.1 of Pelusios castaneus. Taxonomy (NCBI): domain Eukaryota; kingdom Metazoa; phylum Chordata; order Testudines; family Pelomedusidae; genus Pelusios; species Pelusios castaneus. The sequence continues at coordinate 30,590 of ML688515.1, forward strand.
TATGACAATGGGGTTCAGACTGAGATATGGAGGTAGTATTTCAGTGACCCTTAAGAAAGCTATTGTGAGACCTTTACAGCAGGCGGCCACTTCAAGAAGTTGGGTGTTCCACTACTGACCTGAACCTACACTTCTGTCTTCAGAGAAGGTCATTGGGAAGTTCATAGTGGGGAGCAGCACGGATATTTTCTCACTCTTCAGCTTTTCTTGGCCCTCTTAAATAAGGTTTCATGGCTATGGAGAATTCAGCAAATTGGAGGACTGGGCCAAACGAAATCTGTGGAGATTCAATAAGGATAAGTGCAGAGTCCTGCACTTAGGAGTTAAGAATTCCATGCTCTGCTACAGACTGGAGACTGATTGGCTGGGCAGCAGATTTTCAGTAAAGGACTTAGTGTTACAGTGGACAAGAAGCTGGATATGAGTCAGCAGTGTGCCCTTACTGACAAGAAAGCTAACAGCATATTGGCTGGATTAGTAGAGGCATTGTCTGCAGATCTAAGGGTATGATTATTCCCCTGTATTGAGCAGTGCTGAGGGCACATTTGTAGTATTGTGTCCATTAATGGGCCCAAAGGAAGGACATGGACAATTTGTAGAGAGCCCACTAGAGGGCAATGAATATTATTAGGTGGCTGGGACATATGATTTTGAGAAGAGGCTGAGAGAATTGTGCATTTTTAGCCTGCAAAAGAGAAGAGTAAGGGGTGATTTGATAAAGTCTTTCAACTACCAGAAGAGGGGTTCCAGGGAGGATTTAGCTAAGTTGTTCTTAGTGCTGGCAGATGACAGAACAAGGACCAATGTTCTCATTTATAGTTGTGGAAGTCTGGGTTGGATATTAAGAAAAACCTTTTCCCTGCGAGGAGGGTGGTTAAGCACTGGCATGGCTTACCTGGAGAGGTGGTATAATGCCCATCCTTAGAGGTTTCCATGACTCAGCTTGACAAAGCTCTGTCTTGGATGATTTGTTTGGGGTTGGTCCTGATTTGAGAATGGAGTTGGACTAAATGACTTCCTAAGGTCCCTTCCAATCCTCATCGTCTATGATTCTATGTACAGTTCATAATCTGCACTGGTTAAGGATCTCTGCCTTCTGTTGGGTGAAGTTCAAGTGTCCCTAGGGATTGTTGGGATGCTATTAGGAATGTTCAATGCTGCTGACCAGGAAGGTTTCTTGGGTTTTCACCTGTCCCTCACAAAGTGAGTGAGACAGCTTTCCTCCCTGTGAGGGAAGTCTCAGGGGACCATTTTCTGCAGGAACTTTTATGCTTAATAGAACAGGGAAGTTATTTTCTCCCCTCTCCTGGACAAAGGGTGTATGAAGCAGTTTAGTGAGTGGCGGTGGGAGTCATAAACTATAGTATTGAACATACTGATGACACCTACTTCTACAGCTCCAGCACCCTCAGCTTGGCAGGTGCACTGGACTGGAAGGCTATGTCTACACTTGTAAATTTAGGTCGACTTTAGCTAAGTCGACTTAGCATCTCTACACCTAAATTTTAAGTCAACTTGGGGGGGACTTACAAAGTCGACCTAGAGCATCCACACTGGACACCTAGGTCGACTTCTAGGGGCTAGGTGAACCTGGGGCAGGTCCACAGTGGTGGGGGCACCCCTTGCAAGGTGCCAGGGGGCTCAGCCTTTGCCCCATTGTATCTTGGTACAATGGGGCAAAGGGGGATAGGGATCCTGGCAGGGCATAGGGGCAGGGTGGGCAGGGCTCTGCCCTGCCCTTTGGGGGAGCATGCCAGGCTCTCCCTGTGTCACCACCCTGGCAGGGGGGGCAGTGGGGGAGTCCTGGAGAGCCCTAAGTCGACTTAGAGCTACTCTGCATCTACACTGGCTTAAGTCAACTTTAGAAAGTCAACTTAAGCCTAAAGTCGACCTAAAAGGAGGTTTAATAAAGTCAACTTAATTTTCATTGTCAACTTTATTTTCCTTAAGTCGACTTAAGCAGCTTGCTTAAGTCAACTTAAGGAAAGTGTAGTGTAGACGCAGAGTAAATTAAGTCGACTTAATTTACAAGTGTAGATGCACCCGAAGAGCCAGAGTCTGTCTTATGGTGAGAGCTGGGTATGGCTCAGTCCGGGTGAAAGGGAGCTAGTCTACAGGAAAAGAAAGATACTATGAGTCTCATGACAGAGACAGCGTATTCAGTTACAGTGGCGGCTGGAGGTGCAATGTCCAAATACTGGGGTCCTGCAGCTTCCCTCTCAGGAGTGGCAGTGGCCAAGAGAGACTATTGCCATCTGTGCCTAGAAACTTGTGTTATATTCCCCTCTGCAATCTGTGCTGGTGAATCGGTGTCACCCAATCCTCCACTCCTGGAGACAATCTCACCTTACTTTGCTGGGACAATCTCAACTCCTGGGCAACTGAACCATGATCACCAGCAAACAAGGTGACCCCAACTCAATGGGTGAGCTCCTCTACACATTCATTCATTGGATTATGTTATGGAAACATCCCAGCCATACCCCCAGTGCAACATGCAAATCCAGGAATGGCTGTTGTGCTATGTTCTGTGATATCCACAGAATACTGTAAACTCAAATCAGTGGTGTGTTGTTCTAGTTCCATTAAAAAAAACAAAACCATATCAATTTTGAAATGCTTTTTATTGTATTCACAAAAAGAAGACACCACTTTGAATATAATTCATCTTTCCTCAGGCTTACACTGCTCTCTAGAATTAAGTTAGTGTTTAGTGCACAAGCAAGAGGTGTTTTTAAGCAGTTGAGTTACAAATGATTTTCACAAAGTCCATGAAGTTTCCATTAAAGATAAGCAAAGCATAGTAGAGTGATAACTCCTGACAAGTGTTTCAGTAAAATTCAGGGATGTGAATCACCCACTATGTTTAGTCACATTTGGTTCTTTTTGCATGAATAATTTTGTCACATTTGCCTTTTGATCCATTTGGGGCAAAAGAAATTATGCCTTTTATTGCTAGAGAGGTGTCATCTTAGCCACACAAAATACAGAGACACTCAGTCACTGGTTGAAGTCAGAGATTTCCTGAAGAGTTTATTTAACTAGCTTAAATATTCATTGTATAAAGCAAGCAAGTACAAGTGCTCATGTGATGCATATTCCTGGAGTTGACAGACAATAGCCCTTACATGCTTCCTAGGCAGAGTGACTGGGTGCAAGAGTATTTAGGTTTCAAACATTTTGATACAGAGAGGTTCTGGAAGGGTTTGGTAAAATGGTCTTTCCAAATATTGCATGAGCGTTAGCTCTCACCCTTCCTTTTCAACTCTTTTCTTGTGATTTTTTCTTGTTGCTCTTCCCTTGTAATATAAAATATAAATTAGTTTACAAGATCATATTTGATTCTTTAGTTTTGGAAATAAAACATAGCTCAGATCTCACATCATTTTAGTTCTATACACCTGGATTCCTAAGCTCTTAGAGACCCCCCTTCAGAATGCACAAGAACCAATACAAATATTTGAAATATAAAGAATAGACACTGTCCACCTCTCCCCCGATGTATGCACAAGCTTGAGATGAGCTGATTCTTCAGATTCCAATGGCATACGCCAGGTCTCCACTGCACAGTTTTGTCGGCACAGCTATTCAAGTGAAAAGTGTGAAAAACATCCCTAATAGATTAGCTCTGTCAGGAAAAATGCAGTGAAGTCACAACTAATGAGCAGAAAAGATTTCCAGCATGGTATCATCTTGGAGGGCAGTTTACGCATACAAACAAAGGATCTGATGTGGATATAAGCTGCGTTTCTTTGGGAAGGTTCTCTTGTTATAGGTATGCTGGCAAACCCTTTCTAATGTAGCCTACCCTAGTATGTAGCCTCATTCTGATGACTGAGGAACAGAGACTTCCCATCGCAGTCAATAAGAGTTGTGGGAGTTCATCACATCTGAGAACTAGCCCTCCCACTTCTTATCCAGCTCTGTGATTCTTCTGAATAATCATAGAATAATAGGGATGGAAGGGACCTCATGAAGTCATCTAGTCCAACCCCCTGCTAAAAAGCAGGACCACTCCCACTAAATCACCCCAGCCAAGGTTTTGTCTAACCGAGCCTTAAAAATCTCCAAAGATGGAGATTATACCACCTCCCTAGGGAACCCATTCCAATGCTTCACCACCCTCCTAGTGAGAAAGTTTTTCCTGATATCCAACCTCGACCTCCCTAGTTGTAATTTGAAACCATTGCTCCTTGTTCTGTCCTCTGTTGCCATCGAGAACAGCCTAGCTCCCTCCTCTTTGGAGCATCCCTTCAAGTAGTTGAAGGTTGCTATCAAATCTCCTCTCAGTCTTCTCTTCTGCAGACTAAATACAAGGAGGTAAAACATATTCCTAATTCATGTCCATCACTGGCATGAGCCCATTGAAGTCAAATGGTGCACTCTCACTGATCTAGAGAGACAAGCAACAGGAGGCAATATCTTTTCATGCAAAATATCTGTTGGCGAAGGCCATGAGTGTCAGGCTAGAAATAGATCTTCTTCAGGTCAATGGCTCCATAAGAATTGGGCTGGGCCCTATGTCAGCCCAAAATTAGGTGTAGAATGGTACTGAAGTTCTATGGATTGAAAGAGAATGGGAGAGGGAACTTGCTTACAGAAAAACACCTTTTCCAATGCATTTTAAGCTATGAAATCATCTCTTTGAAATGCAGAGGATCTCATTACATTGGAGACAGCAGGATTTAGTGAACAGAGAACTAGATTGGTATGCCAGAAACATTGGGTCAGCTCAGCCATTGGGCTGTTGAGTGATGTTAGTCAAGGCACTTCCCCTCCCAATGTGCAAGGAATGAGAAAGTAAGACAGGACCACAGCAAAACACAATTTCCATGTTGTTCAGCACAGCTCAGGAAGACCCTGGGGATTGTATGATGCACCCCCTTCAAAGGAGAGGGAGTTCCCACTCTTGCATGCCCACACCATTCAATCAATAATACTTCAAAGGGCTTAAAACTGTCCAAAAAGACAAGATGCTGCACATAGGTATGTCTGAACTAACTCTTCTCATTGTATTGGAGGGGTGGGGAACTTGCTGATGGGTTTCCCAGTGCTAGACTCCACACATTGTTCAGCCTAGAAGTTTTTCCCTCGGAACAGGAAACGCATTCTGTTGCGAATCTCTTTGGTTTTCACCCCATATACAATGGGGTTCATCATGGGGGGAAAGACAAAGTAGAAAGTGGCTATCAGGATGTGTACGTGAGGGGCAACTAGTTGGCCAAACCTGTGAATTATTGAGGTTAGAAGCACTGGTGTGTAAACCATTAAGATAGCACAAAGGTGTGAAACACAAGTGTTGAAAGCTTTTAGCTGCTCTTCCTTGGATGCAAGACTTAATACAGTCCTTAGGATCTTGACATATGACAGGGTGATGAACATGAGATCCACTCCCACAATGAAGACAGTTACAAAGATCCCATAGATGTTACTGAAGCTGGTGTTGGCACAGGCCAGCTTCAGCACTGCCATGTGCTCACAGTAGCAATGGGAGATGACGTGGGACCGGCAGAAGGGCAGCCTGCTGAGGAAGAAGAGCAGAGGGATCCTTATGAGAATAGCCCGAATCAAAGTTGCCACTCCGATCTTTGCTATCATTGAATTAGTCAGAATAGTGGTGTATCTCAGGGGGTTGCAGATGGCCACATATCTGTCAAAGGCCATGCCCACCAGAACACCAGATTCCACGTTAAAGAATGAATGAAGGAAAAACATCTGCACCAGGCAGGCAGTAAAGCTGATCTCTCTGGCATTAAACCAGAAGATGCTCAGTGTTTTCGGGATTGTGCTTATAGATAAAACCAGATCAATGAAAGCCAGCATAGCAAGGAAATAGAACATGGGCTTGTGGAGGGAAGGTTCTGTTACGATAAAATACAATAGAGAGAAGTTTCCTAGAAGAGCTACCAGGAACATTGAGCCAAAGGGGATGGAGATCCAGAGGTGCATGTCCTGCAGCCCTGGGATGCCAACGAGGAAGAACACTGACGGATCAGAGCCACCACTGTTGTGATATGACAGGTTTTCTTGCAGCATCTTTTGCAAGTCGCACAGCAGTGTCTTTCCTTTCAATAAAAAACCAACACATGGAATGAACAGACCCTGTAAATTAGACACATTCTATCCCCCAGTCAGCTCTGGAAAAAGGCGATGCACCTGTCGTTGAGCTTATGTCAGGGATGAAGCTGTTTTAGACCTAAATTATGTCAGTCTGATCTGAAGCCCATTAAAGTTAGAGGAAATAATTCTATTGACATCACTAAGGTTTGGACTGGGTCCTTTTTTTCCAAGCCTTCCCTTTAGAAGACTTACTAATGGTTACACTAGAGAAAGGGTAGGAAAAGAGATGGTATTTGTAGCATCACTTGAAAGTCAACATTTTGGGGGCTTGCGGGTCTGGGAGTTTAAAAAAGTAGCCCCCTCCCCCCTCCAAACCAGCCTGTCACTATCTCCTTATCCTCTAGCCCAGAGCTCAAGTTCCTTTCCTGATCGCAACAGTGTTGGTATCATTAATGTACTTCAGGGACATGGTAAAACAAACCTTGCAGGCCTCAAACTTGCTCAGCAACAGGATGACTTATAGAAGAATGTGGGAAGTGTAAAGATAAGGTTGGAATGATCTGAGACAGGAAAGAAAAGAGCTGACTCAGTTCTCAAGGTCAAAGTGTCCTAGAAAGATAAGTTGCTTCTGCATCCTGTTTTTGTCTTGTCTTAACCAATTCGTAATTTTCCACTAGCACATAATAAGCAGAAATGCTGTGTTATCTCTATAAGTACTTGTGAAATCTGCCTGCAAGCAGAGCTCACTTGACCTTACAGGGGACACTCTGTCGGTTAACTGTCTCTCCCTGAAATTGTTTGAATAAAGAGGTGCCTTGTTGGAACCTGATGACACATGGTTGAGTTGTTTTCTTCGACAGATGTAATCAGGCTGGTGCCTGTAATGGAAAAGGATTGTGGCATCAGGAAGGCAGCAGGCCACTAGATGGTGGACATTGGATCTGCGTGGGTGTTCAGAGAGCTATGTGGAGTGTATTCATTAGAGTTGTGGCATGCCTGTACACTACTCCGCTAAGCAACACCTCCTGCTATTTACAACTGTGTTGTCTGGCCTTGAAGGGTCTGCCCTCTACCTGCCTCTGTAGCTATATATATACTTTCAGGTCCTGGAGAAAAGAGTGGAAAATATTGCATGATGCTACAACCATATTTATCTAAGGTTGTGGAAAAAAATTTAGCCCATGCATAAAATGAAAAAAAATATGATCAAATAATTATAGATTCATGGATGTTAAGGCAAGAAGGATTGATTATGATAATCTAAACAGGCGTTTGGAATACTACAATCCACAGAATTTCTCTAAAGGATTTCTGTATCAGGCCTGTTAGCTTTGAGCTAAACCATAACCTTGAGAAAGATACCTATTCTTCATTAAAAATGTAGCTTCCTTTGTCTATGGCTATAAGCCACGTTTTCCAGATCTGAAATATTTCTTGTAGTTTTATTACTAACCATGTTTAACTTGTCAACAAGCTTTTTGAAGTGTGGATTTTGGACCTAAAACACTGTCCAGTAATCATCTCCTACAGCTGGACACCTCTGTATTTCAGCTTGATAGTCCCCTACTTATACATTGCAGGAAGGCATATGCTTCCATCATAGCCACCAAAAACCTCCTGTAAAGTTGGTTACACATCCTGACCTCAAGTTCCCTTCTGAGGCAGAGCTCTCTAAAATATTGTCCCCTGTCCTGGAAGTGAGATCTACATTCTAGGGTCCCAGACATGTGAATTTGCATTTAATTGCAATCAGTTGCACCTTGTTCAAGTGAGCCCAGTTTACCAAGCAATTGAGATGGCTTTATAGGACAGCCCTCTCCTAATCATTATTTGCCACTCTGCCCAACTCTGTGTCATCACCAAATTATCAGCACATATTTCAGATTGACTTCCAAATCACTGATGAGATTGCCAAATCAAATCAGCAACAGGATGTTTCACTAGTGGCAGCATAAAACCAACAACATATATTCCCCCAGACAGAAATCTCCAGTGATGACACAAATACAAAACAAAGAGCCTCTCATGATGCATTTTTTCAAAAGGGGAGAACTAAGGCTGGGCATGTAACTTGAACACCCATGATTTTTTGAATATTCAGTGATGTCTTAGCGAAGATTTATGTCTGTTTGTTGATGGAATTAAATAGTTTTCTTCTAAATGCCCAACCTTACTGCACTCCCACTTTTACTGGGGAAAATCCAGACTCATTCCAGTTTTACCCCAGTGTGGCTGAGAGAAGATTAGGCCCTAAACTACTCATTTGCTTGAAATTTTGTCTATTTAAAAAAATCCTTGATTAATTTGTAAACAAACTACCCCAACTCACCTCAATTCTGTCTTCTTCAATAGCAATAAGTGATGCAGTCATACACAAACTGCATGAGTCTCCCTTCAGCCAGGACCCTCTAGGTGAGAGTATTTATACCTTCTAATGACACCTTGTTGACTTTAATCCCCCTTGGGGAGTTCAGAGACCTGGGTCATTATATTGTTACGTTTGCTTTGGAGCCTAGAGAGTCACAGCAATTGATGAATGGAGATTAACCTGTGTCTTTCCTCCTGTGTGGAAGTTAATCGCTACTACATAAAAAAGTGTGGACCAAACTCTCAAGAGGGAGTGTACAAGTGTGGACCATATTGCATGTGTCCATGAAAAAGTATGTGATACCTCCACCCAAATGTCATGCACCAAAGTATTTACACACCATAACTGACCAGATGTAAAAGTCCACATAGACAGTGGAGGGTGTTACTCAGCGTATTTACAGTTTTCCTTGAGCTTCAATATGAAGACAACAAAACATTGGTTTGGCAAAAAATTGATAATTACCTTTTACATATATATGTTCTCTTTTATCTAGAAGAATCCCTCAAACCTCATTCTAGACAGACTCTCACCCATTGCAGACATGCTATCAGCTCTGGGGTCGAACATAAGCAGCAAAACTACACAATTGCTTCTGCTACCAGTTCCCTATTGAGTAGGAATAAGGGCCTCCCTTCACAGACTTAATATGATTTAAGCAGGGATACGAGGTGATTAATGCCCAGAATTCTGAAGACACAGGGCCTTTGAAAACATGGCTGTAAGTCACCAAAAACTGTTCACTCAGACGAGTCCTGTGGCCCTTTTAAAGATTAACAAATTTATTTTTTTGCATGAGCTTCTATGGGTGAAGTCCCATTTCATGAGAGGCCAGAAGTTGGAAAAGACTTTAAAAAAAAAAAAATTAGAATATGGGACAGAAGGATAAATCCTGTGATTACATTTAGTGCCTCAGTCAGTTTACTTCAGCACAGTGCTGGATTTAGGCACAAGCCAAGGAAGCTATGGTTTAGGGCCTCACATTATGAGGGGCCTCTAAATATGTCAGGGATACGTAAGAAGATTTATCATAATTGAAATTGCTTTGGCTTAAAAAAATCTTTCATATAAAATCCATTGGCAAATTCAGAAGCCTGACCTCCCCATTCTGATCCACACCCAACCCCATTGATTTCTCTTCCAGGACTGCTGGACTACTCACATCATCCACAGATTACCCAACCTCACCTCAGACCCTAAGAGGAGACAATGGGAGCTAGCCAACCAACTTATTCTAAAGTTCTGTGCCACACCAGGAATCATCTCCACTATTCTTCTCCTCGCCATTTTCCCATCCTTACCCCTCCATATGCCACCATTTTTCATTACCTTTCCTGTTATAATGTAATACACTTTTTTCTCTTCATTTTTTATGATATGGGGCCACTGAATCTTGACATAGTTTAGGGCCTCAGTATGTCTTAATCCGGCCCTGCTTCAGCTAATAAAAACAAGCTGCATAGATCCAAACAGAGTGTACCAGCATATCAGAAAGAGGTGAGGTTGAGAGAGGTGAGAATCACTGTTTGTAATGAAAAACAAAGAAGAAGTCTTGTGGCACTTTGAAAAATAATGTTTGACGTAAGAAAGCCTATTCATGTCCGTATTCCACCCCAAGCTGATGGTATAAATTTTGCATATGAATTCTAACTCTGAAGTGTCTCCTTGTAGCCTTGACTTAGAGTAGATTTGTTTAAGAATATTCATAGATAAGTCCATTATAGAGTGTCCTGGGAGATTAAAGTGATCTCCTATTGGTTTTTGAATGTTCTTGTTTCTGATGTCCGATTTGTGTCCATTTATTCTTTTGTGCAGAGACCGTCCAGTTTATCCGATGTATAAGGCGGAGGAGCGTTATTGGCACATGATGGCATATATCACATTGGTGGATGAGCAGGTGAATGAGCCCCTTTTGGAGTAGCTAATTTGGGTCCTATGATGGTGTCATTAGTGTTGATATGTGGGTAGAGTTGGCATTGGGGTTTGTAGCAGGGATATGTGCCTGCCCTACTGATTTTCTTGTATGGTCTGTAGTTGCTGATGAGTATCTGCTTAAGGTTGGGGGCTCTCTGTAAGTGAGGTGAGGTCTGCCTCCCAAGGATTGGAAGAGTGAGGGATCATCTTGCAGGATAACATGTAATTCCTTGATGATGTGTTGCGGAAGTTTGAGTTGAGTATTGTAGGTGACGACTAGTGCATTCTGTTGCATTCTTTCTTGGGTTTGTCCAGTAGAAGTTGACTTTTGGGTGCCCACCTGGCTCTGTCAATCTGTTTCTTCACTTCCCCAGGAGGATATTGTAGTTTTAATAATTCTTAATAGAGATCCTGGAGTATCTGTCTCTGTCTGAAGGATCGGAGCAAATGCAATTGTATCTTAGGGCTTGGCTGTAGATGATGGATCATGTGGTATGTTTTGGATGAAGGCTTGAGGGATGTAGTTAACTATAGCAGTAAGTAGGTTTTCGGTATAAAGTGGTATTTATATGTCCATCACTTATTTGTACTGTAGTATCCAGAAACTGGCTCTCCCATGTGGACTGGTCTAAACTAAATTTGATTGTGTGGTGGAAATTGTTGAAATCTTGGTGACATTCTTCAAGGGCCTCCTTTCCATGGGTTCAGATGATAAAAATGTCATCGAAATAGCATAAATAATGTAGTGGAACTTGGGGACAAAATCTAAGTCAGCCATAAAATATTAGTATACTATGGGGCCATGCGGGTACCCATAGCAGTGCTGTGACTTGAAGGTATAAATCACCTCCAAATCTGAAATGTTTGTGGGTGAGTACAAATCACAAAGTTTGATCACGAGATGTACTGTGACATCATCTAGGATAATGTCTCAAATAGCTTGTAATCCATCTTTCTGTGCAATGTTAATGTAAAGATCGTCTACATTCTGTTGTTGGGGAAGGTCAACAGGAAGAGCATAGTGGGGCAACAGCACTGATGGTTTCTGACTCTTCAGCTTTCCTTGACCCACCTCAATCAAGTTTCACCCCATGTATGGTGCAGAATCTGAACTGGCCAACTGGCTCCTCATGCTGAATGAAGATCCAGTGTCCCTACTGATCACTGTGTCCTGTCAGGAATCTTCCATGCTGCTGTCCACAAAGTTGTATTGGGTTGTCACCTGTCCCCAGCAAGGTGAGTGAGACCTCAGGGGGGAGTTCCCAAGGATGGTTTCCTGCAGGAACTCTCATGTTCCATTGTACAGGGTAATTATTCTGTCCCCTCTCCTAGGCAAATTACACCTGAAGCTGCTGCATAAGTTAGAGTAGGGGATATAAGCTATGGAATTCCACATACTGATGATACCCGCTTCTACAGCTCCATCATTCCCAGCCCAGCAGAGGCACTGGACTGGAATAGCCAGTGTCTCTCTCAGGCTGGGAGCTGACTGCAGCTCAGTCAATATAACAGGGAACTAGTCTAAACCAGAAAAAAGATACTATGAGTGTTGTCACCAAGAGATCAAATTCCAAAGGGGTAGCCGTGTTAGTCTATTGTAGAAAGACAGCAGAGTCTTGTGGCACTTTTAAAGACTAACAGATTTATTAATCGCATGAGCTTTCGTGGGAGAAAATCCCACTTCGTCATGAAAAATCCCACTTTCGTCACGAAAGCTCATGCGATTAATAAATCTGTTAGTCTTTAAAAGTGCCACAAGACTCTTTTGTCTGTCACCAAGAGAGTTCATCAAGTTTCAGTGGAGGCCAGAGATGCAACGTTCAGATGGTGGGGGTCCTGCTACTGCCCACTCAGGAGTGGTTATGGTTATCTGTGACTAGAAATATGTGCCCTTTTCTTTCTGATGTGGGACCTTGCTCCCTCTGTTAGATGAGGTTACATGACTATGGGCTCAGCTCATTCAGATCCCTTGGAGACATGTGGGGTGCATCTACACTTGTAAATTAAGTCGACTTAAGCTTGATTAAGTCGATTTAATATACTCTGTGTCTACACTACGCTTTCCTTAAGTCGACTTAAGCAGCTGCTTAAGTCGACTTAAGGAAAAATTAAGTTGACTTTGTTAAACCTACTTTTAAGTTGACTTTCTCCTTAACTTGAAATTTCTAAAGTCGACTTAAACCAGTGTGGACACAGAGTAGCCCTAAGTCGACTCTAAGTCGACTTAGGGCTTTCCAGGATTTCCCCACTGCACTCCCTGCCAGGCTGGCCGGCACAGGGAGAGCCTGGCATGTACCCCCACCAGGCAGGACAGAGCCCTGCCTACCCTGCCCCTATGCCCTGCCAAGGTCCCTCTTTGCCCCATTGTACCCAGGTACAATGGGGAAAAGGCTGAGCCCCCTGGCACTTGGCAAGGGCTGCCCCCCATGCCACTGTGGACTAGTCCCAGGTCCACCTAGCCCCTACAAGTCGACCTAGGCATCCAGTGTGGATGCTCTAGGTCGACTTTGTAGGGTCCCCCCTAAGTCGACTTAAAATTTAGGTGTGGAGTTGCTAAGTGGACTTAACAAAGTCGACTTAAAGTCGACTTTGTTAAGTCGATTTATCTAAGTCGACCTAAATTAACAAGTGTAGACATAGCCGTGCATACCCTTTAACATGCACCGGACTAGAGAAATGTGCAGAAAAGACACTCCAGCACTGCTCCAGAATCAGCCCTGGCTGTCAACATGTTCCTCAGTGCAGTTCACAGTGCTGCTTTTAACCTGTAAATCTGTCTTTGGTCCGGTACTTGGTTCTCTGAGGATACAGCTACGCCATCCACAGCAATGAGACCCCACATCCAGGTCAACAGACCAAGGATCATGGGATCCATGCTACTGCACTAAAATAGCAGTGTAGACATTCAGGCTCAGATCTTAAGGCCCACCCCATCCCTAGGCTTCACAGCCCGAGCCACATCATCCACACAGCTATTGTCAGTGCAATACTGTGAGCCTGAGTGTGTTGACCTGGGCTTGGAGACTTGCTGCCATGGGGCTATTACTCACTGTGGAGACAAACCCTGAGAGGTGACCTCTTTCCCTGCAAGATGCTGCCATAGTTTCAGGTACCAAGAGACCAGAATGATGGCAGCAAGACAAGAACCTAGAAGACAGATAGATCATTGGAGATACTTGAACTGGCCTCTCCTTTAAGATAGAGGCTGCTGCCGGCAGAGTCCCCTCCATGAAAGGTGGTCACTTGTTACATTTCCCCTTTTGATTGCCCCCTTGAGCATCCATTTGTTAAAATACCAACTATGCTACAAAGCTCATCATTTAACAAGGAGACTGGGTGAGTGATGGGGGGCAGATAAAGCAAATTTGACTTGAAGGTCACGGTCCTACTGCTGCTAACCAGCCAGCTGGTGGGCAGGGCTGGGCAGAATACAGGCAGCCAAGCATGTGATTGAGTGTAGATTGAGTGTCTGTGAAAATGGTTTCAGTTTTATCTTGTGAGGTGCATAGAACCAAAAAAGGGGAGCTACAAAACTGTAACAGATACAGAAACTAACTCCATGTGAAAACTGCAGGTGGATGACAGGGTGGACATGAGGGATATCAGGTGTGATGGTCCCCTCCTGCAATCTGGACTGGTGTGCCACTGTAGCTCACAATTCTCCACTCCAGGGACCTGACTTTCCCCACCTTGCTCTGTGAGCCCCTTCTCCTGGGTCAACTTATGCCCAGCCTCCAAGATATAATCAGTCTCTCAGGCAGTGGAAGTGCTCTCACTAGCTAGTCCAGCCCCCAGAGGCAACTCTGGGAACGTCCATCTTGTATGGTTTAGTGCAAGCCAACTGGACCCGGCAAGCTCATTTACACCAGTCTGTCAATTTAACAAAGAAATCAATATGCATCAGCTTTTACTCTCAGTAAGACCTTCATACATGCTCCCCCAACATTTCAACGCTTTAGATAAAACAAACATACATTTACTGATTAAAACATGATTTTAAGTATATATGGCATATTTGCATTAGACCATACACAGTTACTTTGTAAGTGACGGGTCCAGATGGTCACGAACACAGCTAAGTAAATTTGAGCACGCTTTGCAGGAATGAAAGCAGAAGGGCTATGTCTACACTTGCACTTTTAAGTCGAGTTTAACTCAGTCGACTTAGTGTGTCTACACTTAAAATTAAAGTCGACTTAAAGGGGAACTTACAAAGTCGACCTAGAGCATCCACACTGGATGCTCTAGGTCGACTTTGTGAGGCTAGGGGGACCTTGGGCAGGTCCACGGTGGCAGCGGGGGGGCACCCCTTGTGTGCAATGGGGCAAAGGGGGACAGGGACCCTGCCAGGGCAGAGACCTGTGTGTGATGTTGTCTGGATTTAGGGAAGCATTTATATTATTTTCAATGGATATCTCATAAATGTTATAATACATAGGAACTATGTCATGTTTGGTATCAGTAGAAAGGTAGTAATTTGCTAGGAATGATTATATAGTTTATGTCTAGGAATTCTATTTCAATTAGAAGTTAGGAATTTGGTGTTATAGCTATACTTTAACTTATGTTATTTTATTGAAATTCCTGAGAGAGATGGGTGTGTAAAACTATTGTGTCCTTAATGTTTAGGAATTTTCCAGGTACAATGGTCTCAGGGAGTAAACTGATGAGCCATTAAGGACACAATGCTTGTATTCCTTATGTCCTTAATGGCTCATCAGGTTAGTCCCTGGGCCCATTCTACCTGAAAATTTCCTAAACATTAAGGAGACAATGGTTGGTGACATCCTGTCTGGGGCAGTCAGACAGAATCATACAAGTTAAGGTATAGATATAACACCAAATTCCTAACTTCTAACCAAAATATAATTCCTAGACATAAACTATATAATCATTCCCAGCAAATGACTACCTTTCTATTGATACCAAACATGACATAGTTTTTATGGATTATAGCAGTTATGAGATATCCATAGAAAATAATATCATAAATGCGTCCCTAAATCCAGACAGTGTCACACCCTGTCCACATGCCCTGCCCTTTGGGGGGGCATGCCAGGTTCCCCCTGTGCCCACCCTGGCAGGGAGGACATTGGTGTAGTCCTGGGGTAGCCTTCAGTCAACTTAGGGCTACCCCAGGGCTAAACTGGCTTAGTTCGACTTTAAAAAGTCGAATTAAGCCTTAGGTCGAGTAGAAAGGTGGTTTAATAAAGTCAACTTAATTTTCATTAAGTCAACTTAAGCAAGCTGCTTAAGTTGACTTAAGGAAACTGTAGTGTAGACGCAGGGTAAATTAAGTCGATTTAAGCAAGCTTAAGTCGACTTAATTTACCAGTGTAGATGCAGCCAAGCAGCCGACGACGAGTCCTGGGTCATTCACATTGTCTTAACCTGATAAGTTGGATCCTGCTGGGCCTACCACTATTGATAAGTGCAATAGGGGCGACTTTGGAACTCAGGAGCATAGACTCTCCTGCCAATCAGAGAATGCCAGGACACGCTGCCGAAATAGCAATGAGTGTGTTGGGGGGATTATTCTATGTATCTTTTGTTTTGTGGTTTATAGTGATGATTCAGTTTCATTGTGCTGGACATGGGCGGACACCCAAGAAACACCTAGGCCAACTGCCTGTGTTACTGTAATAATGAAAGTTGTGTTCAGGCTGGACATACCAGATAATGCCCCAGACTGTAAGACACCTGTTGTCAGGGACCACAGAATAATCCCATGGGGTATATAACTAGGCCTGGGACAAGGTCAGGTTGCAATTCGTATGCCAAACCCAGGAAAGCAGCAGAGGAGCTACCTGGGGTAGTCCATACGGCATTCACCGGGAACTGAAGGAACAAGGCTTATTTAGTCTACAGAAGAGAAGACTGAGGGGGGATTTGATAGCAACCTTCAACTATATGAAGGGGTGCTCCCAAGAGGAGGGAGCTAGGCTGTTTTTGGTGGTAACAGAGGACAGAACAAGGAGCAATGGTTTCAAATTACAGCGGGGGGGGGAGGTCGAGGTTTGATATTAGGAAAAACTTTCTCACTAGGAGGGTGGTGAAGCATTGGAATGGGCTACCTAGGGAAGTGGTGGAATCTCCGTCTTTGGAGATATTTAAGGTCTGGTTAGACAAAACCCTGGCTGGGATGACTTAGTGGGAGTGGTCCTGCTTTTAGCATGGGGTTGGACTAGATGACCTCATGAGGCCTCTTTCAGCCCTATTATTCTATGAAGTCGCAGAGGAGTTACCTGGGGCGGACTGCCACTTACCACACACAACACAGGGGCCTTAGTCTCAGGACGAGCCAAGCCACAGAGGAGCTAGCTAGTTAGGGCCAATCTGGGTGTCTCGAGCCACGGCTGTAAGCAGGAAGGCGACTCGGGCCTAACGGCCGCCCCTCACTGGGAACTTCGGGTCTGTCCATGCTTACATTGCGGAACCCAGTGCAACAATAAATGCACCAGCTCAGCCTCCTCCTGTGTAACGTGTGACCTCCGTGACTGCTGAGTTGCTTTACCAACTCTGGACACAACAGGAAGGATGAACAGGAAAGCTATACAGATCACATTACAGGGGTGTGGGGGCAGGTAGGGTGCAGCGTGTCACACACGGAAAGGCTGTGGTGAGCATGCAAGGTCATTCTGTGGATAGGTGACCTTGAGGAAAATCAAACCATTGCTGCCAGGGATCGCTAAAGTCAGAGCTGGCTTGTGGCTGCTCTCTTACAGCTTCTAGTGATTTCCTTTGCTAACAAGGAGATATGGAAACAACAGGAGACCCAGGAAACCCAGGATTCATAGAAATGGCACGTATTAACAGACACAGGAAGTTTGCTCAGACATGGTGGAATACAGAGCTCAGACCGAGACCCAGTCAATTAATTACACTTCTGTCTTAAATACATTATTTGGATGTCAGAAATCCAGGAAGGGGATGTGGAATACATTAAATTAGCCGAGGGCCTCTCCGAGGAGGGTCTCCAAACCACTGGCCCTGGCCTGGCCCACAGAGTAATTCAAAGCAGTTTTGTGTTGTTCTGATGTTCCCAAGTGTGACTGTTCAGTTAGGCAGAGTCAACAACAGGAAAGGGCTGGGTTCTATATCTACAACTTCCTATCATTGAAACAACAGCAAACCAGCTTGAGCCCCCACTCATTCCCCAGGGATATCACACATTACTTCTGGGCACCCTAAAAGGCAATACTCCCCCTCTTGCATGCACAGAGCCTGAGCATAGAAAGTAAACTTTTTAATAAAAGGAGAAATATCTCCAAACATAGCTGGTTTGGACAAACAGTGCTATGCAGAATTCATGAACACCTATGTCTACACTTACAAAAGCTAGTTAGAATTAGTTAATTCAAACTAACTAATTTGAACTAATTTTAGTTAGTTCAAATTAACTTAATTCGGACTAGCATGGCCCCACTAAAATGCTAGTTCGAACTAGCCATGGCCATGCAGGACACTTGATTAGTTCGAATTAGTCAGTTGCATGAAGGTCAATCTGCCGATTAGTTCAAACTAAGCAGTTAGTTCAAACTAATATGGCCACATTGACTTAATCGAACTAACTATTTCAAATTAAGGGTTAGTTCGAATGAAGAAATCGAATTTATTAGTTCGAATTAAGGAAGCCCTTAATTCGAACTAATGAAAGCCTAGTGAGGCCAAAGCTTAAGTTAGTTCAAATTAAGCTTCCTTAATTCAAACTAACTTGCAAGTGTAGACATAGCCAATGAGCAGAACCTCCCCCACCCCAGAGTATCTGGGGCATGTCCTTTGCTTCTCCCTTCTTGCTATCCCTGGACAGTTCATCTTTCATTTGGGGGGCTCAGCCAGTCCCCTCCTCAGGCCCTTGCCGAACGCAGGCAAAGCTAGTTCAAGTGTGAAAAATACACACCCGTGACAGACAGCTGTGCCAGGAAAACTCTTTGTGTAGATCCAGCTATATCAGATAAAGAGTTATTTGGACAATATAGCTTATATCATTTGGGGAGGAGGTTTAGCTACACTAACAAAAGGCATAAACTGTACATATAGGTATATAAACCCAGAATAAGCTGCTTTTCCGTTAGAAGGTTCTGCTGGACTATCAATGGTGGTGACCCTTTGTAGTGTAGCCTGTCCCAGCATGTGGTCTGATCCTGACAGGTGGGGACCAGTGACCAATAGGAATTGTGGGAATTTGTCACATCTGAGTTCCAGCCCCAAAGTTCTTATCCAGCTTTGCGATCCTTCTTGGTGAAAGGTGGTAAAATGGGTTTGTTCTTAATTCATATTCATCATATTCCTGTCAAGGGATAGATTCCCACTGATCTAGAGAGGCAAGCAATGGGAGGCAATATCTTTTAATGGCCCGATTTCTGTCAGTGAAAGACACAAAATTTTAAGCTACACTGTTCTTCTTCAGGACACTGACTTTATAAGCATTTGGATGGCTCCAATTTCAGTCAAAAATTAGATGATGAAGGGTGTTTCATTTGAGTGGAATTGAAAAAGAATGGGATAGGGAACTGGCTAATACAGAAAAACCACATCAAATGCACTGAAGCCATAAAACCATCTCATTAAAACTGAAATAATCTCATTGCCATGAAGGCACCAGGGCTTAGATGACAGAGCACTGGACTGGGAGGGAACACATGTGGGATCAGTTCATTGGGCTGCTGGGCAATGTTAGGCAACTCACTTTCACCTCCCTATGTGCAAGGAGTGATCAAGTCTAGCCTACCTGCTAGTGATGAACAGATGAGGCAGGACCTCAGCTAAGTATAACTTCATGTTGGCCAGAACACCTCAGGGGAGACAAGGGATTGTATGCTGCCTCCTCCCCCCCTGCAAAGGACAGTGATTTAGTGGGAGTAGCCCTGCTTTTTAGCAGGGGGTTGGACTAGATGACCTCATGAGGTCCCTTCCATCCCTATTATTCTTTGATTCTATGACAGGGATTTCCCACTACAACAGCCCCAGACCCTTGACTCCATAGTATGTGAAGAGCTATAAAACTGTCCAGGGAGCATGTACTGCAGAAAGGTACATCCGGGATTCCAACTACTAGAATCCAAACAATGTTCAGGCTTAGAAGTTTTTCCCTCGGAACAGGAGATAAACTCTCTTGCGTATCTCTTTGGTCTTCACCCCATAAACAATGGGGTTCATCATAGGAGGGAAGATGAAGTAGAAAGTGGCCATCAGGATGTGTATATGAGGGGCTACTTGGTGGCCAAACCTGTGAATTACTGAAGTTAAAATCCCTGGAGTATAAACCATGAAGATGGCGCAAAGGTGGGAAACACATGTGCTAAAAGCTTTCAGTTGTCCTTCCTTCGACGCCAGGCTTAACACAGTTTTTAGGATTTTGATATATGACAAGGTGATGAGTGAGAGATCCAGCCCCACAACCAACAGGGTTACAAAGATCCCATAGATATTACTGAAGCTGGTGTTGGCACATGCCAGCTTCACCACAGCCATGTGCTCACAGTAGCAATGGGAGATGACATGGGACCTGCAGAAGGGCAGCCTACTGAGGAAGTAGAGCAGAGGGATTCTCATTAAAACAGCCCGGGTTAAAGCTGCCAGTCCTATCTTTGCTATCGCTGAGTTGGTGAGGATGGTGGCATACCTCAAGGGGTTACAGATGGCCACGTACCTGTCAAAGGCCATGGCCACCAGAACACCGGACTCCATGCTCGCAAAAGAGTGAAGGAAAAACATCTGCACTAGACAGGCAGTAAAGCTGATCTCCCTGGAGTTAAACCAGAAGATGCTCAGTAATTTCGGCATGGTGGTTATGGATAAAACAAGGTCAATGATGGCCAGCATGGCGAGGAAATAGAACATGGGCTTGTGAAGGGAGAGCTCTGTTTTGATAATATACAAGAGCATGCAGTTTCCTAGGAGGGCTAAAATGAACATTGAGCAGAACGGGATGGATATCCAGAAGTGCATTGCTTCCAGTCCTGGGATGCCACTCAGGAAGAACACCGACAGATCATGGTCTGTTCTGTTGGAACCTGACAGGCTGTCTTCTTGTGACATCTTTTGCAACTCTCAAAGCAGTGTCTTTCCTTTCAAGAAAGTACAAAACATGGTATGAACAGTTTGTTGTGCTGTACCCCATGTACATGCGAAGAGTCGATTCATGTTCATCCTTACAATGCAATTTTGTACTGTCTAAGCAAAGCATGCCATGAAAGCCTTGTTTGAAATGCTCATGACATATTGAACATTATTGTGATGGTAGCATGTTTCCTACAACATCATGCATATGTACAAACACGAAACTCTGTTAAGTCATACCCCCAAATGTGTGTCTCATGTGACTTGAATAGATGCAGACAAACACAAAGCTGACGTTCCATGCCTCTCAGAGGCATACATACAGGAAAAATTGACTTATATAAACCCTTTGCGTGCCTTAGGTCACGTGGAAGAACGAATGCCCATTGCTGGACATAACCAGTCATCTGATCCAAGGGGGTCAAAGAAACTTGTTAAGTCAGAGGCATCCTGGTCTCAGGGCTCTCCCAGAGAGGGGGTACTTGGCTGCAAAATTAATCTAAGCCAGCTGTATGTTATCTAACATCAAGGACTGAAAAGCCACTGAAATACTAAGTTTAGTTTAGGATGTGTGTTACCTTTAGTTAATTATGGTCTAATCCCTTGATTCATATTAATACAATTTATAGTCACTTCAGGTGCGTCTACACTTCTAAATTAAGTTGACTTAAGCTTGCTTAAGACCACTTAATTTACTCTGCGTCTACTCTGCAGCAGCTTAAGTCAACTTAAGGAAAAATTAAGTCGACTTTATTAAACCTCATTTTAAGTCGACTTTCTGCTTAAGTCAACTTTCTAAAGTCGACTTAAGCCAGTGTAGACGTGGAGTAGCCCTAAGTCGACTCTGGCTGGCATAGGAAGAGCCTGGCACGCCCCCCCCACAGGGCAGGGCAGAGCCCTGCCCACCCTGCCCATATGCCCTGCCAGGGCCCCTGTCCCCCTTTGCCCCATTGTACCCAGGTACAATGGGACAAAGGCTGAGCCCCCGGCACTTGGCAAGGGGTGCCCCCCCTGCCACCATGGACCAGTCCCAGGTCCACCTAGCCCCTAGAAATCGACCTAGGTGTCCAGTGTGGACACTCTAGGTCGACTTTATAGGGTCCCCTCAAAGTCGACTTAAATTAACAAGTGTAGACATAGCCTTCCAGTCTTGCTGCAATCAATACATGTATTTGTTTGCTTTATCTAAAACAGTGAATATGGATTGAGTGTGGGCAGAGACCTCACTTGCAGTGAAAGAGCTGGGGCATATCAATGTCTTTGATAAACTGATGGCCAATGTAATGAGCTTGCAATGTACAGCACTGGACCCTGGAAGATGACAGTTCCTGAGATTCCAGCTGGGACTGGAGGTGTTTTGCTGGGGATCTATTCCATGCATGGCTGGCCAAAAGTGCTCCTTCACTAGATGAGGGACAGGGTGTTCTCAGGAGGCTGGATATAGCCGGACAAAGAGTGACTGGTTCACATAGCAAGGCAGAGTAAGTGAGTATCCAGGAGCGAGCAATCAGGGTTACACAGTGTGACAGGATGCACATCCGTGCAGCTCTAGGGCATGACCTGTATAACTTTTCTGTTCAGTTTTGCAGTGTGATTGTGGGATTTGATGCCAATTACGCTATACCAGGTTCCTTTGTGAATGCTCAGAACGTGTTCCACGTGGTTGCCATGGGGCCATGTTTCCTACAGCAACATGTATGTACAGATGTGAAGCATGATACAGGGTTCAGACTCTCAGGACTCTCTCTAGCACAGTGGCTGGAGTTTTACATGTCAAAGGGAATGCTCCCTGGCTCAGGTAGAAGTGAAGAGAATCTCACAACAGGACAGTGAGGGGAGGGGTTGTCAGCAGTTTGTTAAAACAAAGACACAGAGACTGTGAGGACGGAGAAGCTGCAGGCTTTTGGCCGGTGAAGACACCATCTTGCAACCAACTTCAAGCAAGATCGGGGCCCTGCCTGAGAACAGGCAGAGAATGGCTGTAAAACATCAAACAGCCGAACACCATGTGCATAATCTTGGACTCTGAGGTCAGTTTAGGTAGAGATGTTAGATTAATATGCGGTTTATACTTTTTATTGATAGTGGTCACTCCTGACTCATTTATAGTATGTTTCTGCCTTGATTGGCCATGTTCTCACTTGAAATCGGACTCTGATCAATAAACTAGTATTTGTTTTATCTAAAGCTGTGTGGTCTTTAGAGGGTGTGGATGTGGAAGGCTGGGCACAATCCACTTCTTTGTTAAGTAGACGGACTCGAGACTAAGGTGATTGGGAGTGGGTCCCAAACCCTGTAGGGCAGCGGCTCCCAGTGTAGTGTCTGGGGCTGGGTGTGCTCGCTTGGGGACCAACGCCTGTGTGGCTAGTGTATTTACACCCACTGCCTGGGACCAATTACACGCTGGTGGCTGATATGGACTGACTCAGGAGTGAGTGGTCGCCCAGCAGAGTGGGATGAATTGGGGTTCAGGAGCAGGGTTCAGGCGGTCATAGCAGCACACCAGACTGGATTTGGGGGGAAGCCTGTCACATTGGCGCAGTGATTCTAGGGTTTTGTGCCCAGGCCTGATACCTTCATTGAGTGATTTCAAGTGAGTTATATGTGTAGTATCTGAACAATCAGGAGGCCACTGTTTGTTGTTTTCTGTTTGTTTATTTCGGGTGAAGGAAATAGACACAGGGAACGTGAAAGATGTCTGACACAGCTGCAAAGCTGGAGTTAGACTGTTTGGAAGCCCAGGAGAGAGAGAAAGAATGCGAATTCGCGAGATGGCAGGCAGAGGTGAAAAAGCAAGAAGAAGAGCGGGCCAGAGAGGCCGAGGAAGCCAACCACAGACATGCAGCGGAACTAAAGCAGCTAGAGGAGGAGGCAGCAGAAAAGGAGAGAAAACATCAGCTGTTGATGCTGGAGAAAGAGGCCCCCCCACCAGTTGGCCCTGCGCCCACCACATATAAAACAACCGGCTATGAATAACTGTGCCCAACATACCAAGAGACGGACTGCATTGAGGAATACTTCACCACTTTCGAAAGACTTTGTGAACTGCACAAGATCCCTGAGGAGCAGAAAGTTCCTGTGATTGTGGCTAAACTATCTGGAAAAGCTAGGGCGGTGTTTAATGAAATGCCAATTGGGGATACGGTAAAGTATGATGCCTTTAAGAGGGCTGTCTTACAGAGGTTCCAGATTACCCCTGAAGTGTACAGAATGAGGTTCAGAGATCTCAAGAAGAAGGCTGGCATGGCTTATAGTGAATATGCTCATAAGTTGTGGGATCTGCTAAACAAATGGGTTATGGGTAAAGGGGCCAGCACCTATGACCAGCTCCTTGATCTCATAGCACAGGAGCGGTTCCTAAGTGGATGTACGGACGAGGTCCAAGCTGGTCTGTGGGACAAAGAGAAGGAATCCGTGATGGAACTGGCCTCAGTGGCGGATGTTTTTGAGCAAGCCCAAAGATATATGGGTCACAAACCCCAAAGGGCGGGAGGCCAGGGAGGGAGGCACACGCCCCCTGTGAGCCTTGCCTCACCTAGGAAGGCCCAGCACAGCCCTCCAATGAAGAGGGGAGGGGAATGGGGTGGCAGACACCCCCCCCCCCAGAAGCCCCATACCTTCTACAAAAACCCAATACAGTCCCCCTGAGGGGGAGGGGAGCCTGAGAAGGTGTTTTCAATGCAATTCCCCTGAGCATTTGAGGAAGCAGTGTCCGAGGCTGGCAGGGGTTAATTCTCCCCCAGCTCAAGTGCTTTCTGTGATTGCAACTCCTGAGACACCTGAGATGCAGGACACGCCCCCCGGTTTATGTGACTGGCTTTGTAGGTGTTGTGGGGGGCAGGGGGAATGAGGAGTTTTTAAGAGATATCAAGATAAATAGCCAGAAGGCTGTAGGATGGAGAGATACCGGTGCACAGCTATCCCTGGTTAGGCTAGACTGGGTCCCCAAGAGAGACAAGTTGCCTGGTCAGGTAGCATATCTTGAAGTGGTGGGAGGTGTGAAGGCATGGAAGGGAACATCATGGTGGGGGCACTAGATGAGATCCCTGTGCCGGTGTTAATTGGGAATGACTTCCCAATAGGGGTTGGGCCTGCCAGGGAAGAGACTGGTGCCAGCCTAAAAGGCCTGGTGGCAACCACGAGGGGTAAAGGTGAAGCCCCTGAGTGTGCGCAGGAGGAGGGCTGCGTGTCTCCTGGTGAGGAGCCATCCATGGACACCTCCTGCCTGCCAGAGAAGAGTGACATGGATCCCGTGGCCAAGGAAGGTGTTCCCCAGACAGGATGCCTACAGGTTCCGACTGTGCGAGGAATGGGTCCCCTACAGCAAACTAGGGTAATCCCTGTCCCAGGGTGGGAACAAGAGATGGAAGCCAAGGAAGAGTTATTGGGGTTACAGGAATGTCCCCCCACTACTCACTCAGGAGAGGGAGGCGAAACCACAGGAGTTACAAGAGAAGAGGCCAGTGTGTTTCCTGGTGGGGGGAGGGTGGAAAGTTACTCTTACCCACTGCAGGAAACAGCACTTGCTCTGGGGAGCGGTGCTCCAGGGGGGAACCCAAGATGGAGGCTAAGGAAGAATTAATGGGGATGCGGGAATGTCCCCCTACTACTCACTTAGGAGGGAGAGGTAAAACCCCAGGAGTTACAATGGAAGGGACTGGTGTGTTTCCGGGTGGGGCGAGGGTGGAAAGTGACACTTACCCACTGCAGGAGACAGCACTCGCTCTGGACAGCTGTGTCCCAGGGCGGGAACCAGATGTGGAAGCTAAGGAGGAATTAATGGGGGTGCAGGAGTGTCCCCCCACTACTCACTTGGGGGTGTGTGCCCAAGAGGGAGGGGCTGACTCAGGGTCTCTGCACGCAGATACTCGGCCTGCAATTTGGATTTTTGGAGGGGATTGTGTTTATCCTGAGGTGTTGATGAAAATTAACTTTCCCTCTTCAAGCCAGCAGGATTTGGCTTCCTGCAGAGAAGGGGGTCCTTGTAACTACTCCATTCTTCCTGCTGACAGGGAGGAAGGGCATTTTCACCATGGAGGTAAGATTGATGCATTTATGCTGAATACACTAGCTGCAAAAATGAGCAGCCAACAGAGATCACATGATAACCTCTTAGGAGATGGAGGGGGAAAGGTATCCAATGCTGTTCAAGGGAACCATCGAGTGACCCCAAGGAGGGAGAGGGACTTCCTACACATGTATAGTCCTGGAGCTGGGGAATGGATCCATGAGGGGCCAACTGGCATGCAGGATTCTTCCCAGATTCTTGTTACCCCTGACCCTGGGATTCCAACACCACAAGGGGCCAGGAGAATGTTGGTGAGGGCAAAGGGTGAACCAACCAACCCTGCAACCAGACTGCCTGAACAAAGGGTGTGCTAGGAACACATACTTGTAAGCATCTTTGGCAGCTTAATATTGATGTAAAACTAGATAATAGTGATTCAGATAGGCATGTAACCTTTGTAGTTAGATGTGTGGTGTATTGATTTTTGGTAAGGGTTCGTGAATGCAGAAAATGGAGAATGGGGAAACTGAGGCATGCAGCCTCACCATATTGATGGAATGATTTTGCAAGAACTTTGAAGAGTCTGCCCCCGGATTAGACAGTGCCTAATCCTCCAGCAGTTTTGAAAGAGGGGAGATGAGACGGGATGCACATCCGTGCAGCTCTAGGGCATGACCTGTATAACTTTTCTGTTCAGTTTTGCAGTGTGATTGTGGGATTTGATGCCAATTACGCTATACCAGGTTCCGTTGTGAATACTCAGAACATGTTCCGTGTGGTTGCCATGGGGCCATGTTTCCTACAGCAACATGTATGTACAGATGTGAAGCATGATACAGGGTTCAGACTCTCAGGACTCTCTCTAGCACAGTGGCTGGAGTTTTACGTGTCAAAGGGAATGCTCCCTGGCTCAGGTAGAAGTGAAGAGAATCTCACAACAGGACAGTGAGGGGAGGGGTTGTCAGCAGTTTGTTAAAACAAAGACACAGAGACCGTGAGGAGGGAGAAGCTGCAGGCTTTTGGCCGGTGGAGACACCACCTTGCAACCAACTTCAAGCAAGATTGGGGCCCTGCCTGAGAACAGGCAGAGAATGGCTGTAAAACATCAAACAGCTGAACACCATGCGTATAATCTTGGACTCTGAGGTCAGTTTAGGTAGAGATGTTAGAGTAGTATGCGGTTTATACTTTTTATTTGATAGTGGTCACTCCTGACTCATTTATAGTATGGGTCTGCCTTGATTGGCCATGTTCTCACTTGAAATCGGACTCTGATCAACAAAGTAGTAGTTGTTTTACCTAAAGCTGTGTGGTCTTTAGAGGGTGTGGATGTGGGAGGCTGGGCACAATCCACTTCTTTGTTAAGTAGACGGACTCGAGACTAAGGTGATTTGGAGTGGGACCCAAACCCTGTAAGGCAGTGGCTCCCAGTGTAGTGTCTGGGGCTGGGTGTGCTCGCTTGGGGACCAACGCCTGTGTGGCTAGTGGATTTACACCCACTGCCTGGGACCAATTACATGCTGGTCGCTGGTGTGGACTGACTCAGGAATGAGTGGTCACCCAGCAGAGCGGAGTGAATTGGGGTTCAGGAGTGGGGTTCAAGTGGTCATAGCAGCACACCAGACTGGATTTGGGGAGCAGCCTGTCACACACAGCTACACACGAGTTCAGACTGTGGGGTGGGGAGGTTGTCAGAAACAGACCCTGTAAAAGTGAGCATATAAAGGGCCAATCAGCTTTGGAAAAAGGAAATGTACCTCTCATTGAGCTCATTCGGAGACTCTGCTGATGTCAGGGATGAATTACTCTTCGACCTAAATCATGTCAATCTGACTCAAAGCTCACTAAAGGCCATGGAAATAATTCCATTGGTATCAGATAGCATTGGATTGAGGCCTTTTCCTCCTAGCCTTTTCTTTAGGAGACTTGCTAATGGTTACACCGGAGACAGGGTAGGAAAAGAGATGGGGTTGGCAGCATTACCTGCAGCTCAACGTATTTGGGCTATTTTGGCTGGGAGGTCTGAGAGTTGGGTGGGATCCTTGCAGGAACCAGCTTACCATCAGCTTCCTTCACCTCTAGAGCACAGCTCAATTACCCCACCTGATCACAGAAGTCATTAATACATAGCTACACACAGTACACACAGTATCATTAATACATAGCTGGAAGACAAAGAGCTGGAGCCTTTCACTGCAATGAGGAAAAGTTCTGAGAGCAGGGATGCAACAAGACACTAAATGGTAGACATGAGATCTGCTTGGATGTGAAGAGCGCTGTATAGCATGTTTACTTATATAGTTCTAGCTTGCTTGCACTTTACTCACCTAAGCCATGTCTCACCATTTCCACAGCTATTTATACCCTTGTAGACAGAGCATCTGTAGACATAACTTCAGTCCCAGGAGTAGAGAGGGAAAAATATTACAAGATGCTACAATCCATATTTATCCAAAGATATAGGAAATTTCTTAGCTGTTTCATTAAGCAAAAAATTGTGATAAAATAATAATTGATTCATAGATTTTAAGGAAGAAGGGACCATTATGATCATCTAATAAGGCCTTCTGAATACCACTGGTCACAGAATGTCACCAAATATTTCAGCATCAAGCCCATAACTTCTCTTTGCTTTAGACCCTATCACTAAGAATTCAAATGATGTTCATTCAAGCACATCCCTAGCTATGTTGTTCCAAGTATTAGATGACCTTGTTCTAGGACTGTGCACCTTATTTGGAGTCTGAATTTCTCTATTCTCAGCTTCCAGCCATTGGATCTCCTTTTGCCTTTGTCCGCTAGATAAAAGAATTTTCTTCAGTCAGAAATTTCTTTCCATGTGTGGACCTAAAGATTGTGATCACGACACCTTTAACCTTCTCTTCTCTTAGATAACATATATCGACTGAGTTTCTTTATTAGTCAGGTTTTCCAGATCTGAAATATTCTTGAAGCAATTTTCCCAACCCCTTTCAACTTCTCAACAAGCTTTTAAAAGTGTGGACACTAGACCTAGAAACAATATCCAGAAATGGTCTCTCTGAGCCTGAAATGTCTCTATTTCAGCTTCATACTCCCCTACTTATATATTCAAGAGTAACATGAGGTCTTTTCTCCACAACTGGATTGTCATGTACACTTCATTATACATCAGGATTTAAAGTTCTTTTTTGAGTTATTGGTTTCTAAAACTTCATCCCCCCATCCTGTCAGTGAGATCTACATTCTGGTATTCTAGATGTATTTAGCTGTATTGTATTTAGTTATAATCAACTGCATGCTATTCAAGTGAGCCCAGATGAGCAAATAATTGAGATCATCATATAGGACTGCTCTGTCCTAATCATTATTTGCCACTCTGCCAAACTCTAAGTCATCACCAAAGATTCTCAGCACAGATTTTAGATTTACTTTTAGATTTACTACAAACCACTGATGAGATTGTTAAAGAACCCCAGGCCTCGTATCAGGAACAGAAAGTTTCACTAGTGGCAGCATGAGACCTCCAACATATATTCCCTTAGACCAAAATTTCCCATGACATCACAGACAAAAAGATCTTCTCATGATACATTTGTACAAGGGAAGGGAAATAAGGCTGGGTGTGTAACTAACACCCCTGATATTTTTTTTTAATACTCAATTTTTTAATAGGTTTTTTTTTAGCTTCTTGATAGAATTAAATAGTTCACTTCAAAATGACCAACTTCATTTGGCTCTTATACAGGTGTAAATCCAGAATCATTCCAGATTTAGAAAAGCAGGACTCTGCAGATTTGGCCCTGGGCCCTCCATTTGGATTTTCTCCCACGAAAGCTCATGCGATAAATAAATCTGTTAGTCTTTAAAAGTGCCACAGGACTCTGTTGTCTCTTATTTAGAAGCATTCTTGATTACTATGAATACAATCTACCCCAGTTCACCTGAACTCTGTGTCTTCTTCACCCCCAGCAAATACTGCAGTCAGACACAAACTGCATGATTCTCTACTCAACCAGAATTTGCTGGGTTAGAGTATTTATACCCTCTAATGACTCCACTGTGACTTTCCTCCCCTGATTGGGTAATTAGAGCTGAACATTTGCTTTGGAATCTAGGGAGTCACAACAAGTGATGAATATAGATAAACCCATGTCTTTCCTCTTGTGTGGGTGTTAAATCTCTATGTAAACATGTGGGTCAAACCTTTCACAGGGGCATAGAAATGTGATTCTTATTGCACTTGTCCACAAAAAGGGTGCAACACATCCCTTCAAATGGCATGTGCATCATGGGACTTACACATCCAAACTGCACAGCATTGTGGAGGATGTCACCCTGTGTGTTCATGGCTCTGGTTGGGACTGAATATGAAGTCAACGGAATACTGGTTTGGAGAAGAGATGTATAATTCTTTATTCGGCCTCTTTTAGCCAGAAGAATCCCCCAAACCTCATTCCAGACAGGCCTATTCGCCTATTACAGACATGCCATCAGACCTGGGGTGGAACATAAGCATCATTTGCAGCTATAACCACTTGCTTAATGCGTAGGCATAATGGCCACCCTTCAGAAGGGTAGTTTGACTTCTATATTTGGGGGCCGCTCTGGACACACCACCGGAGCCTCACATGCATGGGCAAATTAACTATTGGGTATTTGACTCTGTAGTAGCATATTTGGTCTGCTCTAGTGTTGAAGGAGTTAAAGGCCCAGGGAAGGGTGTAGCCAATTTGGGAAAGAAGCTGCAGGGCCAATCATAGCCCAGGGGCCTGTATAAGAGGAAGGCTGCAGCCCCTGCTCTGGGCAGTCTTCCTCTCTCCTTCAGAGAGGAATGGTGTTCTGGAGGCCTGGCTCTGCATGACCAGGGACAGCTCACTGTAGACTATCTCCCTGATATGAGGGAGAGAAGGTACCTGGGGAAGTTGCGGATGTGGTCCAGGAGACCTATTGAGCTGGAATGGGGGTTGAGGTGGCACCAGAACGGAGCATAGGGTCTCTGGGCCAGGGCCTGCAGAAGTGGGCAAGCCTGAGTCTTTTCTGACTCCTCCAGATGGCCAGAGAGTAGTGATCAGACTAATAACAGCCACTGGACCAAAGTGAACAAGCCTGAACGGGGAGAATTGAGAGGAACTCAACCGCAGGGCTGAGGTCTGGATGAGACAGAACTAGAGACTATGGAAGTGATGGAGTACAGACCACTAGAGGGGCAGCCATTTGAGCAATTCACCAATTACAACACCAAGAGATGCCCATCAGTGGATCACGTGCAGCAACCCATCGACAGACTCCCATTCATATTAATGGGAAAGAAGTCCAAGGGAGCTGACTATATTTTATAGAGCACCAGAACAAATCATCCCAATGTGCAGAAAGAATAGCAAATATGGCAGGCAACCAGCTTGGTCTAACAGGAAAATCTTCAGTGACATTAAATACAAAAATGAGCCTCACACAAAGTGAAAGCTGGATCAGATGACTAGGGGAATAAAATATTACTGGAGCATGCAAGAATGAAATCAGAAAGGCCAAAGTTCAATCGAAGTTACAGCTAGCAAGGGAGATGAAGGGTAACAAGAAGGGTTTCTATAGGTACTTTAGCAAAAAGAAGTTCAGGGGAAGTGTAGGCCTCTTACTAAATGGAGGAGACAACCTAGTGACAAATGATGTGGGTGAAAAAATTGTCTTCACAGAAAAGGTCAGCCCCTGGGCAGCATAGACTCGGGAAAAGGTGAGCAGCCCTTAGTGCTGAAAGAACAGGTTCAGGATTATTTGGAAAAATGACATGCACAAGTCCATGGGGCCAGATGCAATGGATCCTGAGGGTGCTGAGAGAGTTGACTGATGTGATTGCAGAACCATTGTCCACTGTCTTTGAAAACTTAGGCTATTGGGGAAGGTCACAGACAATCGGTGGCCATACTTAAAAAGGGAAGAAAGAGAATCCAGAAAACTACAGACCATCTAACCTCACCTCAGTCCCTGGAAAAGTCATGGAGCAGGTCCTCCAGAAATCCTTTAGAAGCACTTTGAGGAGGAGAAGGTGATCAGGAATGGCCAACATCGATTCACCAAAAGGAAGTCATGCCTGACCAACCTGATTGCCTTTTATGATAAGAGGAGTGTCCCTGTGGATGTGAAGAAAGCAGTGGATGTGATATACTTTGACTTTAGCAAAGCTTTTGATACAATTTCCCACAATATTCTTAACAAAAAGTTGAAGAAGTATGGATTAGATGACAGGACTATAAAGTGGAGAGGAAGCTGGCTAGCAACAGGGAGTGATCAATGGCTCATTATCTAGTTGGCACCCAGTAATAGGCCAAGTTCACCAGGGGATATTTCTGGGTCTAGTTTTGTTCAACATCTGTAATAATAATGTGGTGAATGGGATGGCTTGCACCCTCATCAACTTTTCAGATAACAAGTGGGGGGAGTAATAGATACACTAGAGGGTACGCATATGGACAAATTGGAGGAGTGGGTCAAAAGAAATTTGATGAGGTTGAAGAAGAACAAGTGCAGAGTCCTGAATTTAGAACAGAAGGATCCCTTGTGCTGCTGCAGGATGGAGACGATCTGGCTGAGCAGCAGTTCTGCAGAAAAAGAACTGGGAGTTACAGTGGGGAAAAAGCTTTATATTAGCCAACAGTGTGCAATTGTTGCCAAGAAAGCTAATGAAATATTGAGCTGCATTAGTACAAGCATTGCTAGCAGATCCAGAGAAGTGAATGTTCTGTTCTATTCAGCAGTGGTGAGACCATATTTGGTGTACTGTGTCCAGCTTGGAGGCCCTACTACAGGAAGGACTTGGATAAAAGAAGGCAGTAAAACAATTAGGGGTCCGGAGCACATGATTTATTAGGAGAGGCTGAAGGAACTAAGCCTATTTAGTCTGCAAAAGAGAAGACTGGGGGGGGGGGGCGAATTGAGAGCAGCCTTTAACTACATTAAAGGAGGTTCCAGGGACAATGGAGCTAGGCTCTTCTCAGGGGTCAGAGATGGCAGAACAAGGATTTATATTCTCATGTTCAAGTGGGGGAAGTCTAGGATGATTACAAAGAAAATCTTTTTCACAGGGAGGATAGTAAAGCACTGAAAATGGTTACCTAAGGAGGTGGTAGAACCTCACTCCGATCCTTGGAGGTTTTAAAGACCCAGCTTTAGAAAGCCCAGGCTGGGATGATGTAGTAGTGGTTGATCCTGGTTTGAGTAGGGCATTGGACCACTAGATGACTTTGTGGAGCCCTTCCAAACCTAATTTTCTATTATTCTGAATATTGTACAGTATCTGCTGCACTGGTCAAGAGTCTTCTGCTCATGATGGGTGAATATCCAGTTCCCTATTGATTCTTGCAGCATTATCAGGAACCTTATAAAATGCTGACCATGACATTTTATTGGGCTATGACCTGTCTGTAACAAGGGGAGTGAAAAACCAATCCTCCCTTTGTGGGTGGCCCCAGGGGACCATTTCCTGCACGAACTCCCATGCCCGTTACTACAGGGGAGTTATTTTATCCTTGATCCTGAACATAGTGCACAGGCAGATGCTGGGTGGATTGGGGGTGAGGGGGAACACATAAGCTGTAACATTCAACATATGAATGACACCCACTTCTACAGCTCCATCACACAAGCCCAGAGGGTGCACTGGATTGAAATAACCAGAGTACGTCTGAGGCTAGGAGCTGACTGAGGCTCAGTCCGGATAAGACGGAGCTAGTCTGAAGGACAGGAAAAGATACTATGAGTCTCATGATTGAGGGAGTGCATTTGATTTCAGTGGAGGCTGGATATGCAACGTTTAGATGCCTCAGTCCTTCTCCTGCCCACTCAGGAAGCTGCAGTGGCCATAGGCAGTTCTTCACTGACGGTGGCCAATTCATTGACGTCAGTTCAAGCGTATTGATTGACCGATTGGGTCTGGGAAGACCTGCTGAGATGATCAGGAAGTTTGATCCCAGAACACCAACCCAGCAACTAGGTAAAGCTGAGTCAAAGGGAGACCCCCCCTCCCTTCAACTCAGCACAGTGGAAAAGCTGGGAATTACACATTCAAATTGAGGTATGAATGTTATTTTAAGGTACTCTTATATCTCAGATCAATTGCCACCGAAAAGGGTAGGCAGTGTAGACTTGCCCCAGGAGAGGTTACTTCTCTCTGTACCTAGAAACATGAGTCCTTTCGTTTCCGATGTCAGACCTTGCTCCCCATGTCAGATGGGTTCCAAGACTGCGTTGCATTTGGCTGGGTCTGCTCATTTACACTGTTTGGGGATGTGTGCATACCCTATGACATGCGCCCACCCATTAGGTAGAGAATCATGCACGGAACGTGCCACACCAATGCTCCAGAATCAGCCCTGGCTGCCGACAAGTTTCTGAGTGCAGGTCATGGTGCAGCTTTTAACTTGTAAAACTGCTGCTCTGGTCTGGTACTTGGTTCTCTGAGGACACATCTGCATGGCAAAAAGACCCCACACCCAGGTCAACAGCCCCAGGTTCAGGGGCATATGCTACTTCACTAAAAAGAGCTGTGTAGACATTCAGGCTCAGGCACTAAGGCCTACTTCTGTCCCTAAACTTCACAGCTTGAGCCACAACGTCTACACAGCTCTTGTCAGTGTAATACTGTGACCTTGTTGATCTGGACCTGAAGACTGCCTACCATGGGGCCGCTGCTCGGCGTGGGGACAAACCCTGAGAGGTGGCCTCTTTTCCTGCGAGTTGCTGCCACAGTGTCAGCAATTTCTCCCTGGTATCAAGTGACCTTATATTTAGTTATAATCAACTGCATGCTATTCAAGTGATCCCAGTGGAGCAAGCAATTGAGATCATCATATAGGACTGGACATTTTAGGACTGTAGGTTTTAGATACACAAAAAGAGCTTCTCATTATGCACTTACTTGTACAAGGGGACAGAACTGATGCTGGGTGTGTAAATCTAACACCCCTGGTTTTTTCATACTTGATTGTTTCTTGGAATAGATTTTTTTTTTTTTGGATGGAATTACATTATTGGTTCCCAACCTTTTTGGCTCAAGGGCCACAAATATAATTTTTAGAACCCTGAAGGCCCACCAGTCTGTTTAATTTAAATTTAATAAATTAAATTCAAATAAATATTAATTATAATTATTTAATGAAAATCAATTAATTAAATTTAAATTAATTTTAATTTAATAGACTAGTAGCCCTTCAGGGTTCTAAAAATTATATTTGTGGCCCTCAAGCCAAAATGATTTTTTTTAAAATTGAAAAACAATTAAAAAGTTTAAAAAGCAAAGCAAAGCAAAGGAAAGGAAAGAGGGGCTGGATGCCCATGAACAGGCCCCAGTCAGCAGCACCAGCATGGCCCACGCTTTCGCAGTGCCCATGCCAGCCCATGGCCATCACTCCAGTCTCCTGCAGTCACACCGGCCAACACCTCTCCCCCCAACACGCTCCACAGCCACACTGACCTGTGGCCCCCCACATCCAGCAGCCATGCCACACCAGCCCACGACCCCCACAGCCTTGGAACCTTTAACCTGCCCCCCAATTCCTAATCCGTCCCTAGCCGAGACCAGAGGGGAGGCAGTTGGGGACAGATCTGTTGCTGCCCAGCTCTGAGCTAATGGCCAGTGGCGTGGGACATTTTAAAAAGCCCCACCAGCCACTTTTGGCCCATGGACCAAGAGTTGGGAACCCCTGAATTAAGTAGCTCACTTCTAAATGACCAACCTCATCTGGCTCTTACTTATACAGGTTTAAATACAGAATCATTCAATTTTTTACAGCAGTGTGGCTGGCAGCAGATTCGTCCCTAAACTCTCCATTTTTCTTTATAAATCTCCTATTTAGAAGCATTCTTGATTATTGTGGATACAAACTCCCCCAGCTCACCTGAAATCCGTACTTTCTTCACCCTCAGTTAATGGTGCAGTCACACTAAACTGCATAACTCTCCGCTCTGCTGTGATCAGCTGGGTAGGAGTATTTATACCTTCTAATGACCCCTTGCTGACTTCGCTCACCTGATGGGACTTCAGAGACTTGCGTCATTATAGTGGTACATTTATGGTGGAGCCTAGGGAGTCTCAGCAAGTGATGAATGTAGATTAACCCATGTCTTTCCTCTTGTGTGGGTATTAATCTCTACGTATACTTGTGGGGCACACTGCTCATATCCACAAAAAGGGTTTCACAACCTCTCCCCATGAAATGACACGTGCACCTTGGAATTTAACACGTAAACTGAGCAGTTGCAGAACACAGTGCAGAAAGTCATGTTTTGTTCTTAGGGCTCACCTTTGGCTGGAAGACGAGGACAACTGAATGTTGGCTTGAGAAAGAGATGGATCATTACATATATAGTCTCTTTTATCAAGAAGAACTGCCCCCAACCCTCATTGCAGACCAAAGGTGGTCAAATAATGGCCTGCCTGAGCCTTTCATATGGCCATCCAGCTGAGCTTAGCTAGCAGCCCAGAGTGCTGCACTCACTTTCCACTTCCGGTTGGGAGCCCTCATCCCTCTTCCATCACTTGGTGTCAGCAGGGTGTTGGCCGGAGAACATCGGCCATTCCCCCTTCTCTCTCCCAGATCCACTCCTTCCTCCTGCAGGTGCCCCAGAAACACCCCGCCAGGGCTGAGTGATGTCCTGGCTGCTTTGGGCCAAGTCCCAGCACATCCAGCTCCCCTGCTCCCAGCTTCCCCCCTTCCCCCCATGGTATCAAAACAAAAACCTTGAACAGAGCAAAAAAAATTAAAAATAAAATGAAAGTGGAAAAATAAAAAATAGTGAATAAAAAAGATTTAAAAACCACCCCCCCCCCCAACCAGGTCCACCCACTTCCCTCCACAGTACCAAATAAATGAAAAACAAAACAAAAAGATAAAGTGTAAAAAAAGAAATGAAAAACAAAGTTAAAAAAAAGTTTTAAATAATCCCCCCTCCCAACTTCATCCTTTCCCCCCATGGGAAAGAAGAAGAAGAAGAAGAAGAAGAAGAAGAAGAAGAATGTGTGTGTGTGTGTGGGGGGGGGAATTAAAATGTGTACAATGCAAAAATACCTGCAGTAAAAAAAGTGGACAGTGGAAAAAAGGGTGGGGAGAAAAAACCTGGACTGCAAAAAAACCCCAAAAAACCCAAAACAGTAAACAGTGGAAAATGAAGAAAAGTCGACAGTAAATAGGTTTTATGTTTATATGTATTTTTTTTGTTTATCTATTTATAATTATTTATTCATATGTTAGCAGTAATAGGCTGAGAGAGGTGGAGAACAGGTGGAGTTAAGGGGGCTGGCCACTTCCCTGGCCCCTCTCCCACCATGTGTAGAG
The DNA here is from genome assembly GCA_007922175.1 of Pelusios castaneus. Lineage (NCBI taxonomy): Eukaryota > Metazoa > Chordata > Testudines > Pelomedusidae > Pelusios > Pelusios castaneus. Next base: position 67,308 of record ML688515.1, read on the forward strand.
GTACAGCTGATGTGGCCCTTGGGAAGGTTATGGCTTAGGAAGATCCAATTGAACTAGACAGTATTAAAGAAACATGCTGCTGTTTTTGCAGAAGACCTGGGAAGTATGAGAGGAATCACTGTGAAATTTAACATTTAGTCTGACAGCCAACCAAAATGTCTGGAAGCCGGAGCTGTGTCATATGCCATCAGACCAAAAGTTGAAGCAGACATGGAGTGCCTGGTCAAAGCGACTGATGAAGTGGGATTTTATCCTACAGAAGCTCATGCGATAAATAAATCTGTTAGTATTTAAAAATGCCACAGGACTCTTTGTTTCTCTGGTCAAAAATGGAGTCCTAGTACCAGTTATCCAAAAACATGGGTAACCCAATCATTCCAGCATTGAAGACAGATGGCTCCATTCAGATTTGTGGGGATTTTAAGGCCACCGCTAACACACAGAACAATACCTTCTTCCCCACATTGATGACCTCTGCCAGTGGACAAATGTTCAGCAGAATTGATCTAGGTTAGGCTTATTTACAGATGTGCATTGATGAGAAGTCCCAAGAGTTGTTGATTATAACAACACATACCGTGCTGAACCAATATTGTCTCTTGTCCCCCCTCCCAAGAATAACATCTGCTCTAGCTTTGTTTCAGAGGGCTATGGACCAGATCCTGAATTGCTTACCAGGAGTCCAGTGCTATCTTGACAACATCCTGGTCACTGGCAAGAATGAGGAGAATCACCTTAAGATCTTGGAGGTTGCCCTGAAAAGACCGGAAGTGTATGGATTACAAGTCTGCAAAGACGAATGCAAATTCTTTCATCCCTGTGTTGAATACTTGGAACTATCATAGATGCTACTGGCCTTCAGATGACTCCTTAAAAGTTGAGTCTATTGTGGAAACTCCACTTTCTCAAAATGTAAGCCAGCTTTGCTCTTTTTAGGCCTATTGACCTGTTATGGAAAGTGTATTCCACTATTAGCAACATTATTAAAACCACTACATGAACTCCTTGGCCAGAAGAAGGTCTGGAAGTCAATGAAGCCTCTGATGTTGCATTTAACAAGGCTAAATGTGCATTGCTAAATTCAGAGGTTCTGACCCATTTTCATCTGTCCTTACTACCACAGTTGGCCTGTGAGGCCTCCCCTTATGGAATGGGAATTGTAGTATCACAAATTATGCCTCCAGGAAAGGAAGGACTGATTGTTTTTGCCTCAGGCACTTTAAGCAAGGCAGAGATTAAGTATGCCAAATATAAAAACTTCTTAACCACAATATCAGGATTTCTTAAACCTATGATATAGAGATCAATACATGCATTCAAACCAAGCATAGGGTAAGCTAGGGACTACAAAATTGATGGACATCAGCTTTCAGAGTACAGTGGGCAGCACTGAACTTTGTAAAACGGTACTTTGTAGGGCTGAATCTGGGACTGGGGGGTGTTTGCTGTATTCTTTTGCATAACCCTATGAGTGGCTGGCCAGAAACACTCACGCACTAAGTCGGGGATGCCCTGCTTGCAGGCGGCTGTGTGTGGGCTGATGAGGAGTTGGGGTTTCATATAGTGGCGGCAAGTACAAGATGGCACCAAGGAGTACATCAGTCCATATTGTAGAAGGGAAAGTCACAGAAGGGACTTGAGGAGGTATCTAGTCCAAGACCCTGCTCCAAGGAGGAACAAGCCCAACTGAACCATCCCAGCCAGGGCTTTTTCATGCTTTTCCTTAAAAACCTCTAAGGATGGAAATTCCACCACCTCCCTAGGTAACCCATTCCAGTGCTGCATCACCCTCCTAGGGACATTTTTTTTCATAATATCCAAACTAGACTTTCCCCACTGCACCTTGAGACCATGACTCCTACTTCTGTCATTTAATATCACTGAGAACAGCCTGGCTCCTTCCTCCCTGGACCCCCCCCCCCCCTTCAGGTAGTTGAAGGCTGCTATCAAATCCTCCCTCACTCTTCTCTTCTGTAGACTAAAAAAGACCAGTTCCTTTAGTCTCTCCTGATAAGTCATGTGCTCCAGCCCTCTCAACATTTTTGTTGCCTTCTGCCTGACTTGTGGGAGGAAGCTAATCAAAATCAAGACATAGTTGTTTCTATTTCTTAGCACTAGCTCATGCCTCCATAGATCAGTACCTGCAATACTATTGTCCAAACCAAAGAAAAGGAAGGAACAGAACCAATTAGGGATCTGGAAAAAAACCAAGTTTTTGATGTTGCATTTAACAACACTAAATGTGCATTGCTAAATTCAAAGATTGTGACACATTTTCATTTGTCCTTACTACCACAGTTGGCCTGTGATGGCTCCCCTTATGGAGTGGGAGCAGTTGTGTCCCGCCTTATGCCTTCAGGAGAAGAAAGATCCATTGCTTTTGCCTCAAGCATGTTAAGCAAGACAGAGCTTAAGTATGCCCAAATTGAATATGAAACATTGGGAATTGTTTTTGGAATTCAGAAATTTCACCAGTACCTGTCTGGATGGAAGTTCACACTTGTTACCAACCATTGAACTCTAACATCAATTGTTTGTACCATGCACACGCTTTCCACCATTGGCTGCAAGTCATATGTATTGATGAGCATTGTTGCTTTCTGCACATATATATCAGATCAAATATCGGAAATCAACTATACACTGCAATGTAGGTGGTCTTTCAAGGCTCCCTTTACCAGTTAAACATCACCATAGTGGCCAGAATGAAATCTTCTACTTTGAACAGGTAAAGACCACATCCATCACTGCTGCTCAAGTAAAGAAGGCAACTCACATTGACCCTGTACTGTTCCAAATTATGCACCTAGTGATGCACAGAACATCTCTAAACGACTCACGTGTCTTATCCGATCTTCTTCCCTACATGTCCATGAGGATGGAGTTGTCAGTCTATTCTGGCAGCTTGTTGTGGGGGATGTGCATCATTATTCCACCAGTACTGAGACCCAGATGTAAAAACAGCTACATTCAGCTCACTATGGAATAGCGTTCATTAAAAAAGTTGAACAAAGCTACTTATGATGATTTGTCCTGTGCTACTGAAGGGCAGGCAAGAATTTGTACAACATGTCATCAGAGTGTGAGGAATGCACCTCACCTGAGGCCCCTACAACTCTGAGACAGACCTGAAAACCTGTGGCATGGCATTCATCTTGATTTTGCTGGCCCATTTGGATGTCATTGATGTCCACGCTTAAATTGCCAGAAGTCTCTGTAATGCCATCTACTACTGCTGAAAGTACTAGCCAGAAACTATGTAAAATCTTTAGCCATTTTTGCCTGCTAGAACAACTTGTGAGTGACAAAGGACTTCAGTTGGTCTCTCAGGAGTTTGAAGTAGCAGGATGCAGCAGCTAAGCTGGCCCCTGCTCCAGGGCCCTAATCAAGGGTGAAGTGAAACCAGCTGGGTGAGCTGGCTGGCCGGGGAGCTGATGTGGGGCAGCTGGGGGCTTCAGCTACTATCTTGAAGATAGCTAGGAGTGTTGATAGCATAGGTTCTGAGGAGAGAGTCCACATAGCCAGATAAGCCTACTGAACGTATGCGAATGCTTGAGATGATGGGGCATCCAGGGTTTCCTTTTTTATGGATTTTCAGTAGTAGATAGAATATCCCTGGTCGAAGTTCTGGTTGTGTGTCTATCTTAATTTGTTTCTGTGCTGCTTCAGGGAGTTTCTTAAGTAGATGATGTAGTTCCTTTTGGTATTCCTCAGTGGGGTCAGAGAGGAGTGGTTTGTAGAACGTTGTGTTGGAGAGTTGGTTGTAAGCCTCCTGATCATAATCCGATTTATTCATGATGGCAATAGTGCCTCCTTTGTCAGCCTCCTTAATAATAATGTCAGAGTTGTTTCTGAGGCTCAAACTTAGGAAACTCTGGATGCCCTATCATCTCAGGCATTGGCACGCTTATAGCAAGCTTATCTGGCTATGTGGACTCTCTCCTCAGACCCTATGCGATCAACATCCCTAGCTATCTTCAAGACACTATGGACTTCCAGAAAACACCATCCTGGCCACAGTGGATGTAGAGGCCCTTTACACCGACATAACACACAAAGACAGATCGCAAGCCATTAGAAGAACCATCCCAGATGATGTCACAGCAAACCTTGTGGCTGAACTTTGTAACTTTGTACTCAACCACAACGATTTCAGATTATACCTTCAAGTCAGTGGCATTACTGTGGGTACCGACATGGCACCACAATATACCAACATTTTTTTGGCTGACTTAGAACAACATTTCCTCACATCTCATTCCAAAGCACCTCTCAGAAGATTGTCTTCAACATACTGGACTGACTTGAAGAACAGTTCAAAGCAGTGTTGTCTTGTTACGATGTCACAAAGTTTAAGAAAAATCCCTTTCTTTGTTTTCAAAAGAGAAGGTACTCTCTTACAGATATGTCAATTACATGGATAATCACTACACTCTAGAGTTAAGAAAGATTAAATCACTGGTAACTTAACATCTAAAAAACCACCTTCCTTTCACCCACTAACCACTGACACAAAGATCTTTGGCTATGTCTACACTTACTAAAGTTAGTTCGAACTAACTAATTCGAACTAATAGTGTAGCCATTGCTTTAGATAGTTTGAAATAACATGCCAGTGTAGACATAGCCATAAAGTTAACAGTATGGAGATGCAAAGCCTGGAATGGAGATAACTCTTCGTCATAACTGTTTAAATACAATTCAGGGACTTGTCGCCACCCACTATTTTATTCATATGTGTTTCTTCTTACATGAATACTTTTGTCACATTTGCCTATTGACAAAAATATTTGTACATTTATAACTTACATGTTTTAATAATTACATTTACAAGGAAAGTCTTCTTTCAAATATTAATAATAAGGCAGACATCATATGAACATTTACAATATTTTAAAGATATTTCAAGGAAAAAATACAAATGTTTAGAAGCAAAGTAGAAGTTATAAAAGTACATTCCAGGCTCTGTGCAAATAGGTAGGGAGATAAGAGATGTGGAATTTTCTCCCATGAAAGCTCATGTGATAAATAAATGTCTTTAAAGTGCCGCAGGACTCGTTGTTTGTTTTGCTGAACTAGACTAACACAGCTCCCCCTCTGGAACTTATTGCTAAAGAGGTGTCATCCTAGCTGCACACATTAAAGAGACACTCAGTCACTGGTTGAAGTCAGAGGCATCCTAAAGAGTTTATTAAACTAGCTTAAATCTCCATTTCCTAAACCAACCAAATACAAGTGCTCATGTGATGTGAAACCATGGAGATGACAGAGAGTAGCATTTACAGGACTCCTACACAGAGAGTCTGGAAGCCAGAATACTTAGATTTCAAGCATTCTGAATACAGAGATACTAGAAGGATTTGGTAAGATGCTTAGTTAAATATTTGATGTGTTCTCTCTCTCCCTTCTTTCTAGAGACCTTTCCAGTGATTTTTTTCTTGTTGATTTTTCCATCTAAAATAAAATAGAAATTATTGGGCAAGTGCACATTTTGCTCTTCAGTCTTGGAAATAAAATACAGACCTGATATCACGTTATTTGAGCCTTTGCTCCTAGTCTCCCAGGCTGTGTCTACACTTGTAAATTAAGTCGACTTAAGCTTGCTTAAGCTTGCTGTGTCTACACTACAGTTTCTTTAATGGTTGTATTCCTTATGTCCTTAATGGCTCATCAGGTTACTCCCTGGGCCCATTGTACCTGGCAGATTCCTTAACATTAACGACACAATGGTTTTAGACAGCCGCCTGTCTGGGGCGTTTCCACAAAATAACACAAGTTAAAGTATAGATATAACACCAAATTCCTAACTTCTAATCAAAATACAATTCCTAGGCATAAACTATATAATCATTCCCAGCAAATTACTACCTTTCTATTCATACCAAACATGACATAGTTCCTATGGATTATAGCATTTATGATACATGAATAGAAAATAATATCATAAATGCTTCCCTAAATCCAGACAGCGTCACACCCTGCCCACATGCCCTGACAGGGTCCCTGTCCCCCTTTGCCCCATTGCACACAAGGGGTGCCCCCCCGCCACCGTGGACCTGCCCAAGGTCCCCCCTAGCCCCTAGAAGTCGACCTAGGCTCTAGGTCGACTTTGTAAGTTCCCCTTTAAGTCAACTTTAATTTTAAGTGTAGATGCACTAAGTCGACTTAAAATTACAAGTGTAGACATAGCCCCAGAGTGCTTAGGGGCTCCACTTCAAAACAAATAAGAACAAACACAAGCCTGTGAAATATGAAGATTAGGCGCTCTCCACCTCTGCCTTCCTCATGTGTTGAATATCACACAGGCTTGAAATGAACTGATTATCAGGCCCCGATGGCATATGCCTTCTCTACGCTACAGAGTTTCTTGGCACTATTATTGCCATCATGAGTGTGAAAAATACACACCCCTGACAGACATGTCAGGAAAAATGCCTGTGTAGATACGGCTATACCAGCAAAAGCATCCTTTTACAATATAGCTTGTTTCATATGGGGATGAGGTTTATCTATACCGAAAAAATATCGCCTTATCCTGGTATAAGCTGCATTTCCTTTAGAAGGTTCTGATGATATAACTGCAGGCAAAGTCTGATACTGATCAATGGGGACAGGTGACCTCCCATTGGAGAAAATAAAGATTGTGGGAGTTCATTACAGGTGAGGAGTTGCCCCACTGTTCTTACCCAGCTTTGGGAGCCTTCTGTGTGAAAGGTGTTTAAATGTGTTCCTATTTCATACTCATCATGACATGATCATATTGCACTCAAAGGATGGATTCCCACTGACCAAGAGAAACATGCTGTGGGAGGTAATATCTTTTAGTGGCCCAATTTCTATTGCTGAAAGAGAAAAGCTGTTGAGCTAGACCAAGTTCTACTGATCACGGACTTCATAAGAATTGGCTGAGCTATATTTCAGTCAAAAAATAGGTTCTAACGATATAAAAGTTCTGTAGTATTGAAAGACAATGGAGTAGGGAACAGACTACTAGAGAAACACAATATCAAACACATTGCAAGCCATGAAATCATCTTATTAAAACTGAAATAATCTCATTGTCACGTTGGTGGCAGGATTTAGTGGGTAGAGCCCTGAACGGGGCTTCCAGAGACCTGGGATCAATTCCTGGTTCAGTCACTGGACTGCTGGGTGATGTTAGGCAAGTCTCTCCACTTCCCCACATGTGGTGAGTGAGCAAGTCTAGTCCTCTTGCTAATCATGGACAAACAATCATGGACCGCAGCCCAGTAGAACCTCTGAGTGGTCTAGCAAAACTCAGGGAAAGCCTGGAAATTTTATGCTGCACCCTCTACAAAGTTCCCGCTCCATCATGACCGGACACTTTATTGCATAGAATCTGGAGCGCTTAAAAATTGTCCAGGATACAAGATGCTACAGAAAGGTACGCCAGCAGTAACCCGGATGTTGTATTTAGGGGTAAAAGGAACTTCATGATAAATTTTCAAGTACTAGACTCCATGCACTCTTTATCCTACAATTTATTCCTTTGGAAAAGGAGACATATTTTATGGTGAATCTCTTTAGTTCTCATCCCATATACAATGGGATGCATCAGGGGAGGGAGTATGAAATAGAAACTTGCCATCAGGATGTGCAAATGAGGGGTGACTTGTTGGCCAAGCCTGTGAAATGTTACGGTTAGAACCACCGGGGTGTAAACCATTAGGATGGTGCAAAGGTGGGACACACAAGTTCCAAAAGCCTTCAGCTGTTCTTCCTTGGATGCCAGACTTAACACAGTCCTTATGATCTTGACATATGACAGGGTGATGAACATCAGATCTAGCCCCAAAATGCAGACAGTTATGAAGATCCCATAGATGTAATTAAACATGGTGTTGGCACAGGTCAGCTTCACCACGGCCATTTGCTCGCAGTAGCAATGGGAAATGATGTGGGACTGGCAGAAGGGCAGCCGCCTGAGGAGGAAGAGCACAGGAACCGTTATGAGAACAGCTCGGGTCACAGCTGCTAGTCCAATCTTTGCAATCATGGAGTTAGTCAGGATGGTGACGTACCTTAGCGGGTTGCAGATAGCCACGTACCTATCAAAGGCCATGGCCACCAGCACGGCAGACTCCATGATAGAGAAGGAGTGAAGGAAAAACATCTGCACCAGGCAGGTGGTAAAACTGATCTCCCTGGAATTAAACCAGAAGATGCTCAGCAACTTTGGCATGGTGGTTGTGGATAAAACCAGGTTGATGACAGCCAGCATGGCAAGGAAATAGAACATGGGCTTGTGGAGGGAGGGCTCTGTCTTGATAAGATACAAGAGAGTGCAGTTTCCTAGAAGGGCCACAGCGAACATTGAGGAGAAGGGAATGGAAATCCAGTAGTGCATGGCTTCTAGCTCTGGGATGCAAGTCAGGAAGAAGAGTGATGGATCAGGGCCTGCACTGTTGGAATCTGACACGTTGTCTTGTTGTAGCATTTTTTGCACGTCTCAAAGCAGTCTTTCCTTTCAATAAAACAGAGCACATGTAATGAACAGAGCCTGTAAATTAGAGGCGAGTCAGCTCTGGGGGAAGGGGAGGCACCTCTCATTGGCTGCGTCTACACTGGTAAATTAAGTCGACTTAAGCTTGCTTAAGTCGACTTAATTTACCTTGCGTCTACACTACAGTTTCCTTAACTCAACTTAAGCAGCTTCCTTAAGTCGACTTAAGGAAAATAAAGTTGACTTAATTAAAACTAAGTCAACTTTATAACACCACTTTTGTATTAGACCTAAGGCTTAAGTTGACTTTTTCAAGTCGACTTAAGCCAGTGTAGATGTGGGGTAGCCCTAAGTCGACTTACAGCTACCCCAGGGCTACACCAATGCCCTCCCTACCTAGGTACAATGGGGCAAAGGCTGAGCCCCCGGCATTGGGCAAGGGGTGCCCCCTTGCCCCTGTGGACCTTCCCTAGGTCCCCCTAAGGTCCCAGAAGTCGACCTAGGCGTCCAGTGTGGATGCTCTATGTCAACTTTTTAAGTTCCCCTTTAAGTCGACTTTATTTTTAAGTGTAGACTCACTAAGTCGACTTAAATTAACAAGTGTAGACATAGCTATTGAGTTCATCAGGAGCCTCTACTTTGATGAATCTGTCTTAGTCCTAAATTAAGTCAATCTGATCCAAAGCCCGTTACAATCTGTGGAAACAATTCCATTGACTTCAGTAGGGTTTGGATTGGGGCCTTTCAACATATTTTAGGCCTATTTGGCTGGGAGTTTCAAAAGACAAGTCTTCACCCCTCTGGACCAGCTAGTCACTAGCCTCCATCCCTCTAGTGAAGATCTGAAGTTCCCCCCCTTCCTCCCCTAGTCTTAGCAGTGTTGGTATCATTAATGCATTGCTGGCAATTATACAGGCTTCAGTCTCCCACTACAATGGGGAAAGGTCTAGTAGCAGTGACAATAAACGGTAGACATGAGATGCGCATGGGTGTGTAGAGAGCTATGGAAGGTATATAGTGTACCGTTCTGGCATGATTGTATTCTACCTGCCTGAGCAATTCCTCACTGTATTCACAGCTGTTTTACCCGTGCTAGGTGAGTGTGCAGAGTCTGCACTCCCCCATCTGCTGTAAAGGTGAACATACCTTCAGTTCCTGGAACAAAGAGGGAAAAATATTACATGATGCTACAATATAGATTCATTTAACGATGTAGCACCTTTTTAAAGTATGTCATTAATGGAATAAAAAATGTGACCAATAATTACACATTCATTGATTTTAAATCAAGAATGGATCATTATCATCATCTAATCAGGTCTTTTGAATACAACAGGACACAGAATTTAACAAAGTGTTTCTGCATCAAGCCCATAACCTTTCTTTGAGCTAAACTATGTAAATAAGAAAGGCTTCATTTATACAGCCACATCACTAGATAGGTTGTTCCCTGTGTGCACCTTTGTTACTAGTTTGAATTTCTCTAGTCTTAGCTTCCAAATGTTGGATCTCATTCTGCCTTCATCTGCATCATTGAAGAACTTTCTACAGTCAGAAATCTCTTCCCACGTGTGGATTTAAAGACTATGATCAAGTCACCTTTAACCTTCTCTTAGATAAACTAAATAGGCTGAGTCTTTAGTCTCTGGCTCTAAGCCACATTTTCCAGACCCAGAATCTTGTAGCGCTTTCCCCAAACCTCTGCCAATTTCTCAACGACATTTCTGAAGTGTGGACAGTGGACCAAAGGACAGTATCTAGTAATGTTCACTTCCTGCCAAACATCTGTCTATTTCAGCTCAGTAGTCCCCTCCTTGTGTATTCTGGGATGTCATTTGTTCTCATCACCACCACTGGGACCTCAGGTACAGTAGGTTGCACCTCATGACCTCAAATTCTTCCTTGAGTCAGTGATTTCTAAAAATCATAGCCTCCGCCCCATACATGATATATACATCCTAGAGTCCGAGATGTATGAATTAGAGTTTAGTTATAATCAACTCCAAGTTCTTCCTTTGAGCCCATGATAGCAAGTGATTGAGATAATCATACAAGGATGCCCCTGTTCCACTCATTATTTGCCACCCTGCAAAACTTTGTGTGATCAGCAAAGATTATCACCACACATTTTAGATTTTATTTGCAAATCACTGAAGAGATTGTTTAATCATATCAATAAAAGAAAAATTCACTAGTAGCAGCATGAAACTCCCAAAATCTCCCCTGATGACACAGATGCACCAAAAAGAGCTTCTCATGACACATTTCTACTAAGAGAAAACTAAGCCCAGGTGTGTAACTCAAACCCCCCAGATTTTTTGAATACTCAGTGGATTTTTGGCAAAGATTAGTTTCTCTTTTTTGATGGAATTAAATAGTTCACTTCTAAATGATCAATCTCACACTGCTCTCACTTACATGGGTGTTCCAAAGGGAGAGCCATGTAAGTCTAGTTCAGCAAAACAAACAAGGAGTCCTGCGGCACTTTTAAAGACTAACAAATATATGTGATAAATGAATGTGTTAGTCTTTAAAAGTGCAACAGGACTCCTTGTTTGTTTTACATGGACGTAAATCCAGAATCATTCCAGTTTTACACACCTGTGACTGACAGCTGATTTGCTTCTCATTCATTTGAAAAAAAATCTCCTATTTAGAAAGATTCTTAATTACAAAAAATACAATCTACCCCAGCTCACCTGAAGCCTGGTCTTCTTCACCCTCAGAAAATACTGCAGCCAGACACAAACTGCATCATTCTCCACTTGTCTGGGATCCACTGGGTGAGAGTATTTATACCTTCTAATAACACCTTGCTGGCTTTACTTCTCTGATGGGAGTTCAGAGACTTGGGTCATTACAGTGGTCCATTAGTGGTGGAGCCTAGGGAATCACAGAAATCGATGAAGGGAAATTAACCAATATCTTTTCTCCTCTGCGTGTATTATCACTACATTTACATCAAAAAACATGGGCCAAACTCTCAACAGTCACTTGCAAATGTTGACCATATTGCTCATGTCCACAAAAAGAGTGCAAATCCCTCCCAAATAATGTGTGCACTAAGCATTTTAGACACCAAAAATGAGTAGCTGCCAAATGTTATGCAGAACATTACCCTGTGTTTTTAGGGCTCTGTCTGGGCTCGAATATGAAGACAACTGAACTTTGTTTTGGGGAATTAATGCATAATTGTATACTCAGCCTTTTTTATCCAGAAGAATCCCGCATTCCTCATTCCAGACACAGTTGCTGACCCATAGCAGTCATGCTGTCAGTTCTGGGGTGGAACATAAGCATTAATACTGCACATTTGCAGACACGACCGCTTCCCCTTTGATTAGGAATAAAGGCCCTCTTCACAGTCATTCTATTTTTGACCAGGCACTCCAGGGCTGCTTCAACTTTTGGCCTGATAGCATATGGCACAGCTCTGGTTTTCAGACAGTTGGGTTTGCTAGCAGGTTAAAAGTTTAATTTCACAGTGATTTCTCTCATACTTCCCAGGTCGTCTCCAAATATGGCAGCATGTTTCTTTAATACAGTTCTCAGACCTGTTTCTTCTTTAGTCATCCTATGCACTTCTGCTAGTTCAGATGGATCTTCCTAAGCCATGACCTTCCAGAAGGACTACATCTGCTCTATGGTGGGCCACCCTACTTAACCACATCCCTGCCCCGCCCCTCCTGCCTCATTACTGCTTAAATATGTATAAATAATTATAAATAGATAAACAAAAATAAATATAGATAAACAGAAACCTATTTGCCGTCCACTTTTCTTTATTTTGCACTGATTTTTTTGGTCCTTTTGTGCAGTCCATTCTTTTTTCTTTTCTTTTCTTTTCTTTTCTTTTCTTTTCTTTTCTTTCCACTGTTGACATTTTTAAAGGTATTTTTTTACATTGTACACATTTTTTTTCTTTTTTTCCATCATGCTTTTGGCGGGGGTACTTTTTTTGTTAACCTGGGGGGAGGGGAGAAGATGGGAGGGGAAATTTTTTCAACTTTCTAAATTTTGTTTTTCAATTTTATTTTCACTTTATGTTTTCTCCGGGAGGAAAAGAGAGGGGAAAGTTTTTTTTAACCTGGGAGGGAAGAGGTTTTTTAACTTTTTTTTTCACGACTCCCCCACTTTTTTTTTCTCTTTTCAGGGGTTTTTGTACCATGGAGGGGGAGGAGTGGAACTGGGAGCAGAGGAGTGGATGCTGCATAGCAGCCAGAGCACTCCTCAGTCCTTGGGGGAGCAGCAGGGTGTGGCTGGACCTACCCATGGGAGGAAAGGCTGGAGCAGGGAGGATGGCACAGTTGTGATCTGGCCAGAGTGCTGCTGGATCACCTGTAGGAGGAAGGGGCGGAGCTAGGAGCAAGGAGAAGGAATGGCCAATGTTCTCTTGACAAGACCTTGCCAAGTCCAATCATGAGGATGCTGACATTAGCATCAAATTCCCCAACTAGATATGGATTCACCACTGCTCCATAGGGAAGCTGAACATCAACCCCCAACTTTAGATCTGGAGAGACAGAAAGTGGGGGATAATGGTGGCTGCTAGAAGGAGATGGGAATCTCTCCTGAACTTTGACCAAGGAGGTCAGACACGGAGGCTAACTGGGGTCCACTACTTCCTGGCTGGGCTGTGAGGTGACTGGAATGTTGAAATGGTTGAAATAACAGATTGGTAGATTCATAAAGTAAGAAGGGCCCAATATGGCCACTAACCTCCAGCATCACAGGACAAAGAGGCCACCTAGTCATTCTTCCACACAACCCTGTAACTTGTGATTGAGCTAGATAATCTCTCCAAGAACATCCAATTTCTACTCAAAGATCCTAAATCATGGAAAATTTCTGTATGATATCCCCATCCTTCTCTGTATTGGTAATATCTCCCAACTTACAGTCATCCACAAACTTTATTAGCACAATCCCATTTTTTGTTCCAAGGGCAATAATAAAAAAGTTAAATAAGACTGGTTCCATGACAAATCCCTGAGGAACTCCACTGGTAACCTCCCTCCACCTTGACAGTTCAACTCTCAGTATGACCCTTTGTAGTCTTCCCTATAACCAGTTCCTTATCCACCTTCCAATTTTCCAATTAATCCCCATCTTTTCCAATATAAGTAATAATTCCCCTGTGGAACCATTTCAAATGCCTAACTGAAATCTAGGTAAATTAGATACACTGCATTCTGTTTGTCTAAAAAATCTGCTCAAAAAGGAAATCAGAAATTTTAGGAGAAAAGGAGTTTTCAAAGATAATGGCTCTGCAATCACATCAGTCAAGTCCGTCAGCACCCTTGGATGCACTGCAGCTGGCCCCATGGATATGTGCATGTTCATCATTTCCAAGTAATCCAGAACCAGAGCTTTCAATTCTGCGGGCTGCTCACCTCCTCCCCATTCTATACTGCCAAGTGCAATAGTGGTTTAATTGACCTTGTCTGTAAAGAATGAGACAAGAAAAGCATTATGTACTATAGCTTTTGACACATCATCTGTCATCAGATTGGCTCCCCCCATACAGTATGGGACCCACGCTTTCTCTGACCTTCTTGTTGCTATCATGCCTGTAGAAATGCTTCTTGCTACCATGAACATCCTTAGCTAGCTACATCTTTAATTAGGTTTTGTCCTTCCTATTTTCAGACTGGCATGATCGGGTAATAAATGTATACTCCTCCCTAGTCATCTGGCCAACCTTTCACTTCCTGTAAGATTCCTTTTTGTGTTTACGCTCATTGAAGACTTCTTTGTTAAGCCAACAAGGTCATCTGCCTTATTCGCTATTCTTTTTGCACATCGGGATGATTTGTTCCTGTACCCTCTATGAAGTTCTTTAAAATTCAGGCAACCCTCTAGGAATCCTCTCCTGCTCATATTAGCCTGTCAGGGGATCCTGCCCATCAGCTCCCTAAGAGAGTCAAACAGTCAATAGCCAATTTGCCTCTCTATGGCTATGTCTACACTTGAAAAGTTGTCAACTTAATAAGGTCGACTAACAAAAGTCGACTTAACTTTTCAAGTGTAGATGGCCCCTTTTTAACCTTATTAAGTCAACATAATGTTTTAAGTCAACTTAATAAGCTCCACCAAGGCATTAAACCCCCTCTCCACTGGCTTAAGTCAACTTAATAGAGTCGACTTAAGCACTAGTTTGAATTAAAACGAGGTGGTATTAATTCAAACTAACTTTTCCTTAATTCGACTTAAGGAGCAGCTTAAGTCGACCTAAGGAAAGCCCAGGGTAGACGTGGAGTATTTTAAGACGACTTAAGCCTCCTTAAGTCGACTTAATTTGTAAGTGTAGGTGCACCCTATGTGAGGCCCCAATGTTCGGGTTAGACTTGTCTCAAATATAGAAGTCAAAGGAAGACTGTGAAGAGGGCCTTTATTCCTAATCAAAGGGGAATTGGTAGTGTCCGCAAATGTGCAGTATTAATGCTTATGTTCCACCCCAAAACTGACAGCATGACTGTTATGGGTCAGCAGGTGTGTCTGGTGTTAGGATTAGTGGATTTTTCTATATAAAAAAGGCCTAGGAAGTAATTGTTCGTTACTTCCTTAAAACAATATTTAGTTGTCTTCATATTCAAGCCCAGGCAGAGCCCTAAAAACACAGGGTGACATCCTGCACAGCATTTGTCAGCTGCTAATTTTTGGTGTCTAAAGCTTCTGGTGTACACGTCATTTGAGGGGCATTTCCACCCCTTTTGTGGATATGCGCAATATAACCAATATTTGCACGTACCTCTTGAGGGTTTGGCGCATGCTTTTTGATGTAGATGTAGAGATTAACATGCACACAGGAAAAAAAAACATGGTTAATCACGTTCATTAGTTGCTGTGATTCCTCATGCTTTAAAGAAAAAGTACTACTCTAATGAGCCAAGTCTCTGAACTCCCATAGGGGAGTAAAGCCAGCAAGATGTTATTAGAAGGTATAAATACTCTCACCCAGTGGATCCCAGACAATTGTAGAGTGATGCAGTTTGTGTCTGATTGCTATATTTTCAGAGGGTGAAGAAGACTCAGGCTTCAGGTGAGCTGGGGTAGGTCGTATTCAATTTAATTAAGAATCTTTCTAAATAGGAGATTTTTTTCAAACATATGAGAAGCAAGTCAGCTGGCAGATACATTGGTATAAAAAATGTAATGATTCTGGTTTTATACCAGTGTAAGTGAGAGCAGTGTGCCGTTGATCATTTAGAAGTTAACTATTTAATTCCATCAAAAACAGAAATAAATCTTTGCCAAGAATCCACCGAGTATTCAAAAAATCTGGGGTGTCACACCCAGGCTTAGTTCTCTCTTTGTAGAAATTTGTTGTGAGAAGTTCTTTTTCATGAATCTGTGTCATCATGGGAGATTTTGGGCTGGAGAAATATATGTTGGCAGGGCCATCCCTGGCGGGCGTGGGGGGGCAACAGGGCTATCGCCACAGGCCCTGCAGGATGTGGATGGAGAAGGGAAATCGGGAAATGGTGATTCTTGACTCGGTGGAATCTCTCCTGTAATTATGAGGTCAGGCAGTTAAATAGGAGATAGGTGCTTGGAAAATGATTGACCTGACGACAGCTGATCTACATGCTGCTGCCAAATGAGATCATCAGCAATCTGGACAGTGTAAGAAACAGGCCCTGTTTCAGTGATGGCTGTAGCAGGGACCCAGTTAGCTCCATATGCATAGTTCCAAGCTCACACAGGTTGTCCAGAACTAAAAGTTCGATCTTTTGTTTTGTGCAACTTCTGACAACTTAGTTTTGTTGTAGATGTTGCACAACTTGTCTTGCTTTGGAGGGTTTCAGCAGATCAAAGTAAGAATGTGGCTGTTGTGCCATCATTAGAAAGGCCGAGGACACTTTGGTTGTAGCATGAGGTATGTTTCTGTAAGATAGTTAGAAGGTGTCCAAAATTTTTTGAATGGATGAATGTCCCCTTGACGATTTTACAGCTTGTTTCATGGTCTACACAAACCTTTTAGCTAATCCATTAGTGGATGAATGATACAGTGCTGAAGTGATGTAATGTATTCCATTTGTTCTCATAAAAATTTCAAACTTCTGAGAGATCAGCTGCAGTTCACTGTCACTCCCACGTTGTTCTGGCACACCAAAATGATTAAAGATTTCACATAGTTTCTGGATAGTACTCTTGGTAGTAGTAGATGGCATTACAGAGACTTCTGGCAAATTAGGGTGGGCATCTACAACAATCAAGAACATTTTTCCTTCAAAGGGCTTGCAAAATCAACATGAAGGCCCTGCAATGGGTTTTCGGGCCAGTCCCATGGTTATAGGTGTGCCAACTGAGGTGCATTCCTCTCACTCTGACATGGAATATAAACTCTTGCCTACCTTTGAATAACACAGGCCAGGCAAGACAACAAAAGTAGTGTTATGAAATTTTTAAAATAAGCACTATTCTATAGTGACATGAATATAGGTGTTCTAACCTCCGTTATTTCAGTAACGGTGCAATAATGACACGCGTCCCCCACAAAAAGTAGCCAAAATGGATTGATAACTCCATCCTCCTGGACATGTAGGGAAGAAGGTTGGGTAAGACCTACAAGTCCCTTACAGATGTTCCATGCATCACGAGGTGCATAATTTGGAACAGTACAGGGTCAACGTGAGTTGCCTTTTTAACTTGAGTAGCAGTGATGGATGTGTTCTTTACCTGTTCAAAGTAGAAGATTTCTTTCTGGCCTATGGTGATGTTTAACAGGTAAAGACAGCCTTGAAACACCATCTTCATTGTAATGTGTTGAGGATTTCCAATATTTGATCTCATATATATGTGCAGAAAGCAACAATGCTCATCAATACATAAGACTTGCAGCCAATGGTGGAAAGCGTGTGCATGGTACAAAAAATTGATGTTAGAGTTCAATGGTTGGTAACAAGTGAGAACTTCCATTCAAACAGATACTGGTGAAATTTCTGAAGACCAAAAACAATTCTCAATGTTTCATATTCAATTTGGGCATACTTAAGTTCTGTCTTGCTTAACGTGCTTGAGGCAAAAGCAATGGATCTTTCTTCTCCTGAAGGCATAATGCGGGACACAACTGCTCCCACTCCATAAGGAGAGCCATCACAGGCCAACTGTGGTAGTAAAGACAGATCAAAATGTGTCACAATCTCTGAATTTAGAAATGCACATTTAGCATTGTTAAATGCAACATCAGAAACTTTTTTTTTCCCAGATCCCTAATTGGTTCTGTTCCTTCCTTTTCTTTGGTTTGGACAATAGTATTGCAGGCAATGTTCCCTCTAAGGTTTGGCAGCTTGTGTGCAAAATTTTCAAGCCGTGTGCAAAACTTTTTCTGAATAAAATTTTTGTGTAAACTCACAAGACAGAAATTATAGGCATTAATTGAAGTTAAAGTAATTGTAAATAGAATTAATTAATTATGTTTAATTAAATTTGAATGAATTTTGAATTTAAATTTAATTTTTAGAAAGGTTTTTATTTAAAATTAATTTTTTAAAAGTTTTTTTTTTTTTTTTTAAAAGGAAGGAAGGAAGAGAGAAAAAAGAGAGAGGGAAGGAAGAGAGAGAAAAAGGAAGGAAGAGAAAAAGAAAGAGAGAAGGAAAGAAGAGGAAAGAAGGAAGAGAAAGAAGAAAAGAGAAAGACAGAAGGAAGAGAAAGAAGAAAGAGGAAGGAAAGAAGAGAAAGAAAGAAAAAAGAAGGAAAGGAAAAGGAAGACAAAGAAGGAAAAAAGAGAAAGAAGGAAGAGAAGGAGAGGAAAAAAGAAAAAAGAAGGAAGGCAAAGAGAAAGAAGGAAAGAAAAAGGAAAGCAAAGGAGAGAAAGAAGGAAAGAAAAAGGAAGGGAGAAAGAAAAAAGAGAGAGAGAAGGAAGAGAGAGAAAGAAGGAAGGAAGAGAAAGAAGGAAGAAAAAGAAGAAAAGAAGAGAAAGAAAAAAAAGAAGGAAGAGAAATAAGAAAGAGGAAGGAAAGAAGAGAAGGAAGAGAAAGGAAGGAAGCAAAGAAAGAGAGAAAGAAGGAAAGAGAGAAAGAAAAAAGAGAAGGAAGAGAGAAAGAAAAAAGAGAAGGAAGAGAAAGGAAGGAAGGAAGCAAAGAAAGAGAGAAAGAAGGAAAGAAGAGGAAACAGGAAGAGAAAGAAAGAGGAAGGAAGGAAGAGGAAAGAAAGAAAGAAAAAAGAAGGAAGAGAAGAAAGAGGAAGGAAAGAAGAGAAAGAAAAAAAGGAAAGAAAAAGGAAGACAAATAAGGAGAAAAGAGAAAGAAGGAAGAGAAAGAAAGAAAAAAGAAGGCAGGCAAAGAAGAGAAAGAAGGAAGAGAAAGAAAGAGAGAAGCCAAGGCCACTGGTGGGGGAGGACCCTACCATGACCCTGGGAAGCCGCCGGTGGGGCGGAGTAGACCCCAGCCCCAGAGGCTGATCCCGGCCCTGTGTTGGGAGGCCGAGACCGTCGGATGACCCCAGCCCCAGGCCGGGAAGTTGAGGCGGTCAGCAGGTGGGAGCCCGGGAGCCCGCCGCGGCCGCAGCCACCCTGCGGCCCCGGCCACGTGGGGCAGGCAGGCAGGCCCGCGCACCTGAGCCGAGCCTGAGCCTGCCTGTCCCACCTTGGGGGCGGGGAGGGCCAGCCCAGAGGCCGGGCGCAGGCCGGGTCTGCCGCGGCAAAGGCGCAGCCCTGGGGGTCTGGAGAGAGCGGCGGGGGCTGCCCACTGCGCAGGGGTCCCTCAGTGCTGCGCGGGGGCTGCGACGGCCACTGCGTGGCTGTGCACCCACGCAGCTTAGAGGGAACACTGATTGCAGGTACTGATCTATGGAGGCATGAGCTAGTGCTAAGCAATAGAATCAAATATGTCTTGATTTTGATTAGCTTCCTCCCACAAGTCAGGCAGAAGGCAACAAAAATGTTGAGAGGGCTGGAGCACATGACTTATCAGGAGAGACTGAAGGAACTGGTCTTTTTTAGTCTGCAGAAGAGAAGAGTGAGGGGGGATTTGATAGCAGCCTTCAACTACCTGAAGGGAGGGTCCAGGGAGGAAGGAGCCAGGCTGTTCTCAGTGGTATTAGATGACAGAAGTAGGAGTGATGCTCTCAAGTTGCAGTGGGGAAGGTCTAGGTTGGATATTATGAAAAAAAAAAATTCCCTAGGAGGGTGGTGCAGCACTGGAATGGGTTACCTAGAGAGATGGTGGAATAAAAGAGGTTTTTAATGAAAAGCATGAAAAAGCCCTGGCTGGGATGGTTCAGTTGGAGTTGTTCCTCCTTGGAGCAGGGTCTTGGGCTAGATACCTCCTCAAGTCCCTTCTGTGACTTTCTCTTCTACAATATGGACTGATGTACTCCTTGGCACCATCTTGTACTTGCCCCCACTGTATGAAACCCCGACTCCTCATCAGCCCACACACAGCCGCCTGCAAGCAGGGCATCCCCGACTTAGTGCGTGAGTGTTTCTGGCAAGCCACTCATAGGGTTATGCAAAAGAATACAGCAAACACCCCCCAGTCCCAGATTCAGCCCTACAAAGTACCGTTTTACAAAGTTCAGTGCTGCCCACTGTACTCTGAAAGCTTATGTCCATCAATTTTGTAGTCCCTAGCTTAATCTATGCTTGGTTTGAAAGTATGTATCAATCTATATATCATAGGTTTAAGAAATCCTGTTATTGTGGTTAAGAGGTTTTTATACTTAGCATACATTTTTAAATTAGCATAGCCATTTTTATACTGATTGCTGGAATGCAAGGTACCTTACAGGCCTGTGTAAGAAATTTTACAGCTTGTATGAAATAGCTGACGGGTGTAGTCATAAGTTACATCAAATCTTGGAAAATAAGATACTATTAGATTAAAACTAGACACAGCTGAGTCTGTTTGGTCGGTGATCAGTGATGCGGAGATCCAAAGGGTGATATTTTGATCATGATACCCAGGTCAGCAGAGAAAAAAACAACCCAGGACTTGCCAGGTTAGATCCTTAGACATTTAGTAAAACACTGCAAAACCTACAAAAATATCCCTAAATAATAAAGGGGAAAATAGAGGAACATTTTGGAGGGTGGATATGCATCAATCATATGTACAAACACCTTGACCAATGACATAGCTGTACCCCTGCAATTTCTGGGGTGAAGTCCTCATATTTGGATGATAGAGGAGGATCTAACCTGCCCTATGTTGAGAAGGGTATAAAAGAACAAATCCTGTTGCTAAAAGCAGCTTTTTAGCGCTTAGCTTTCAGCTCAATTCTTCTCAAGAACATAACAGAAAAACCTGGTTTCCTTATTAGTAATCTAGTTTATGTTGTTTTAATAAGTTTAGATACATCAACTAAAGTTACTTATCGCTTCACCCTTCCTGTCAAGTCAAGTCACCAGACATCCCTCTTGACCAAACCTGGGAACTATAAATTTGAATATGAAACTTAGTTCAGCAAACTGTTAACTGCATAAGATTTCTTGCATGAATCAAAATAAAAGTTAAGTGTAATTTGGTTATATATTTACTCAACTAACCTTTTCTCAATTCTATGCTTATCATTTATACTTTTTGCAATAAAAGGTTTATAAAAATTCCTTTAAAGTATCCATGTGAGAATTCCTGTTAGGAATCCTTGTCGGTCCTCATTTTAAATTTTATCTGTGGTCAGATTCAGGCAAGAACCCAAATCTCCTAGCAAGACCTATTGGTGATCCCAATCCAAATTCAAAATCATAAAGAATCAGGCTACATTTTGTCAAAGAAATCGATATGCACCAGCTCTGTCACTTTAAATGAAGTCTCTGAATAGCCTCAAACCAAAAGCCCTGCTTTAGATAAAACAAATAAATAAGTTAATTAAGTACCGAAAGATTATAAATGATTATAAGACAGAGGAACATATGTCAGATTTGATCAGGAAGAAAGAAAAGCAAATTGTTTTCTGAACTAAACTTAACCTTGCATTCTTTAGATGGTATTCACCACAGGCTGGTTAGTCAGCTTCCAATCAGGCTCTTTATCTGTAGACAGTTTTCACATTGTCTTATGGATGATTTGGAAGAGAGCCCTGGGGAGCAAAATATCACCCCTATTTTGAATGTCTCCATGCCTCCCGCTGAGACCTAATGTCCCCCCAGAGTCAGGTGACCGGCACTATTCTTGCATGGTCTTTTCCACATCCAAGGTCAAGTATCATCGCCTTATCAGATGTTTAGATTAGTCCATTGTTCATGGAAGAGCTGGATAGTTTTATGCAGACTGTAGCAAAGTATGAAACACCTTCCTGTTGCAGGGTCGGGAGAGACAGCAAGAAGATCCAAACCGGTTGGAGCAATAAGGAGCAATTTAATCAGTTCAGAATCTAGCCCACTCATTCTCCTTCACTTCATGACCGGTGAAGTGAGACCTGACTCAACTATTTCACAACTTCCTGTTCAAAATAAAATGTAAATACACACTGTATCTGCTACACCACTAGAAACCCTTCTGTGGTAACATAATAATTATAAAATGAATATTCAGGGTTATAGGAGAAATGGAATTATACCTGCGCATGTTATTTTTTACAGCTTTAACTTACAGAATGTAGGCGCTTTACCTTGAAACATATGATCTTTGCAACAGAAATGATTACAGGCTCTTTTAACAAGCACTTTAGGAGGGGAATGAGGGGGATTGCAACTTTCCTTTAACAATAGCATACCCCAGAATGTGACCTGATCCTCATAGACGGGGAGCAGTGATGTACCACTTCAGCCAATAAGAACTGGGGCAGTTGGTCCCATCTGAGGACTAACCTCACAGTTCTGACCCAGATTTGTAATCCTTCAG
Source organism: Pelusios castaneus (assembly GCA_007922175.1). Taxonomy (NCBI): domain Eukaryota; kingdom Metazoa; phylum Chordata; order Testudines; family Pelomedusidae; genus Pelusios; species Pelusios castaneus. The sequence continues at coordinate 89,559 of ML688515.1, forward strand.
GGTGAAAAGTGTTAAAATGCATTCCTAATTTGTACTCATCACTGACATAATCCTATTGCAATCACAGGATAGACTCCCCCTGACCTAGAGAGACAAGCTATGGAAGGCAATATCTTTTATTGGCCCAATTACTATTGAGATGTTGAGGGCTAGATGGAGTTCTTCTTTAGGTCACAGACTTAATAAATATTCACCTGAGCCCTAATTCAGGCAAAATTAGGTTCTGAATGGTATTGAATTTCTATAGGATTGAAATAAACTTAAATAGTGAACCAGCTATGAGAGAAATACTATATCAAATGCATTATAAGCCTTGAAATCACCTCATTAAAACTGAAATAATCCCCTTGTCCTTCAGGCAGCAGGGCTTAGTAGATAGAGCACTGGCCTGGGACGCCAGAGATCTGTCATCAGTCCCTAATTCAGTCACTGGGCTGCTGGCTGACTTTAAGCAAGGCACATCACCTCTCTAAATGCAAAGAGTGAGCAAGTGTATCCCTCTTGCGAGTGATGGACAAATGAGGTAGGACCATGTTAAGTACAATTCCTGTGTTGGCCAGCACAGCTCAGGGAGAGCCCGGGGATAGGATGGTGCACCTCTGTAAAGGGGAAGGAGTTCCCACTACACCATCCCAAGACTCTTCACTCTATAATATGTGAAACATTTTAAAATTCACCAGAATGCAAGATGCCGAAGAAAGGTACGACTGAACTAACTCTCCTGACCTCTTGGTGGTAAGAAACTTACTAATGGGTTTCCCAGCACTATACTCCACACAATGTTCAGCCTAGAATTGTTTCCCTTGGAACAGGAGACGCACTCTATCACGAATCTGTTTGGTTTTCACCCCATACACGATGGGGTTCATCATGGGAGGAAGAAGAAAGTAGAAATTGGCCATCAGGATGTGTATGTGAGGTGCAACTTGGACAAATCTGTGAATTATTGAGGTTAGAACAACTGGGATGTAAACCATTAAAATGGCGCAAAGATGGGAAACACATGTGCCAAAAGCCTTCAGTTGTTGTTCCTTGGATGCCAGACTTAACACAGTCCTTAGGATCTTGACATAGGACAAGGTGATGAACATCAGATCAATCCCCACGATGAAGAGAGTTACAAAAATCCCAAAGATGTTATTGAATTTGGTGTTGCCACATGCCAGCTTCACCACCGCCATGTGCTCACAGTAGCAATGGGAGATGAGGTGGGACCGGCAGAAGGACAGCCTGCTGAGGAGGAAAAGCAAAGGGACCATTACAAGGAGAGACCGGGCCAAAGCTGCCAGCCCAATCTTTGCTATCACTGAATTGGTCAGGATCGTGGTGTACCTCAGGGGGTTGCAGATGGCCACGTACCTGTCAAAAGCCATGGCCACTAGTACAGCTGACTCCATGATGGAGAACGAGTGAAGGAAAAACATCTGCACCAGGCAGGCAGTAAAGTTGATCTCCCTGGAATTAAACCAGAAGATGCTCAGTGATTTCGGCATGGTAGTTGCAGATAAAACCAGGTTGATGAAGGCCAGCATGGCGAGGAAATAGAACATGGGTTTGTGGAGGGAGGGCTCTGTCTTGATAACATACAGGAGGGTGCAGTTCCCTAGAAGGGCCACAGTAAACATTGAGGCGAAGGGGATTGAGATCCAGAGATGCATGGCTTCCAGCCCCGGGATGCCGCTCAGGAAGAACACTGACGGATCAAAGCCTGTGCTGTTGGAAGCCGACAGGTTGTCTTGTTGTGGCATCTTTTGGAAGTCTCAGAGCAGTGTCTTTCCTTTCAATAAAACACAAGACATGGAATGAATAGACCCTGTAAATTAGATATATAGTAGGGTCCAGTCAGCGGCCTTTGAAGGGGATTCACTTCCCGTTGAGTCTCTCAGGAGCCTCTCTTAGACCTAAATTATGTTAATCTGATCCAAAGCCCATTAACATCAGTAGAGTTTGGATCGAGACCTTTTGTTGCCAAAGCTTTTCCTTGCCAATGGTTACACCAAAGAAGGCAGGAAAAGTGATGGAGTTTGTAACATATTTTGGGCTTAGACGGCTGAAAGTTCCAAAAGATATGGCTCCCTCCTGGAACCATCCTGACATCAGCTTCTCTCCCCTCCAGCCCAGAGCTCAGTTACTTCAGTTTCTCTTAGTGTCAGTGTCTTGAATGCATTGCAGGATGGTAACCAGACATCTTTGGGATGGGCATGGTATAGGAAACTGATCAGAGTGCCCTAGAACTTCACTCAATCTGCAAATCTAAAGGGCATTCCTGCTGGTTACAGCAATGTTGGTATAATGTATGCATTGCTCAAATGTACTCCAGTTGAAGATGCTCACTGCACAGGGAATAGATTCTGGCAGCAGAGAGGCTGCAGGATATTAAGTGGTAAACATGGGATCTGGGTGGATGTGCAGAGAACTATACATGGTATATACTTTGCATTTCTGGCGTGCCTGCACTCTACTTGCACTCACCATTTGCACTGCTATTTATACCCTTCTCCCTGAGCATGTGGGGTCTGGGCTCTGCATGCCACAAAGCTCTAGACACACCTTCATTTTCTGTTGCCAGGAGGAAAAATATTACAGGATGATACAACCCTGGTTTATCGCAGGTTGTTGAAATTTTTTTAAACTATTTTATTACCTGAAAAAATTAGATGATCATAAACATCTCTTCTTGCCTTAAAATTTATTAATCTATATTTATTGATCACCTTATTGTGTGTCCTTATTAATACTGCAGGCCACAGAATTCCATCAAATGATTTCTGAATCAAGCCCAGAACTTCTCTTTCATCTAGACCCTATCACTTAAGGCATCTAGTCTTCATTTAAAGACTTCAAGGATGACAATCTGCCCAAGTCCTTTGATATGTTGTTCCAAGTGTTAGTTCACCTTATTCTAGGAATGTGCACCTTGTTTCTAGTTTGAATTTGTCTAGTCTCAGCTCCCAGCTATTGAATCTGCCAGATTCAAAAACTTTCTACAGTCAGAAATATCTTCCCATGTGTGGACTTAAAGACTGTGATCAGGTCACCTTCTCCAGGATATAGTAAATAGACTGAATTTCTTTAGCCTCTGACAACATCGTTCTTTCTCCAGATCAGAAAGAATCCTTATAGCTCTTTTGCCAACCCCTTTCAACTTGTAAACAAGCTTTCTGAAGTGTGGACACTGGGCTTAGAAAGAGTGTCCAGTAATGGGTCTCCTCTAGCCAGCCACCTCGCTATTTCAGTCTGATATTCCCCTCTTTATAGATTCAAGGATGGGATTTGCACTCTTTACCACCACCAGGGTCATGTACACTAGGTTACACATCATGACTCCAAGTTCTTTTGTGACTCAGTCCTTTCTAAACCTTCTTTCTCCATCCTGTCAGTGGGATCTATATTCTAGGGTCCTAGATGCATAATTTCCATTTCATTGTAATCAGCTGAAAGTTGTTCACATGAGCCCAATTTAGCAAACTACTGAGATGGTTCAATAGGACTTCCTTGTACTAATCTTATTTGCCAAACTCTGAGTCATCAGCAAAGACTATCAGCACAGATTTCACATTGACTTCCAAATCACTGGTGAGATTGTTGAATAGCCCCAGGCCTCATATTAGCAACAGAAAGTTTCACGAGTGGCTGCATGAGACCTCCAACATATATTCCCCCAAAGTGAAATCTCCCATGATGACACAGTTGCACAACCCAGAGCCTCTCACAATACATTTGCACAAGAGAGGAGAGAACTAAGAGAAGTGAGAAATAAGGCTGGTTGTGTTCCTGGCACGCACCTCATTTTCTGAATACTCTGTAGTTTCTTGTTTCTTTTCCTATAATTAAAAATCTCACTTCTAAATGACCAACCTCACTTTATTCTCACTTATACAGGTGTAAATCCAGAATACTTCCAGTTTTACACAGTCTGACTGACAGCAGATTTGGTCCTAAACTGTCCATTTGCTTGAAAGAATTTCCTTTTTAGAAATATCCTTGATTAATTTGAATACAAACTACCCTAGCTCACCTGAACTCTGTGTCTTCTTCACCCCCAGCACACGCTGCAGTCATACACAAACTGCGTGACTCTCCAGTCAGCCAGGATCACCTGGGTGAGTGTATTTATACCTTCATTTTTTACTTTACTCCCCTGATGGGACTTCAGAGACTTGGCTCATTAGAACAGTACATTTGTGGTGGAACCTTGGGACTCACAGCAAGTGATGAAAGTAAATTAACCCATGTCTTTCCTCTGGTGTCAGTGTTAATCTCTACATCTACATGTGATCCAAACCCTCCATAGGTCACATGAAAGCGGGGGCCATATTGCACATATATACAATACGGCTGTAATACCTCCTCCCTATATACCTATGTACAATGGGGCAAAGGCTGATCCCCCTGGCACTGGGCAAAGGATGCACCCCCTGCCTCCGTGGACCTGCCCTAGGTCCCCCTAGCCCCTAGAAGTTATCCTAGGCATCCAGTGAGGACGCTCTAGGTCGACTTTGTAAGTTCCCCCCAAAGTCAGCTTTAAATTTTGGTGTAGATATGCTATGTCGACTTAACTAATTCGACTTAAAGTTGACTCAGTTAAGTCGACTTAGCTAAAGTCGACCTAAATTTACAAGTGTAGACTTAGCCAGGGTGAGGTAACAAAAGGACCCGTTTATGATTTTCTCCACATCTTTCTTTGTGCATCCCATTTTCAGATGCTTAGGTCAGTCGTTGTCACTGGAAGACCTGGACTATTTTATGCATGCCTTAGGGAGAGATAAATTACCTCCCACCTTTTATTGTTTGCCTCGATCTGCTTCACACCAAGTGAGAAACATATCTGAGAATATTGCATAGCAGAACTTGACAACCATCCATATGGCATGCATCTGAGGCCCCTTCCAACCCTATGGCTATGTCTACAGTTGCAAGTTAGTTTGAATTAAGGAAGCTTAATTCGAACTAATTTAAGCCTTGGCCACACTAGGTTTTCATTAGTTCGAATTAAGTGCCCTGCTTAGTTCGAACTAAAATTCCAGTGGGGCCAGGCTAGTTTGAATTAAGTTAATTCGAACTAACTAAAATTAATTCAAACTAACTTTGGTAAATGTAGACATAGCCTAAGATTCTAAATAATCTTCTAAGCAATGGTATGGACTGGCACCTCCCACAGGATGCAGGAAGAAGGGGCAGTCTTCTAAACATACACCTGCTGACTTGTGCAGTAAACTGAAACACAGACTGGAATAGGGATGTCAGTTTAAAATGCAGGTTTTCTTTTATTTGTTTATGATAAACTCCTTGATTTATTGTTAATCTTTGAATCTCTATTTTTCTGGCATATAATCACTTCAAATTTCATTGTAGTAAATAAATTCATTTGTTAGTTTTATCTGAAGCAGTCCATGTGGATTGAGAGTGACAGAGCTGGTGCATATTTATTTCTTTGATAAATTGATGGACACGTGTAAATGAGCTTGCTCGGTGCAGTGGGGAGCACTGAATCCTGTAAGACAGTAGATCCCAGGGTTGTATCAGGGACTGTAGGCGTTCACTGGAGGTCTATCCTGTGGGTGGCTAATGAGAGTGCTCTCCCACTGGGTGAGGGACTGATTACATGCAGGAAGCTGGGTATGAGCTGACCCAGGAGAGGGGTTTCACACAGCAAGGCGGGGTAAGATGGGTCCCTAGAATAGAGATTGGGGTGACACAGCTGCACATGCAGGATGGGTAGATGACCTTGTGAGAAAAGTGCCTATATCTGCTAGGGATCATAAAGACCAGCAGCAGCCTGTAGTTGCACTTTTTTTCAGCTTCTGGTGATTTGCTCTGTCGACCAGAAAAAATTGGAATAGCAGCAGAACCAGGAAACCCAGGACTCACGGAAATGGCAATTACTACGAATTCTCAGGTACATTAGGAAATAAGAGAAGTTTGCCTAGATATGGGGGAATGCAAAGCTGAGGCTCACCAAATTAATTACAATTCCGTCTAAAGCATATGATTTGCAGCTGAAGAATGGAATGCACTAAATTAGCCAGGAGCCTCTCAGAAGAGTCTCATTGACCCACTGGCCTGGCTGGCAGAACAATTCAAAACTGTCCTATTCCAAAGGGCTGGTGTCCTATGTTTTTTTGAAGTTGGCAAGTTCCACCAAAAATAACTTAGTCATTTCTGAAATTATTTATTTTGCTTTCAAAAGAGAACATGCTGTCTTGTACATATCCCACCACTTGACAAGCCCTCTAGATTTAACTTGATCTCAGGGTTTCCTGGGCAAAACAGGGAGGTTTTTAAGCTGTTGAGTTACAAGTGATTTTCTCAAAGTTGGTGAACTTTACAGTAAACAGAAGGAAAGCCTGGTATGGTGGTAACTCCTCATATCTGTTCCAGGAAAATTCAGAGATGTGACACAATCCAATATTATTAGTCACATGTGGTTCTTCCTGCATAAATATTTTTATCTCCTTTGGTTTGATCAGCTATATCAAAAAAGATCATAGAGGTTTTATTGCTACAGAAGTGTCTTCTCAGTCACATGAATTAGAGAAATGGGCTAAAGTCAGGGGTTTCCTAAAGAGTCTATTTAACGAGGTTAAATCATCATTTCATAAAGTAATCAAGTACAACTGCTTACATGAGGCCTAACCCTAGAAGTGACATATAGTAGCATTTATATGAATCCTCAGCAGAGAGCCTGAAAGCAAGCATATATATATATATATATATAATATTTGGATACACAAAGATACTAGAAGGGTTCAGTAAGATAAATATTTAATGAGTGTTCTGTCTCTCCTTCCATTTGGAGAATTTTCTTGTGATTTTTTTCTTGTTGATTTTTCTCTCTAATAGAAAATACACATAATTTTATAAGCCAGCATTTTCTTCTTCAGTACTGGAAATTTAAAGAAAAAAAAAACAGCTCAGATATCACAATATTTTAGTCCTATACACTGGGGTCCCAGAGCATATAGGGTCCCCTCCTTCAAAATAAATAAGAACAAATATAAATATTTGCAATACAATGATTACAAAATCTCCATTCTCCCCTTCCCATGCCATAAATATACATACACAGACTTGAAGTGAATCGATTCTCCAAATCCTGAAGGCATATACAAGGTCTACGAAGATATGCTGGCACAGCTATTCCAGTCTGAAGTGTTAAAAATACACACCTCTAACAAACTATAACTACTCTGTTTAACGTCTACCCTCGGGGTGTTATTCATTGAGGGGTGCGCTTGGACGACAGTTCTTTTTCCACCGGGATAATAGCCCGGCCTTGATCTGATGGAGAGGAGGCATTAACAGGTACATCAGTAGTCAAGGGAACCAGATTATAAAGGGTTGAACCGAGCCAGCCGATAACCCAAGTGATTAATATAGGAATTAAATACTGTTCCCATAAGGGGAAAAATAAGGGGGGTAAAGGAGTACTGTGGATTAACAACATCAGGGAAAATAGGAATGGAATCAGGAGAGTTATAAGCATAAAATGTTTATTGCAGATCATTATGAGTACAATAACACTTATGCACTTTTTCTTGTTGTAAGTGTACACTCTTTTTAGCTGTTATATACTTGCAAGATTAAACACTTTACTGTTATGCTAATAATATTGTTGTGCTGCAGCAGGACTTACAGATCAAAGTAAATGCACATTATTAACGATTTAATTGCTAAAACTATTCTTATTACTCTGCACTTGCCCCTAGCTTCAAAGGGGTGCCCCTAACTTCAAAGGGGATGGCAGGCTATCCCCCTGTACTCCCAGGCTAGGGTGCTAAACTGCTTGTTCACTAATCTTATACCTATCCCCCAGTACCCTCGGGGACCAGGGTGCTAACCTACTTCTGTCCTTACACCAGGACTCGGGGTGCTAATCTTTAATTACTATATCTGTTACTCATATACCTGTTATTCATATACCTGTAGCTACTTTTGAACCAGTGTCACCGAGGCCTATTGGTGATTTCTTAATACTCACCAAACTCTGTACCAACATGTCAGTTTGCCACCTTCAGGGATCAGGTGCTGACCTTTCTTTGATGAGCTTGGGCCAATGTGCCAGCCCAGTCAGTTTCAAGACCAGGACCTGACCTTTCTCTGGCTTCTTTGAACAGACCCCACTTGCTATCGTAGCCAAGGCCACGGGGTGTCTTGAATCTGTTCAACCCTGTCCGATATGATTATCTATGGGACTAATATTTATAGAGTTTTTGCCCTCCATACCCCTCCTGTTTTCTCAGAGGGTCCCAGAGGGTCTTTGCAACATGGCCCCTTGGTTCCCATACGCTTTTACACTCTTTGCAACAATGCCCCTCGGCTCCCATACGCTTTTACACATCTGCAACATAGCTATCAGTTCCCATACGCTCTAAGCAGGGCCAAATCTTTGCAACATAGGCATTACAAGGCTTTGCAACATAGCCCTCGGTTCTCACACGCTATGTGCAAGGTATTCCTTGTAACATTGTAAGTTCCCAAGGTTGCTGAGGCAGACTATATGGCGTCTGAGTTTTGGCATTGGTTCATGTGAGTTGTATGCTAAGGCCTTTGAAAACTGGTTCAGGCTTGGGCCTATGCTAGCAATCTATCAATTCTAAAAACATAGCTTCCCATTCCTAAACCCCATATTCTACAAACTATATCAGCAAAAGAGTTCTTTTGACAACATATCTTGTTCCATTGGGTGAGGCATTTTACCTATACGAAAAAAGATCACCTTATACTGGTAAAAGCTTCATTTTTTTTAGAAGTTCCAAAGGGGTTGCCGTGCCAGTCTAGTTCAGCAAAACAAACAAGTAGTCCTGTGGCCCTTTTAAATTTGTTAGTCTTTAAAAGTGCCACAGGACTCTTTGTTTTCCTGGAGAAATTTATGTTGGTATAGCCATGTCGGCAAGGCCTTTCCCGTGTAGCCTACCCCAGTATGTGGCCTGATGGGGACCAGTGACCACCCACTGCAGTGAAGAAGAATTTGGGGGAGTTTGTCACATGTGAGGACTAGCCCCCCTGTTCTTATCCAGCATTGATCCTTCTGGGTGAAAAGTGGGAAAATATGGTCCTAATTCATACCCATCACCCACATGATTCCATTGAAGTCAAAGAATGGGCTCCTCCTGAACAACAGGGACAAGTTGTGGGAGAAAATACCTTTTCATTGGTCAGTTTCTCTTGGTGAAAGACAACAGATATTGATCTAGTTAAAGTTCCTCTTTGGGTTACTGACTTCATAAGAATTGATCTGGGCACTATTTCAGCCAAAAATTAGATGCTGAATGGTAATGAAGTTCTGTTTGCTGGAAAGAAAAAGGGGTAGGGAACTGGCTACTAGAGAAACACTATGTGAAACACATTACAAACCATGAAATCACCTCATTAAAACTTAAATCATCTCATTGACATGGAGACAGCGGAGCTCAGTGAATAGAGCACTGGACTGGGATACCTGGGATCAGATTCTAATATAGTCACAGATCTGCTGGTTGATTTAAGCAAAGCTCATCAGCTCCATAAATGTAAGGACTGATCAAGTTTAGCCCTCTTTCTAGTGATGGAGAAATGAGGCATGACCACAACCAAAAACATCTTCCATCTTGGTTGGCACAGCTCAAGGAGAGCCCTGGAACTGGATGCTGCACGCCCTACAAAAGAAAGGGTGTTCCCTTTGCACCATCTCTGGAACCTTCTCTGCTTAGTATGTGAAAAGATTTAAAACTGTCCAGTATGCAAGATGCTGCAGAAAGACTCATATGAATTAACTCTCCTGATCTCTTTAGTGTGGTCGGTAACTTGCTGATAGGTTTTGCAGTGCTTAATTCCATACACTGTTTAGCCTAGAAGTTCTTCTTGTGGACCAGGAGACGCACTCTCTCACGAATCTGTTTGGTTTTTATCCCATACACAATAGGATTCATCATGGGAGGAAGAAGGAAGTAGATATTGGCCATCAGGATGTGTATATGAGGGGCAACGTGAACAAACCTGTGAATTATTGAGGTTAGTACCACTGGGATGTAAACCATCAAGATAGCACAAAGGTGGGAAATACAAGTGCCGAAAGCCTTCAGCTGTTCTTCCTTGGATGCCAGGCTTAACACAGTCCTCAGGATCCTGACATAGGACAAGGCGATGAGTGTCAGATCCACCCCCACAATGGAGAGAATTACAAAGATCCCAAAGATATTATTGAACCTGATGCTGCCACAGGCCAGCTTCACCACTGCCATGTGCTCGCAGTAACAATGAGAGATAACGTGGGACCCACAAAAGGGCAGCCTGCTGAGGAGGAAGACCAGAGGGAACATCAAGGAAACAGCCCGGATTAAACCTGCCAGCCCAATCTTTGCTATCACTGAATTGGTCAGGATGGAGGTGTACCTCAGGGGGTTGCAGATGGCCACGTACCTGTCAAAGGCCATGGCCACCAGAACACCAGATTCCATAATGGAGAATGAGTGAAGGAAAAACATCTGCACCAGGCAGGCAGTAAAGCTGATCTCCCTGGAATTAAACCAGAAGATGCTCAGTAATTTCGGCATTGTGGTTGTGGGTAAAACCAGGTTGGTGACAGCCAGCATGGTGAGGAAATAGAACATGGGCTGGTGGAGAGAGGGATCCGTTTTGATTACATACAAGAGGGTCCTGTTCCCTAGTAGGGCCACAGTGAACATTGAGGCGAAGGGGATGGAGATCCAGAGGTGCATGACTTCCAGCCCCGGAATGCCGCTCAGGAAGAACACTGACGGATCAGAGCCTGTGCTGTTGGAAGCCGATAAGATGTCTTGTTGCAGCATCTTTTGCAAGTCCCACAGCAGTGGCGTGCCTTTGAAAAAAACAAAACAAAACAAAAAACATGGAATGAACAGACCCTTCAAAATAATTACAGGCCAGGAGCCAGTCAACTCTGGGAAGGGGATGCACCTCCCATTGAGGTTATGTCAAAGATGAATCTGTTTTAGATCTAAATTATGTCAGTCTGATCTGAAGTCCATTAATGACTCAGGAAATCATTTTCTGACATCCATAGGGTTTGGACTGGGACCTTTTTCTGCACGTCTTTTATTTAGAAGACTTGGTAACGGTTACACTAGAGAGAGGACAGGAAAAGAGATGGGGTTGGCAGCATTCTCTGAAGCTCACCATATTTTCAGCCTATGTGGCTAGGAATTCAAAAAGACAAGTCTCCCACTGGAACCAGATTGCCACTGGCCTCCTTCTCCTGTAGCCCATAGCTAAAGTACCTCTGCTGATCTCAGCAGTGTTGGTATCATTAACACATTACAGCAGGAAATCAGTCTGGAGGCTGTCACTGTACTGGGGAAAGGCTCTGGCAGCAGGGAGGCAGTGGAACACTAAATTGCAGACAAGGGATTTGTATGGGTGTTCAGAGAGCTATGTAGGGTGCATACCTAAAAGTTCTGGCAGGCCTGCGTTCTACTCTCCTAAGTAGTGCCTCACATTCTGCACAGCTACTGAGCTACTTGGATGTGCAGGGTTTGCCCTGCAGCATCCGCTGTAAAGGCAGACATACCTTCGGTTCCTGAAACCAAGAGGGGGAACTCTTACAAGACACTACAATGCACTATAGAGTCATAGATTTCACGGCAAGAAGGACCATTATGATCATCTAATCAGGCCTTCTGCACACCACAAGCCACAGATTTCACCAACTGATTTCTGCATCAATCCCATAACCTCTCTTTAAGCTAAATCCTGCCGCTGAGAGGGGCATCTCAGCTTCATTTAAAGACTTCAAGTGATGGCATCCAGCCACACCCCTAGGTATATTGTTCCAAGTCTGTGTGACTTGTCTGTAGTCTGAATTTCTGTAGTTTCAGCTCCCACACACTGAACTTCTTTCTGCCTTTCTCTGCTAGTTCTTTCTACAGTCAGAAATATCTTCCCATGTATTGACTTAAGGACTGTGATCAAGTCACCTTTAAACTTCTCTTGGATAAAGCAAATAGATTTAGCCTCTTTCGTCTCTGGCTAGGAACCATGTTTTCCAGATCTGAAATAATTCTTGTAGCTCTTTTCTCAAACATCTTTCCATTTTTTAACAACATTTGAAGTAAGACATTGGACTTGGAAACTCTATCCAGTAATGGTCCCACTCAGCCATACACCTTGCTATTTAAGCTCCATATTCTTCCGCTTATACATTCAAGGATGACATTTTCCCCTTTCACCATCTCTGGGGTCTCAGGTAGAGTTTGTTTCTAGCATCCTAGTTGTATGACCTTGCTCTTAGTTGTAATAAATGGCAAGTTGATCAAGTGAGGTCAATTTAGCAAGTGACTGAGATTGTCTATAAGACAGCCTGACATAAACATTATTTGCCACTCTGTCAAACTCTGTGTCATCATCAAAGTTTATCAGCACAGATTTCAGATTTATTTCCAAATCACTGATGAGATTGTTGAATAACCCGAGACTTCATATCAGCAGCAGAAAATTTCAATAGGCATAGTTTGACACCCCAAACATATGCTCCCCCAGACCATAATCTCCCATGATAACACAGATATACAACAAGGGGACACTCCTGATGCATTTGTATTAGGCGAGAGAACTAAGGTGTGTAACTCTGACACCACTGAATTTTTAATGCTTGATGGTTTCTTGGCACAGAATTTTTTTTAATTAAATAGTTTACTTCTAAATGACCAGTCTCATTCTCCTCTCACTTATATGGTTGTAAATCTGGAATCATTCCAGTGTTAAATCAGTCTGACTGACAGCAGATTTGGCTCTAAATGTTCCACTTGCTTCAAAAATCTATTTACAAAGATTCTTGATTAATTTGACTACAAACTACCCCGGCTCACCTGAATTCTGTGTCTTCTTCACCCTCAGCAAATGCTGCAGTCATTCACAAACAGCATGACTCTCCAATTGACGAGGATCAACTGAGTGAGAGTATTTATACCTTCTAATGACTCCTTGCTGACTTTACACCCCTAAGGGGAGTTCAGAAACTTGGATCATTATAGTGGTACATTTGCTTTGGATCCTAGGGAGTCACAGCAAGTGATGAATGGAGATTAACTCGTCTTTCCTCCTGTGTGACTCTTAATTTTTACAGCTACATCAAAAAGTGAGGGCCAAACCCTCAACAGGGTGCAGGCAATTCTGGGACATATTACATGTCTCCACAAAAAGGGTGCAACGCAACCCCTGCCAAATAACATGTGATAATTGAGCAGGTAGAAAAGATCATGCACACCGTGAAGGACATCACATGATGTCTTTAGAGCTCGGCTTGGGCTTGAAGACAAAGACAATGAGTCATTGGTTTCGAAAGCAGATAAATAATGACATCCTATATATATACAGCATGTTTTCTCCAAAAGAATCTCCCCTAACCTCTCTTGAGATAGACCCTCTCACCCATTGAAGCCATATTGTTAGCTCTGCGATGGAATGTAAGAAATAACACCACACACTTGCAGCAGCTAAGGGTCCCCCTTCATGGACTGTGATAAAATGCACCATTATGTACCTCCTTATGGTGTGAATGTGTATCATCCTGTTCCCCCCCAGGAAGCGTAGTTGGGCACTGTTTGATGCAAAACATGTCATGTAAGGTTTTGTTACAATGCTCATGACAGACTGAACATTACTGTTATAGTTGTACGTTTGTTGGAAAGTCATATGTATGGCTAGGTGGTTTCATCATGTAATATTCTCAGATATGTGTCTCATGGCTGGAGGCAGATCTAGAAAATCGTGAAAAGTAGGGAGGTAGTCCATGGCTCAGTAAGGTGTGTATAAAACAACCCAGAACAATAGACGAGCCTAAACATCAATAATAAAATTCTCATTGACTCAAGTGGAGGAAGCCAACCCGGACATTGACTGTTACCTGACCCAAAGGGGGGCTAAAAACATTTCAATGCAGAGATGTTTTACAGTCTGGTGCTCGGTTTACCATTTCTACCTACAAAACAACATCAAGCAACAGAAGGACTTCCCAATGGGGAGGCCCTGGCTGAAAGAGTCAGCCAGCCTGTAGTGAGCATTATTTGACTTTGGAGGGCTACTGAAAGTGTTAAGATTAGAGGATTGACTCATAGGGTGCATCTACACTTGTAAATTAAGTTAAATCGACTTAATTTACTCTGTGTCTACACTACATTTTCCTTAAGTCGACTTAAGCAAGCTGCTTAAGTTGACTTAAGGAAAATTAAGTCGACTTTGTTAAACCTAGTTTACAGTCAACTTTAGGTTTAAATTGACTTTCTAAAGTCGACTTAAGCCAGTGTGGACACAGACTAGCCCTAAGTTGACTCTAAGTCGACTTAGGGCTCTCAAGGACTCCCCCACTACCCTCCCTACCGGGGGGGTGGCAGAGGGGGAGCCTGGCATGTCCTTCCACAGGGCAGGGCAGAGCCCTGCCCATCCTGCCCCTATGCCCTTCCAGGGTCCCTGTCCCTCTTTGCCCCATTGTACCGAGGTACAATGGGGCAAAGGCTGACCCCCCTGGCACTTGGCAAGGGGTGCCCCCCCTGCCACCGTGGACTTATCTCAGGGCCACCTAGCCCCTAGAAGTTGACCTAGGCATCCAGTGTGGATGCTTTAGGTCAACTTTGTAAGTTCCCCCCTAAATCGACTTAAAATTTAGGTGTGGACATGCTAAGTCGACTTAACAAAGTCGACTTAAAGTTGACTTTGTTAAGTCAACTTAGCTAAAGTCGACCTAAATTAACAAGTGTAGACATAGCCACTGACTCTAAGGTCAGAAGAGACTAATCTGACCTCCTGCACAACGCAGGCCACAGAACTTCACCCACCCACTCCTGCAATAAGCATCTAACCAATGATTAAGTTATTAAAGTTCTGAAATCACGGTTTAAAGTCTTTATGGTGCAGAGACTCCACCAGCAATTGAGCCATACCCCATGCTACAGAGGAGGGTGAGAAATGCCCAAAGCCTTTGCCAATTTGTCCTGGTGGAAAATTCCATCTCAACCTTAATATGGCTATCAGTTAACCCCTGAGCATGTGGGAAATACTCATCAGCCAGACAACCAGGAAAGAATTCTTTGTAATATCTCAGAACCCATCTCATCAATCGGCTGGGATGGAACAGCACGGAACATTGCAAGAGGGAAGTTCTTAGGGTTGCGTCTGGGACTGGGGATGTTTGCTGGGCTCATTTTATTGCACAGTCCCTTAAGTGGCTGGCCAAAAGCACTCACTGAGTTGATTGCTGCTTGCTTACAGGGGGCAGTACGTGGGCTGACCCAGGAGTATGAGTTCTCAGAGAGTATCAAGTGCAAAACGGGCCCCAGGAGTGTGGAACTGGGAGTGGGGCCCAGGACCAATTGGACTATAGGGGCCTTCTCCCCCCCATGCTTGGGGGAGTGAGGCAGGCCAGCCCAGAGGCCAGGCTCTGCATTTCTGCCTGGCCTCTGGGCTAGCTCCTCTGCCACCAGGGGTGGGGTGGGCCAGCACAGAGGCTGAGATCTGCTCTCCCACCCCACCCCTGGGACAGCTGCTCCACTCTGGGGGTGGAGTGGGCTGACCCAGAGGCCAGGCTCCATGCTCCCACACCACCCCTTGCCTTCAGCTTGCCACTGAAGGCAGCAGGGCAGGGGGAGCGTGCAATGTGGCAGTGGGGGGTGGGGAGCAGCAGGCAGGGCCAGCTCTAGCCGTGAGCCAATGAGGCACTGGCTAAGGGCAGCAATGCTTAGGGGCACCGGGGGCGGCACGGGCCAGCCCATGGGGCGGACTCCACTCTCTCACCCCGCTTCTGGGCTGGCCTGCTCCGGCCCTAGGGCAGAACAACCGGCCCAGGGGAGAGCCAGGAGAGTGAAGCCCCACCTCTGAACTGGCCCTTTCTGCTCCTGGGCCGGCTATTCCTCGCCTTGGGGACAGGGCGAGCCAACCCAGAGCAGAGGCTGGGTTCTGCGCACCCGTCCCCCCCTCGAGGGAGGCACAAAATCAAAAGCCAGCTTGGGGCACCACAGCCCCTTGAGTCAGCCCAGGCAGCAGGGCAGTGTGGGGCCCACAGAATGGTGGAGTTCAGGGCAGTCACTCTGTTCTCCCCGCCCTAAGGACAGACCTCTCCAGCGATTCACCAGTCCAGCTTGCAGGGAGTAACGTCACAGGGATGTACTTTTGACTCAATATTTGAGACACAGCTCCAGTCAGACCAACAGGATCACACATGGGAGAACATATTACACATGGGAATGAGGCTTTCAGGGCTTGGTCTGCACAGGGTCACTGCTGGCCCGTTTGGCCGAGCTTCATACACTCATGTTTTTTCCGTGGTGCAAAAGGACTTGAGGGTGAGTGGGGGGAATGAACCAGGGCTACAGGGTAAACATGCACAGGGGTCTGTAGCCACGGGAGCCTTGGAAACCATGGCTGGAAATCACCCAGCCTCCAAGGACTAGGAGTGGAGCTGTCTTACTCCTACCCATGGGTTTCCTCTTGACTCAGGGCTTCTGCACACTTAGTCACACAGTGCTGGTGGATCCCTCCCTGCATGGCAGCTGGCTGGTGTTGAGCCAGTCCAGTGACTCCAGAGGCCTTGCAAGCTCCAAGCTACCCCCATGGGGAAAAACAGTAGTATCAGCTAAGTGCGACAGGGAGAGGGTGCTGCTTTACAGGAGAGATCACTGAGTATGGTACAAGAGGTACTATTCCAGGGAAGGTGTTCAGAGGGCAGCCAAGCCTATCAATTGGATCCCACACAATCAGTTATAAACTTTGGGGAGACAATGTCCCCTATTAGCCCCTTATCCCCCTTGCCCTATGGGAAAACTTCTCAGCTGGGATGCAGGGACACAGCAGAGCTAGGTCACAGAGTCTTATGGACCTTTTGTTTTTATAAAACCCCACAGGGTGTCCAAAATCAAAAGACTTCCTGAAAAAAAGAGGCATAGCAGGTCTGCAGAGAAATCTGTGTGAGGTTATTCACACTCTCTGGAATTGCTGATAAATTGTACAGTCCATGGTTTCACCATACATTGGTTCATTAATTTGTTATGAAATAGGCTGAAGAGACCAAATGATTGAATCGTAGAAGATGAGGGTTGGAAGGGACCTCAGGAAGTCCTCTTGTTTCCCCCACCCCGTCTGGGTTTTGGCAAGTAAGACCTTAAAAACATCAAAGGATGGAGATTCCGTCACATCCCTATGTAACCCATTCCAGTGCTTCACCGCCCTCCTAGGGAAAAACTTTTCCTAATATCCAACCTCAACCTCCCCCACTGCAACTTGAGACCATTGCTCCTACTTCTGTCATTTGCCACCACTGAGAACAGCCTGGCTCCATCCTCCCTGGACCCACTTCAGGTAGTTGAAGGCAGCTATCAAATCCCCCCTCACTCTTCTATTCTGCAAACTAAAAGCCCAGTTCCCTCAGCCGCCCCTCATAAGTACTGTGCCTCAGCCTCTAATCATTCTTGTTCTTCTTTACTGTCCTCCACTCCAGTTTCTCCACATCCTTCCAGTGGCGAGGGGGCCCCAAAACTAAACACAAATCTCCAAATGTGGCCACATCAGTACTAATAAGAGGGGAATAATCACTTCCTTCAATCTGCTGGCCATGCTCCTACTAATACCAACCAATATGCTATTAGCCTTCTCAGTAATAAGGGCACACTGTTGACTCATATACTCATATCCCACCTCATCTTCACTGTAAGCCCCAGATCCTTTTTGGCAAAATTGTTGCTTAGCCAGTCAGACCCCAATCTGTAGCAGTGCATGGGACCCTTCCTGCTTAAGTGCAGGACTCTGCACTTGTTCTTATTGAACCACATCAAATTTATTTTGGTCCAATCCTCCAATTTGTCTAGGTCTCCCTGAATCCTATCCCTGCCCTCCAGCATATCTACACTTCCACAGCGTAGTGTCATCTGAAAACTTGCTACAAGTGCAATCACTCCATCGTCCAGATCATTAATGAAGATGTTCCACATTCCTAATTTTTTCTATTCCTTCCTTATCTTCTGTATCTGTTCTTTTCTTATCTTTGGTTCCTTCCATATCTTTGGTTCGGACCCTAAAATTCCTGGTACTGGCCTTTGAAAGCACTTCCTTAACTTGTATTAAGTCAAAGAAACAAATATATCTTGATTCTGACAAGTTTCCTTTCTGCTTGTGCCAAATGCTTAGTTAAGCAAATGCAAGGTTTGATGGGATGCTTAACATAAGAGAGCAGGATTATGTTTCAGTTATATTACTGTTACAATAGTTGTGATTAATGTTGTTGATAATTAATGCACACTAGTGCATATTATGATGCAGATAATACATATTATTAATATGTTATATGTTTATGAGTTAGCCATCATATACATTAGTGAACAGGAAAAACGTTGATAGCTAATGTGGTAGCACATTTCCTGAATATTTCATCGACACTGCATGGAGTCTTCATATACTTCTTTGTTACCAGAGCAACGCAGAGGACAGAGTGAGGACAAAAGCCTAGCTAAGATCATCTTCTGGCCAACAGAGCTAAATTAGTGTACGGGACGGTGTATTGCATCCTTTAAATAGGAGGGAGAGTTCCCATCCCAGCATAGATAATATGCACCCATGAGATTGTTGTCAAAGTCAATCACATAATCACTCGTGGCCTCTTCTCCTTCATCATTCTCAGCAGCCCCATCCTGTTTAGCCTAGAAGCTTTTCCGGTGGAACAGAAGACACACACGGTCACGAATCTGTCTGGTTTTTACCCCATACACGATGGGGTTCATCATGGGAGGGAAGAGGAGATAGAAATTGGCCAGCAGGATGTGTACATGAGGGGGGACTTGGTGGCCAAACCTGTGAATTATTGAGGAAAGAAGCACTGGGGCGTAAACCACTAAGATGGCGCAAAGGTGGGAAATACAAGTACCAAAAGCTTTTAGCTGCTCTTCCTTAGATGCCAGGCTTAACACAGTCCTTACAATCTTTGCATATGACAGGGCGATGAGCATCAGATCCAGCCCCACAATGAAGAGAGTTACGATTATCCCATAGATGTTATTGAACTTGGTATTAGCACAGGCCAGGTTCACCACTGCCATGTGCTCACAGTAGCAGTGGGGGATGATGTGGGACCGGCAGAAGGGCAGCCTTCTGAGAAGGAAGGGCAGAGGGACCATTAAGAGAACAGCGCGGGACAAAGCCACCAGCCCGATCTTTCCTATCACCAAATTGGTCAGGATGGTGGCGTACCTCAGGGGGTTGCAAATGGCCACGTACCTATCAAAGGCCATGGCCAGCAACATGGCAGACTCCATGATGGAGAATGAGTGAAGGAAAAACATCTGCATCAGGCAAGCAGTAAAGTTGATCTCCCTGGAATTAAACCAGAAGATGCTCAGCGATTTTGGCATGGTGGTGGTGGATAAAACCATGTCAATGATGGCCAACATGGCAAGAAAGTAGAACATGGGCTGGTGGAGGGAGGAGTCAGTCTTGATAACATACAGGAGGGTGCAGTTTCCAAGAAGGGACACAGTGAATACTGAGCAGAAGGGGATGGAGATCCAGAGGTGCATGGCTTCCAGACCTGGAATTCCAGTCAGGAAGAACACTGATGGATCGGAGCCTGTGTTGTTGGAAACTGGCAGTGTTTCTTCTGGCATCTTTCACAAGTTTCACAGACGTGTCTTTCCTTTCAATAAAACACAACATAAGGAATGAATAGACCCTGAAATTCCATAAACAGTCTGTGACAGGCTGCTCCCCAAATCCAGTCTGGTGTGCTGCTATGACCACTTGAACCCCACTCCTGAACCCCAATTCACCCCGCTTTGCTGGGTGACCACTCACTCCTGAGTCAGTCCACACCAGACACCAGCGTGTAATTGGTCCCAGGCAGTGGGTGTAAATCCACTAGCCACACAGGCGTTGGTCCCCAAGCAAGCACACCCAGCCCCAGACACTACACTGGGAGCCACTGCCTTACAGGGATTGGGACCCACTCCCAATCACCTTAGTCTCAGGTCCGTCCACTTAACAAAGAAGTGGATTGTGCCCAGCCTCCCACATCCACACCCTCTAAAGACCACACAGCTTTAGGTGAAACAAATACTAGTTTATTGATCAGAGTCTGATTTCAAGTGAGAACATGGCCAATCAAGGCAGAACCATACTATAAATGAGTCAGGAGTGACCACTATCAAATAAAAAGTATAAACTGCATGCTAATCTAACATCTCTACCTAAACTGACCTCAGAGTCCAAGATTATGCACATGGTGTTTGGCTGTTTGATGTTTTACAGCCATTCTCTGCCTGTTCTCAGGCAGGGCCCCGATCTTGCTTGAAGTTGGTTGCAAGATGGTGTCTTCTCAGGCCGAAAGCCTGCAGCTTCTCCCTTCTCACAGTCTCTGTGTCTTTGTTTTAACAAACTGCTGACAGCCCCTCCCCTCCCTGTCCTGTTGTGTGATTCTCTTCACTTCTACCTGAGCCAGGGAGGGTATTAGCATCCCCTTTGACATGTAAATCTCCAGCCACTGCGCTAGAGAGAGTCCTGAGAGTCTGAACCCTGTATCATGCTTCACATCTGTACATACATGTTGCTGTAGGAAACATGGCCCCATGGCAACCACGTGGAACACATTCTGAGCATTCACAACGGAACCTGGTATGGCATAATTGGCATCAAATCACACAATTATACTGCAAAACTGAACAGAAAAGTTATACAGGTCATGCCCTAGAACTGCACGGATGTGCATCCCGTCACACGGTCGTGCCCATTAAGCTCAAGAAAAAGGTGATGTACCACCCTTTGAGTACATCAGGAGCCTCTGCTTATGTCAGGGATGAATCTGTCTGAGACCTTAATTATGTGGATCTGACTCAAAGCCCATTAAAGTTTGTGGAAATAATCCCTTTCATTGAGCAAGCTTTGTACTGGGGCCTTTTTCTCCAAGGCTTTCCTTTAGAAGACTTGCTAATAGTTATACCTGAAAGAAGGCAGGAAAAGAGGTGGGTTTTGTAGCATTCCCTAAAGCGCAATGTATTTAACAGCTATGTGGCTGGGAATTCCAAAAGTCAAGGACTCCCATCAGAATCGGCTTACCAACAAACTCCTTTCCCTCTAACCTGGATCTCAGATACCTCAGCTGATCTCAACAGTGCTGGTATCATTAATACATTGCTGGCAGGTAATCAGGCTGGTCTCTAAGGTTCTGGGAGCAGGGAGGCAGCAGGACACTAAATGGTAGACATGGGAGCACAGCTTGGGTGTGCAGAGAGCTAGCTATGGTGTGCGCCTTAAAGAATACCTCAGCACGTACACTTCTATTTATATCCCTTCCAGATGGGTGAGCAAGGTCTTCACTCTACTTGCTTCTGTAAACATACATATACCTTCAGTTGTAGGAGTAATGAGGAAAAAATATTGCAAGATGCTACAACCCATATTTAATTAACATTATAGGAAATAGATCATTTATTTCATTTAATGGGAAAATATTGTGATCAAATAATTATACATTCATAGATTTTAAGGGAAGAAGGGACCATTATGATTGTCTAATCAGGCCTTCTGAATACTACAGTCCACAGAAGTCAACAAAATGTTCCACGTGTTAGTTCACCTTTTCTAGGAACTTGTACCTTGTTTCTAGTCTGAATTTGTCTAGTCTAAGCTCCCAACAATTTGATCTCATTCTGCCTTTGTCTGCTAGAACTACAGAACCTTCCACAGCCAGAAATCGCTTCTCATGTGTGGACTTAAAGACTATGATCAAGTCACCATTAACATCCCCTTGGATATAGTAAATAGATTGAATTTATTTAGTCTCTGGCTAGAAGCCACATTTTCCAGATCTGAAATAATTTGTGAAGCTCTTTTCCCAAGCCAATTTAATTTCTCAAAACCCTTTTTGAAGTGTAGGCACTAGACCTAGAAACAGTAACCAGTGATGGTCTTTCCCATCCATACACCTCTCTATTTAAGATCAGCAGTCCCCTACTTTTGCATGCTATGTTGGTATTTCCTCTTTTCATAACCTCTCTCCCCTCTTGTACGGTTGGTTACACATCATGACCCAAGTTCTTTTCTGAGTCAGTGCTTTCTAAAACACAGTCCCTCTCCTGTAACTGAGATCTACATTCTAGGATCCTAGATGTGTGACTTCACATTTAGTTGTAATCAACTGCACAATCATCGAATCATAGAGGATTGGGGTTGGAAGGGACCTCAAGAAGACATTTAATCCAGGTGTTTCATTAAAGCTACTCGAACCCCAATGAAATCATCCTGGCCAGGGCTTTGTCACACTGCACCTCTAAGGATGCACAGTCTAACACCTCTTTAAGTAACTCATTCCACCTTCCAAGTGAAAAAAAAACTTTTTCTGATGTTCAACTTAGATCTCCCCCACTGAAAATTGGGTCCATTACTTGTTTCGTTTTCTGTCACCACTAAGAATAACCTAGTTCAATCCTCCCCTGAAAACCTATTTCAGCTATTTTTGTTACCCTCTTTTACACTATCTCCAATCTGTCCACCTCCTTTCTGTAGCGTGGGGGGGAGGGGACAGAACTATACACAATCCTGCAGCTCTGCCCCCCCCAGCGCCAAATAGAGGGAAATTATAACTTTCCTCAATCTGCTGGCAAATCTCTTGCTAATGCAGCCCAATATGCCATTAGCCTTCTTGGCAACAAGGGCACACTGTTGACTCATATCCAGCTTCTTGCCCACTGCAATCCCCAGGTCCTTTTCTGCTGAACTGCTACCTAGCTCTGTACCAGTGTCTACTATTCTTTTCTCTTAGGTGCAGTATCTGCACATGTCCTTGTTGTACCTCATCAGATTTTTTCTTGGCCGAATCCCCCCGTTTGTCTAAGTCATTCTGTATTCTATCTCCAACCTCTATGGTAACTCCCTGAATTTAGTTTCATCTACACCCTTGCTGAGGGTGCAATCCACTCTATCCTCCAGGTCATTAATGCAGATGTAGAACAGAACCAGTCCCAGCATCGACCCATGGGGCACTCTGCTTGCTACTGGCTGCAAAATAGATATTGAGTAGTTCATCACTACCCATTGAGCTGGATAATCGAATCAGTTTTCTATCTACCTTATAGACTATTCATCCGACCTAATCCTTTAATTTGCTGCTAAGAATACTATGGGAGACCATATCAAAATCTGCGATAAAGTCAAGGTATATCACATCCACTTTTTTTCCTCACACCCATAGAGTCAGTCATCTCATCATAGAAGGCAGTCAGATTGGTCAGGCATGACTTGCCCTTGGTGAAATCACAAATAAGATTGTTGAATAGTCCCAGCCTCATATCACCAAAAGAATATTTCACTAGTGGCAGCATAAGACCACAACATCTATTCCCCAGAACGAAATCTCTCCTTATCACACAGATATAAAACAAAGAGCCTCTCATGATGCATTTGCACGAGGGGAGAGCACTAAGGCTGGGTGTTTAAATCTAACACCCCTAATTTTTTGAATACTCAATGGTTTCTTGGCATAAATTTGTTTTTGTTATTTCATGAAATTAAATAGTTCGCTTCTAAATGACCAATCTCACTCGACTCTCACTTATATGTATATAAATCCAGAATCATTCCAGTTTTACACCAGTATGGCTGACAGCAGATTTGACTCTAAGCTTTGCATTTGCTTGAAAAATATCATATTTACAAAGACTCTTGATTATTTTGACTACAGATCACCCCAGCTCACCTCAACTCTGTCTCTTCTTCACTCTCAGCAAAAGCTGGAGTCATATACATGAATCTCCATTTGGCTGGGATTGGCTGGGTAAGAGTATTTATATCTTCTAATGACACCTTGGTGACTTTACTCCCCTGATGGGAATTCAGAGCCTTGGTACACTTTCTTTGGAGCCTAGGGAGTCACAACAAGTGATGAATGTAGATTAACCCATGTTTTTCCTCCCGCATGGCTGTTAATATCTACAGTTACTTCAAAAAGTGTGGATCAAACCCTCAAACAGAAGTCCGGTCCATATTACACGTGTCCAGTAAAAAGGGTGAAAATCCCCACCCAACATGCATGTGCCAGGGGATTTGCATGCCTCAGTTGATCAAGTGCAACAGTTCTCACACCCTGTGCAGAACGTCACGGTCTGTGTTTAGCTTTACTCTGAAGACAGTAGGTTTGGGAATGAGATGGTTAATTATATCTTACTTATATACGGTCCCTTGTATCTAGATGAACACCCCAAAACTCATTCTAGATCAGGCTTTGGAAAACATTTTGGCCTGAGGGCCACATCTGGTTAGAAATTGTATGGCGGGCTGGGCCACACTGAGGGGCAGGGGAAAGGAGCGCATTTGTGCAGGGGGAGCAGCTGCTGTGTTCTGGCCAACCAGGACACCACTGGGCCCACATGGTGGGAAAGGGGCAGTAGGAAAAGTGTGGAGCTGAGAGCAGGGAGCAGCCACTGCTCTGGGGCCAAGTGCAGCTGGAGGGCCTGATGAAAGGTTCGGGCAAGATGCATGCAGCCCACAGGCCATAGTTTGCCCACCCCTGTTTTAGACAGATCTCTTCACCTATTGAAATGAGCTCTGGGGGATTGCCACTACCTTTTTGAGTAGGAATCTGAGCCCCCATTCACAGGCAGAGTTAGACTTCTACACTTGGGTGGAGAGGGAGCAGCTCCAGCCACACTAATAGGGCCTCTCAGAGGGGGGCAAATTCCACATCTGCCCGAGGCTTGCAGGGCCACTGCCCATAGGCCAGGCACCTACCGCAGGGTTTATTTGGGTTTTACATGGGGGATTTAGCCAGGGCCAAAGGCTTGTAAAAGAATGCACCTAGGGAGCATTGATAAGGACTGCTGCTGTTTCTGAGAACTACATAACCTTGAAAGCTAGTGCTGTCCGGTCTAAACTGCTTTTCTGTTTCCCCTGGGTCTGGGAATTGCTATCTCAGCCTTGTCTCCCTAATAAGGAAGGATTGAGAATCTGTAATTGTTTCCTGCAGAACGAACTAAGGTCTATAAAGGATACTGCCCGAGGTCACGGGGGTGGAGACAGTCTTTGTTCTCTCCCCGTGAGCGCTCTCGTATTCTGAATAAAGTTTTATGATCACACTCAAGTTTTTTGATTCGGAGTTTTCT
The DNA here is from genome assembly GCA_007922175.1 of Pelusios castaneus. Lineage (NCBI taxonomy): Eukaryota > Metazoa > Chordata > Testudines > Pelomedusidae > Pelusios > Pelusios castaneus. The sequence continues at coordinate 114,641 of ML688515.1, forward strand.
TTGACTGGCGAGCTACTGTGCAGGGGTGTTAAGCCACAGGGGCCTATGAAACCACAGCTGAAAGTCATCTGGCCCTCAGTGAGCCACCCTCTTCTGTGTGTGGTTTTCTGTTTACTCAGGGCCGTTCCGCACTCAGTCACACAATGCTGCCAGACCCCTCTCTGCATGGCAGCTGGCTGGTTCTGAGCCAGTTTAGTGACCTCAGAGGCCAGGCGAGCTGTGAGCTGTGCCCCAGTGGGAAAGGCAGGAATGATAGCTGGGCACTGCAGAGAGGGACCACTGCTTTTCAGCAGGGGAGACGGAGGGTAAGGGGTCTACCTATGGGAAGCTGTGAATTCAGCCGTTTTGGGATGGCTGAACATTTAAGTTGCCTGACACCCACACACTATCACCTGAACACAGTTTGTGGGGGACAATGTCCCCATTCCCCACCACACCACCCATGGCCCCCATGCTCTCTGAGAAAAGGGCCTCGGGAATGGAAAAGAGCAACAGCAAAACTGAGTCATAGAGTCCAAGGGAGTTTTTGTCTATAAGCTACCCCAGAGGGGGCCAGAAATGAAAAGCTTTCCAAGAAAAGTGGGACATGGCAGCTCTGTAATGATATTTGTGTTATTGAATCACTCTGGAATTGTGGATAAATTGTATTGTCCATGGCTTGTCCATATTTTGGTTCATTATTTTGTTATAAAATAGACTTAAGAGACCAATTAGCCCATATCCGTCAAGCTTCTTGTTATGGTACAGCACTGCATTAAAGAGAGGGGGAATGCCCTCCCTCCCAGATGGACAGGGAGGGATGGCCCACTGATTTATTCTGCCATGCAGACAGCACTATGTTGGCATTAGAGCTTCACTGACTTACACAGCTACAGATTTACTACTCCCATCAGCTTAGAGCATCTTCATTAAAGCACTTCATCAAAGCAGCTACACCCAGGCACCAGTTCAAGTGAAGTGATCAGCTGTTCCTCATTTCTACTGTAGGCAGGACAAAATGATGGTCTTAACCTGCAGTAAGAGAGACATTTAGGTTAGATATTGAGAAAAAAATTTCTAACTCCAAGGGTAGGTAACTTCTTAAATAGGCTTCCAAGGGAGATTGTGGCATCCCCTTCACTGGAGCTTTTTAAGAAGAGATAGGGCAAACATTTGACAGGTCTGGCCTAGGATTACCTGGTCCTGCCTCAGTGCCCAGGAGACTGAAAAAGATGACCTCTTGAGAACTCTTCTAGCTCTTCATTTCTATGACTCTGTGATCACCCACATGTAACCAACCAAAGGGTATTATTGGTTGTGATGCTTGTAACCCAGATGCCAGCTCCTGTCTAGGCTATAGGCATTAGCTGAGAACTAACAGACTCATAGCTGGAAACCAAACCAGTGTTTAGACTCAGTGAAATGACTATAAATTGTTTCTTGCTTTAATCTCTCTCCTAATGTCTGTATTCCACACTACAGGACATAATAGGTGTTTTTTATAATGGTTCAGATGGCTGATCTGATCTTGGGAACTCAGCGTGGTTCTCCCATCCATCCAGGAGGACCATCAAAAATAAAGAGGGCCATCACAGGACAAAAACTTCGAGAAGTACATGCAGAAGGTCTCACCCCACTAATTGGAAGGCTGAAAGAGGGAAATCAAAAGAGTTCAAATGAATATTTTTCATCTCTGCTGTTTGGGCTCTTACAAGAGCTGGAGCTAAGAAACAAAAGAGCGGAGCCCTATGGCTGACCTGAGTTCAAGAAAAATGGGACATTCGGTGTTGACAGATTATTACATCTCTGTCACCTTTTGAATAATAGACAGAAGCTCATTTGTGTGTATATGTTTGCTTGCTTTGCCCTGAAAATAATTCTAATTTTTCACCAGTTAATAACTCCAGAATTATTTTATTAAAAGAGTAGCTGCCAGAATTGGTTTTGGTGACTATGTCTACATTTGTTAATTTAGGTCGACTTAGATAAATCGAATTAACAAAGTCGACTTTAAGTCGACTTTGTTAAGTCAACTTAGCATGATCACACGTAAATTTTAAGTTGACTTAAAGGGGACCCTGCAAAATCGACCAAGAGCGTCCACACTGGACGCCTAGGTCGACTTGAAGGGGCTAGGTGGACCTGGGACAGGTCCACAGTGGCAGGGAGGGCAGCCCTTGCCAAGTGCCAGGGGGGCTCAGCATTTGCCCCATTGTACCTTGCCAAGAGAGCAGAAAAGTCCATTTTTAGCTTGGATGAGTGATGGTGGCAGATGAAGCAAGTTTGACTTGAGATTTACTGTTCTTATCACTGGTAACCAGCCAACTGGTGTTAAGGGATAAAGACAGCCCAACATGTGATGGAGTGGCTTTCTCTGTAGAAATGATTTCAGTTTCATCTCATGAGATACTTAGAATTTAAAAAGGAGAGCAATCAAACTAAAAAGGACAAAAACTAATTCTATATAGAGACTTCAGATGATTATTGAGTGGATACGTACAATACCATAGGAGGGCTGTGGTGAGTATGCCAGGGCATATTATGTGTATGTGTCCTGGAGGAAAAATAAACCATTTCTCCTGGGGATCAACAAGGTTGGCACAGACCTGGGGTTTCTCTTTGTTTCAGCTTCCGGTGATTAGCTCCACCAACCACGAACATGGGAACAGTAACAGAGAAAGGAACCAGGAGCTCATGGACATGGCAATTGAATAAAAATTCCCAGGAATATTTGGAAACACCAGAAGTTTGCCGGTACATGGGAGAATACAAAGCACAGATTGCATGCCTCGACTGAGGCCCAGTAATTAAATCACAATTCTGTCTGAAGTCAAAGATTTGGATTTCAGAAATCGAGGATAGATGGGTGTATGGAGTACACTAAATTACCCAGAAGCCTTGAAGAAGAGTCTCTCTAAACCATTGGCCTGTCCTGCAAAACAAGTCAGAAGAGTGTTTCATAGAAAACCTTCCTCACTTCTGAAAGGACTTCCTGTGTATTGAATAGAGAAGGTGCCATCTTGTACATACAAGGAGTCTTGTGGTGCTTTTAAAGACTTTAAAAGCATCATAAGACTCCTTGTTTGTTTCGCTGAACTAGACTAACATGGCTCCCCCTTGGCATCTTGTACATAATTCTCTTCTGCTCAGTCTTGCACCCCGGACCCTGCCATCTACAGTTAAATTTGTGTCAGTGTTTATTGGGACAAAAAAAGAGTGTTTTTAAGCTGTTGAGTTCAAATCAATGAAGTTCACAATAAACAGAAGCAAAGCCTGATAGGGCTGCAACTCTTGATAACTTGTTTCAGGGACATCATTCCACCCATTATTTTTAGTCATATCTGTTTCTTACATGAATAGTTTGGTCACCTTTGCCTTTTCACTAACTGGTTAATACATTTACAACATACAATTTTTAATAATTGCGTTTACAATTAGAGACTTCTTTCAAATATCCATGAATAAGTCTTTCCAAGATAATATATATAGTAAGCGCCTGAAGCAAGAGGTCTTGCGTAACAGGCCAGGAATGAGGCCTGAGGCCTAGTAGATCTGGCTAAAGGCAAAAGGACTAAGCTGGAAAAATGGCTAAGTCTGTTCCAAAGCCAAATTAGCAGAAGTCAGGTGGTGAACTTAGATACTCATAGAAACTATCCAAGAAGCTGGCAAAAAAACAGGCTCATACTTTAAACACAGGCATGTCTCCAAAACAGTGTCAAGCAGAAAAACCTAAAAAACTCAAGGAAGGTAACAAAACATCTGATCAAAAAGATAACAGAACACCTGGCAAACTCAAAGGACAATTTAAATGATTTTTTGTTTTTGTAGATTTGATGAAGAGTTGTTTTGCAAATATGTTATTACGGGTGTACTGTACCAAGCGGGTGGCAACTACCTGTGTCAAAAGGGTAAAATCAAAGTACTCACAATAATGTGCAAAAAAGGATCTCAAAGGGAAGCACTTTGTCCAGCCTAGGGGATCAATGGACAGTCCCGTAGTTAATTGAGCTGTTCCATTGGATAAAGAGCACTTATATTTTAAGGTGCTTATAAGATATAGGTTGTTTATCACTGTGTTATGTTTCAGTAAACTTGTTTGGGTGCCCTCGTTCCCCAACGGATTTGCGGTTGTGTTGATTCTTTTAATTGTGAACACTATTTCGGTTCTCGGTGCAGAGCTGGGGTGGTGTATACATGAGAATACAAGCATGCAGCCAACAAACACATGT
>ML688515.1:138848-166516 GCA_007922175.1 Pelusios castaneus
GGTTCTCACAGGCAGCTGCCATGCTGCAGTGTCCAGACAGGTTCAGGCTGCTGCAGAGATCGGACTCCACGGGTGCTGCACTGGCCTGTGTACTTGCTTGGCTGGCATGTGAAGGATGAGGAGAGGAAGACCTTGGACAGAAGGAGGAGGGTTAGCCTCTTAAGGGGAAGGGAGTTGCACAAGCTGCACAGTATTCATGCAGCAGTAGTGTCCCCTCCCAGTTAGAAGTGGACGATTTCCCCCCACACACACACCACCACCTCTGCTCCTGAGTCCTGGCTGGTGCAGTGCTGAGTGGGTCAATGGGCTGGAATGGAGGGAAGGGGCTGCCCCCAGCTGGAATGAGGCTGGAGGGGAGGGGTTGCTCCTTAGCTCCAGCTGGGATGGTGGGGGGTCTCCTACTTCACCCAGCAGGCTGAATAACAGCCTTTGACTTCATTCTGGTCCCCGAGCCTTGGGTTTGGACAACCCAGCTCTACATCTCCATCAAAAAGTGTGCTCCAAACCCTCAACAGAGCACATGTAAGTGTGGGCCGTATTACACGTCTCCAGAGAAAAAGATGCAAATCCTCCCTGAATGACGTGTGCAGCAAGGGATTTATATACCAGAATTAAAAAGATGCAAAAGTGCACCCACACTGTGCAGAAAGCCACCTGGTGTGTTTAGGGCTCTGCTTGAGTTTGAATATGAATTAAACTTGATATTGGTCTGGGAAAGAGATGGATAATTATATCTTATATATATATGGCCTCTTTTATCTAGAAGACCCCTTCAACCCTCATTCTAATCTAGACAGACCCACTCATCCAATGCAGAAATGGTGTCATATCTGGGGTGGAACATTACACAATTGCAACTGTTTTCACTTTCTCTCTGGTTAGGAATAAAGGTCCATGGTGGCAGGGAGGGATACCCCTTGCCAAGTGCCAAGTGCCAGGGGGCTCAGCCTTTGCCCCATTGTACCTCGGTACAATGGGCAAAGGGGGACAGGGAACCTGGCAGGTCATAGGGGCAGGGTGGGCAGGGCTCTGCCCTGTCCTTTGCGGGGGTATGCTAGGCTGTGGCTGTGCGAGCCACCCTGGCAGGGAAGGCAGTGGGGAAGCCCTGGAGCCCCCTAAGTCACCTTAAAGTTGACTTAAGGCTACTCTACGTCTACACTGGCTAAGTCAACTTTCTAAAGTCGACTTAGCCAGCAAAGTCGACTTAAAATGAGGTTTTACAAAGTCAACTTAATTTCTCCTTATGTCAACTTAAGGAGCTGCTTAAGTCGACTTAAGGAAAGTGTCGTATAGATGCAGAGTAAATTAAGCAAGCTTAAGTAGCCTTAATTTACAAGTGTAGACGCACCCGGTGTTAGAGCTTAGGTAACAATTGATTTAGGTACTGGTCTCTTGGGACTGGAAGCAACTTGATTATTATGTGCTATGTGGTGTAAGTGATCTTTTATCACTAAGGCCAGTTTGCCTGGGTGGCATGGACAGACCACAGGAACAGTCTGTGACTCCATAGTGGGACTTTAAGAGTGATCCATGAGTTCATATTTGTTTTACTGGCTTGGTGAAATCTAATTCTAGGACACACCACTAATTTGGGGTGTCTGCTCTGTTTTCTGATCCCCCTGCCCTGAGTCTGACATTTCCAGTTGTGACACGGTTCCAAGTCGGGTAGCATTTCAGTGACCTTTAAGGAAGCTATTGTGTGGTCTCTGCAGGAGGAGACCACCTCAAGAAGCTGACAGTGTGAGTACAGACCTCCATCTTTGTGTCTGTGTTTGGGGAAGGACATTGGGAAGATTGTTGTGGGGAAGCAGCACTGATGGTTTCTTACTCCTCAGCTTTCCTTGGCCTCCTTAAATCAGGTATCATGCCCGGTCAGAATTCAGCAAATTGGAGGATTGGGCCAAAAGAAATCTGATGAGGTTCAACCAAGACAATCTGCAGAGTCCTGCATTTAGGATGGAAGAATCCCATGCACTGGTACACACTGAGGACTGGCTGGCTATGGAGGAGTTTTGCAGAAAAGGACCTGGAGGCTACAATGGACAAGAAGATCGATATGGGTTAAGAGTATTGCTAATACAGAGAAGCACTGAGGGATCATTCAAACAGATATGAATGATCTTGTAAACTTGAGTAATAAAAATGGGATAAAATTGAAGAGTGGAAAGTGCAAGATCATGTATTTAGGGACTAATTACAAAAAAAAATTCTATAAACTGAGGACATATCAGTTGAAAGTGACAGAGGAGGAGAAAGGCTTAGACGTGCTGGTGGATCACAGGATGACTATGACCCACCAATATGGCCATGAAAAAAGCTAATGTTGTCCTGGGATGCATCAGGTGAAGTATTTGCAGTAGAGATAGCAAGGTGTTAGTACGATTATACAAGGCTCTGTGCAGCAAGCATATGGAATAGCATGTGCAGTTTTGGTGTTCCATGTTTAAGAAAGATGAATTCAAAGAGGAACAGGTGCAGCGAAGGGCTACAAGGAAGATCCAAAAAATGGAAAACCTGTCTTATGAGAGAAGACTCAAAGAAGTGTCGATGGGAGATACAACTGCTCTCTAAAAATAATAACAGGCATAAATGTAAGGGAGTGGAGGAATTATTTAAATTAATCACCAATGTTGACACAAGAACCAATGGATATAAACTGGCCATCAAGAAGTTTAGAAATGAAATTAGGTGAAGGTTTCTAACTATTAGAAGAGTCTTCTCCAGAGGGGTAGCCGTGTTAGTCTGTGTACAGCAAAAAACGAGAGTCCTGTTGCACCTTATAGACTAACAGATTTTCTTCAACATAAGATTTCGTGGTCTATAACCCACTTTGTCAGATGCAAGTTTCTTCAAGAGGTTTGTAGATTTCCATTTCATATGGCTAAATTCACTGCCTTGCATGGTAGAAATTTCCAGAAGGGTAGTCGTGTTAATCTGTGTACAGCAAAAAACAACGAGAGTCCTGTGGCACCTTATAGACTAACAGATTTTCTTCAGCATAAGCTTTTGTCGGCTATAACCCACTTCATCAGATGCAGAGACATTCTGGAACAGCCTCCAAGGGGAGGAATGGAGACAAAAAATCAAAATGACTTCAAGATTGAGCTGGGTAAGCTCATGGAGGGATGGTATGATGGGACAGTCTGAGTGAGTAATTAACTGATCTTGAAGTAACAGTGATAAATATGCCCAATAGCCTGTGACAGGTTATTAGATGGTGGGGGCTCTGAATTACTACCGAGAATTCTTCCTGGGTGTTGTTTGGTGAGTGTAGCAGAGTGCTGAGCGAACCCCTGCACCAGAGCGCTAATGAAGGTAAAAGTGAAGCCACCTGAGTGAGCTGGCTAGCCAGGGAGCTAATGAGAGCAGCTGGTGGGCTGATTAGCCAGGATCCATGAAGCTCTAAGGGAGGAACTGGAAGAGCAGGAGTGATCAAGAGCAGGCAGCTGAGGCATAACCTCCCGGACCTGAGGCTGGGCTGATGGAGCTCCAGGGGCCATTAATCCTGTGCTGTCTGTGTGTAGTTGGTGGTGCATTATTGAATGCTAATAAGCTGCACTGGGGACACTTAAAGTTGGAGACTGTGTGTGCCTAGTGGGGGGATGAGGACTGGACCTAGTGGGGGGGGGGGGGGCCCCCCAGCATGAGTTGTCCATAGTGAGTAATGCACTTATGTTCAGGTATTAGCTGATCACCATGTTTGGGGTCAGAGAAGAATTTTACTCCAGGGAAGATTAGCATATGCTGGGATGGCTTTTTGCCTTTCTCTGCAGCATGAGGCATGGATCACTCATTGGTGGATTCTCTGTACCTTGAAGTTTTTAAATCACGAGCTGAGGACTTCAGTAGCTCAGTCATAGATTGGGAGTCTGTTCCAGCAATGGCTGGCCAAGGCTCTCCTGTGTTGGGCAAGAGGTCAGACTAGATGACTGTAGTACTCCCTTCTGACCTTAAAGTCTGAGTCCCCAGTGTGAGCTTGTTCCTAAGAAGGTTATCGACAAATTGGGCTGCCTTAATATAAGCCCTGCCAACATATCAAGAAAAGGGATTAGTCCTTTCTTTTGGGCACTGATGAGGCCATGTTGATGCCCCTGGCTGCAGCTGGGGTCGCGCACTGGGTAACTCGAAGGAGTGGAAGGCCGTAGCGCCAATGAAGCTCCTTCGCTCCAGACTCAGAGGCAGCTGGGACACAATAACACCAACCATATAAGGATGCGGAAAAGGCTGAAGTACTCAATGCTTTTTTTACTTCAGTCTTCACAGGGCGGGCCAGCTCCCAGGCTACTACACGGGGTAACGCGGACTGGAGAGAAGAGTGGCCCTCGGTGATGGAAAGTCAGGTTAGGGAACACTTAATGAAATTGGAAGTGCACAAGTCCATGGGGCCGGATGAACTGCATCCGAGGGTGCTGAGGGAGTTGGGGGAAGTGATTGCAGAGCCGCTGGCCATTATCTTTGAGAACTCGTGGCGAACGGGGGTGGTCCCGGAGGATTGGAAAAAGGCAAATATAGTACCTATCTTTAAGAAAGGGAAAAAGGAGGATCCGGGGAACTACAGACCGGTCAGCCTCACCTCAATCCCTGGGAAAATCATGGAGCAGGTCCTCAAGGAATCCATCCTGAAACACTTGGAGGAAAATAGAGTGATCAGGAACAGTCAACATGGATTCACCAAGGGCAAATCGTGCCTGACCAACCTGATTTCCTTCTATGATGAGATGACTGGATTTGTGGATGCGGGAAGAGCCGTTGACGTGATATACCTTGACTTTAGCAAGGCTTTTGATACGGTTTCCCACAACATTCTCGTTGGCAAGTTAAGGAAGTATGGGTTGGATGAGTGGACCGTAAGGTGGATCGAAAACTGGTTAGATCAACGGGCTCAGCGGGTAGGAATCAATGGCTCGATGTCTGGTTGGCAACCGGTAACGAGTGGAGTGCCCCAGGGGTCGGTCCTGGGGCCGGTTCTATTCAACATCTTCATTAATGATCTTGATGATGGAATAGACTGCGTGCTTAGTAAGTTTGCGGATGACACCAAGTTGGGGGGAATGGTAGATACTCTGGAGGGCAGGGACAGGATCCAGAGAGACTTGGACAAATTGGAACAGTGGGCCGAAAGAAACCTCATGAGGTTCAACAAAGACAAGTGCAAAGTCCTGCACTTAGGACGGAAAAATCCCATGCACTGCTACAGGCTGGGGACCGATCAGCTAAGTAGCAGCGCTGTAGAAAAGGACCTGGGAGTTATGGTGGACGGGAAGATGAATATGAGCCAACAGTGTGCCCTTGTTGCCAAAAAGGCCAATGGCATATTAGGCTGCATCAGTAGGAGTATTGCCAGCAGATCGAGGGATGTGATAATTCCCCTCTATTCGACACTGGTCAGGCCGCATCTGGAGTACTGTGTCCAGTTTTGGGCTCCCCACTACAGAAAGGATGTGGACAAATTAGAAAGAGTCCAGCGGAGGGCAACAAAAATGATTAGGGGGCTGGGGCACATGACTTATGAGGAGAGACTGAAGGAACTAGGCTTATTTAGTCTAGAGAAGAGAAGACTGAGGGGAGATTTGATAGCAACCTTCAACTACTTGAAGGGTTGCTCCAAAGAGGAGGGAGCTAGGCTGTTCTCGAGGGTAACAGAGGACAGAACAAGGAGCAATGGTTTCAAATTACAGCTGGGGAAGTCAAGGTTGGATATTAGGAAAAACTTTCTCACGAGGAGGGTGGTGAAGCATTGGAATGGGCTATCTAGGGAGGTGGTAGAATCTTCATCTTTGGAGATTTTTAAGGCTCGGTTAGACAAAACTCTGGCTGGGATAATTTAGGGGGAGTGGTCCTGCTTTTTAGCAGGGGGTTGGACTAGATGACCTCGTGAGGTCCCTTCCAACCCTATTATTCTATGATTCTATGATTCTATGTTCCCCTGGTTTCAGGAAGCAAAATAGATAACAAGCCTTGAAAGTACCAGTGGAACTCGGTCAAAGTGAGCTCTCTAAGAGAAGGGGCAGGGTACTTCCACCGCTTACAAGGAGAAAAGTATTGAAGCAAACAACCTGCCTATATAAGAGTCACTGCAACGGGGGTGGGGCTCGCATGATTTGAGACATGCCTGTCTCCGTGTGTCTGCTTGAAATCTCAAATAAATTGTAGTGTGCTTCTCCGCCCTGGTGTGATTATTGGTGCTGCACACTCCGGGCAACGAACCTAAACGAACTGTTGCTAGCCCCAGCCCGTACTTGGGTGTCTCACCTGCAACAGCCACATTTGGAGTATTGCATCCAATTTTGGGCCTTCTGCTACAGGAAAGACAATTTTATGATGTTCTTAATGGTACATAGTCTGCACTGGTTGAGGGCTTCCTCCTCATCCTGGGTGGAGATCCATGGCTCCTAGAGTTTCTTGCAGTGCAGTCAGGAGTCTTCCACACTTCTGAGCAGGAGGTTTTGTTGGTCTATCCCTGGCAAGGCGAATGAGACAGTGTTCCTCCCTTCGAGGGAGGTACCAGGACAGTTTTCTTCAGAATCTGTTATGCCCATAATACAGAGGAGTTATTTTCTCTCCTCTCCTAGACAAAACCCTCCTGAGGCAACTGGATGGGTTAGAGAGGGAAAAATGGTCTCTAGAGTTCAATGTACAGATGACAGCCACATCTACAGCTCTATTAAACCAGTCCAGTGAGGTCACTGGACTAGAAAAGCCCTTGTCTGTCTGTGGCTGGGAGTTGACCAAAGCTCAGTCTAGGTAAGAGGGAGTTCATCTGCAGGACAGGAAAAGAGTGCATCTGGTTTCAGCAGAGGCTGAAGGTTCAATGCCCAGATCCTGGAGTCCTGCTCCTGCCCACTCAGGAAGTGGCAGGGGCCCGGAGAGGTTATGGATGTCTTGCCTAGAAACCTGTGCCCTTTCCTTGCCAATGTAGGACCTTGCTCCCTCTGTCAGATGTGGTTACATGGCTGGAGTCTGCTCATTTACACCATTCAGGGACTGTGTGCACACTGTAACATGCACTCACAAATTAGGTAGAGTCCCATGCAGAGAGCTCCCCACACCAGTTCTCCAGCATTGGTCCTGGCTGCTGACAAATTTCTGAGTGGAGTTCATAGTGCTGCTTTTAACCTGTTAAACTGCCCCTCCTGTGGTAGTTGGTTCTCTAACGGTACGGCTGCACAACTAACAGCAATCAAATGCCATGCCTGGCTTGACATATTCAGGCTCAGGGAGCACATGCTGCAGCACTAAAAAGAGACATTCAGCTTTACACTGTATGGCCCACCCCATCTATGGGCATCACTGTCCAAGACACAACATCCACACAGCTATTTCCAATGCAGTGCTGTGAGCATGGGTCTGTTGACCTGGGCCTGGAGATTTGCTGCCAGGGGGCTATTGCTCAGTGTGGAGACAAACCCTGAGAGGTGCCCTCTTTACCTGTGAGTTCTGCCACACTTTCAGGCACAAAGGGTGCATCATCTACACCGGTGCCTTCGATCGACATAAGGATGCTGGGCGCTTGTTAAGTCGATTTAAGCACTTCCTTAAGTTGACTTAATACCACCACCTCTGAAGATCGACTTAAGGCTTAAGTCAACCTTATTAAATCAACTTAAGTTGACTTAAAACCAGTGTGGATGGGTATGTCTACGCTACAGGGTCTGTTAAATCAACTTAACAAGGTTGACTTAAGTCAACTTTAAGTGTAGACACTCCATTAAGTTGATTTAACAAGGTCGACTTCAGGTCAACCTTGTTAAGTTGACTTAAGAGAGACAACTTAAAAAGTGTATACAGAGCCTAAGATACCACAGTGGTGGCAGCAAGAGAAGAATCTAGAAGAACTGATAATTAAAGATATGTGAAGTGGCCTCTCATTTAAGATGGAGGCTACTGCCATAAGAATCCTCCCTTCAGAGGCAGTCACTTTGGTCTACACTCCCTCCCTTTATCCACCTTAGCCTGCATTTGTTCACCTGCCAAGTGTGCAGAAAAGTCCATTTTTTAGCCTGGATGAGTAATGGTGGCAGATGAAGCAAGTTTGACTTGAGATTCACTGTTCTTATTCCTGGTAACCAGCCAGCTGGTGTTAAGGGATACAGACAGCCCAACGTGTGATGGAGTGGCTTTCTCTGTAGAAATGATTTCAGTTTTATCTCATGAGATACTTAGAATCCAAAAAGGGGAGCTATCAAACTAAAATAGACGAAAACTAATTCTATATGGAGACTTCAGATGATTATTGGGTGGATACGTTCGATATCATAGGTAGGCTGTGGTGACTATGCCAGGGCATATTATGTGTATATGTCCTGGAGGAAAAATAAACCATTTTTTCCGGGGATCTACAAGGTCAGCACTGACCTGGGGTTTCTCTTTGTTTCAGCTTCCGGTGATTAGCTCCACCAACCACGAACATGGGAACAGCAACAGAGAAAGGAACCAGGAGCTCATAGACATGGCAATTGAATACAAATTCCCAGGAATATTTGGAAACACCAGAAGTTTGCCTGTACATGGCAGAATACGAAGCACAGATTGCATGTCTCAATTGAGGCCCAGTAATTAAATCATGATTCTGTCTGAAGTCAATGATTTGGATTTCAGAAATCGAGGATAGATGGGTGTATGGAGTACACTAAATTACCCAGAAGCCTTCAAGAAGAGTGTCTTTAAACCATTGGTCTGTCCTACAAAACAATTCAGAAGAATGTTTCATAGAAAACCTTCCTCAATTCTGAAAACATTCCCTGTGATTCGAAAAGAGAAGGTGCCATCTTGTACATACAAGGAGTCTTGTGGTGCTTTTAAAGACTTTAAAAGCATCATAAAACTCCTTGTTTGTTTCACTGAACTAGACTAACATGGCTCCCCCTTGGCATCTTGTACATCATTCTCTTTTGCTCAGTCTTGCACCCCGGACTCTGCCTTCTACAGTTAAATTTGTGTCAGCGTTTAGTGGAACAAAAAAAGAGTGTTTTTAAGCTGTTGAGTTCAAATCAATGAAGTTCGCAATAAACAGAAGCAAAGCCTGATAGGGCTGTAACTCTTGATAACTTCTTTCAGGGAAGTCATTCTGTAACCTTTGGGTGGGCTAAATTCATTTAGTTGCCCTTCTCCAGTGCCCCACAGAAATCAATCCCAATCCCTGTGAGGAAGCAGCTGGAGACCCAGGATCCAGTCTGTACAGGACTCACGGCGAAGCTTGCTCAGAGCTACACTCACACATTAAAATACTACTAAAAACAAACATAACAATGAACTTTATTAACTGCTAACTAAATGAACCTTATCCTAAGAAAACAAAATACAATTAACCATGAACAATCCCTACAGAAAACCCCGCAGGAAAGATACCCAAAAGTCCCAAAGTCTGTGTGGAGTTCACCCAACTCTCAGCTACAGTCTCTGTTCCAGTGTAGAAGCTTGCATGGCAAGAAATCGGTGTCCTCTTCTTCCTTTGCTGGAATCCTCCGTAGCACTCCATGCAGGCTTTTTCTTCTTCTTTGCAACCAGCCCTAGGTCCCATATGCATGTCTGCAAGGTCTGTTGCAAATGACTCCATTAGAGGGAGAAAACATCTTGTTCACTCCTGGCTCAGCTCCTATCCAGAAAACTGAGCACATGGTCTCCTTTCAAGGCAGCTCTAGCCTGCAGTCTGCACAGGCTGCTGCTCCTATGTCATCTGACTGACAACATCACATCACACCAGCAGGGTACACTGTGGAGCATGCTCAAAAATGCTACCACTCCCTGCTTCCAGAAATTTCTGGTTGTGGGTAGCTAATCTGCCCAACAACAGTAACCCACCCTCAGTAGGTCTCTCAAAGAGAGGCATATGGGTTACAATTCCACACACTATTTTTAGTCATATGTGTTTCTTACATGAATAATTTGGTCACCTTTCCTTTTCACTAACTGGTTAATACATTTACAACCTACAATTTTTAATAATTGCATTTACAATTAGAGACTTCTTTCAAATATACATGAATAAGTCTTTCAAAGATAGTATATATAGTAAGGGCCAGAAGCAAGAGGTCTTGCATAACAGGCCAGGAATGAGGCCTGAGGAATAGTAGATCTGGCTAAAGGCAAAAGGCCTAAGTTGGAAAAATGGCTAAGTCTGTTCCAAAGCCAAATTAGCAGAACTCAGTTTGTGAACTTAGATACTCATAGAAACTATCCAAGAAGCTGGCAATAAAATTTGATGAAAAGTTTTTTTGCAAATATGTAATTATGGGTGTACTGTACCAAGCGGGTGGCAACTACCTGTGTCAAAAGGGTAAAATCAAAGTACTCACAATAATGTGCAAAAAAGGATCTCAAAGGGAACCACTTTGTCCAGCCTAGGGGATCAATGGACAGTCCCGTAGTTATAGAGCTGTTCCATTGGATAAAGAGCACTTATATTTTAAGTGTGATTATAAGATATAGGTTGTTTATCACTCTGTTATGTTTCAGTAAACTTGTCTGGGTGACCTCGTTCCCCAACGGATTTGCAGTTGTGTTGATTCTTTAAATTGTGAACACTATTTCAGTTCCCCGTGCACAGATGGAGTGGTGTATCTATATACCTAAACGAGAGTTGTATATATGCACGGCAGGGACACAGCTGCGCGCGCAGCAGCTGAATCCACGTCCTGCTGCGGCCGGGCTGGGGAGATTCAAATCTCCCGCTCTGAGCATGCTCAGAGAGAGCGTGCTCAGGCCGGGAGTGGCCTGGCCCAGAAGCGGCTCTGCCGGCCGTCCCTGCAGCTCCGAGCCTCCAGCCAGGTAAGGGGGCTGGGAAGGGGCTGGAGGGAGGCCTGGAGGGGGGTGGGGGGGACAAGGAGAGTGGTGGGGTTAGAGGGGTGGAGAGGGCGGGGACAAGGAGACTGGGTGGGGGCTGTCGGCAGCAGCTGGGGAACTGAGCTGGGTAGCCGGCTCGAAGCGGAGCCGGCCCCCCAGCTCAGTTCAGCGGTTCGGGGGGCGGCAGAAGCTCTGCCGGAGCTTCTGTCGCCCCCGATCCCCCAGCGGCTCCTGCTGTCGGCAGGAGCCCGGGAACTGAGCTGGGCGATTCTTTAGAGAATCGGGGGTTTACTGGTACATGAGAATAAAAGCATGCAGCCAACAAACACACATCACACACCCACAAAAATAGGACTCAAAATTTTCCTAAAGAGTTTATTTATCTAGTTTAAACTTTCATTTCATAAAGCAATCAAGTTCAAGTACTTATGTGAGACATAGCCCTGGAGATGACAAACAGTAGCATTGATATGAATCCTAGTCAGAGGCCAGGGAAGCAAGTGTTCATAGATTTCAACCATTTTGATACCCAAAGATACTAGAAGGGTTTGATAAAATGACTTTGTAACAAGGGCGTCCTGGGACACCCTCCTGAACGTGCAAAAATCAGGACAATCTGCAAAATCAGGAGCTAAACTCCCCTAACACTGATAGGTGGTACTTAAATCAGTCTCCCTATCAGTCACAACCAGGCTTCCGGTTCCCCACACCGGTTACCATGAAGTGTGCCAAAATAGAAACAGCCCCTTTATTACACTCAGCTACTCTGGCGTCCACCTGGCTACATGGTCCCTTGAAGAAATAGGTTCTCCTGACCAAAAAAGGGCCAGCCAAATTACACAGAAGAGTATAGGTTTGGATCTTACCCAAAATACCACACTGATAGCCAATCCTTTAGTAACTACAATTAAAGATTTAATTTAAAAAGAAAAGAAGCAAAATATGAGAGATGTTAAAGGGTCAAAGTGAATCAAATACATACAAATGACTTTGAGTCCATGTAAAGCACTTTGCAGGTTTGTTCCTCTGGAATTTGCAGGCTTG
Organism: Pelusios castaneus; assembly: GCA_007922175.1. Taxonomy (NCBI): domain Eukaryota; kingdom Metazoa; phylum Chordata; order Testudines; family Pelomedusidae; genus Pelusios; species Pelusios castaneus. The sequence continues at coordinate 150,675 of ML688515.1, forward strand.
TTCTTCTGGGAAACAACCAGCACCTGACGGGGTGAGGGGTGCTCAGTACTTTGTCCAGTCGCAGAGGAATAGTTCCAGAGGTGGGTGTTAGCTGTAGACTGGGGACTTGAGACAAGCTGGAGTCGGGGCTGTTGCCTTTTATCACCTCTGGACTTCTCCATGCTGTGTGCAGTTCTTTCCATTCCAAATGGAGTTGAGTCACATGGGCAAGTCCTAGTCACTCAACAGGTTTCTCCCTGGGCCCATTGTACCTTGGAGCTTCCTTAATGGGCCATTAAGGAAACAATAGCTGTATGTATGCAGTCTAGAGAATTTTCCAGAATCACACAGGTCAAAATATAGATATAACAAACATATTCCAAACTCCTAATGCAGATGCAATTCCTACACATAAACCATATAATCATTCCCAGCACATTACAACCTATCTATTGGCATCGAACGTGCCTTGGTTCCAATAGATTATTGCAATTATGAAATATTAATATGTAATGGTATCATAATTGGTCCAGTAAATCCAGACAGTGTCACAGGCTTGTTTACATATTTGACAAGTGTTCTTTCTCCTCCTTATTTCTGGAGACTTTTCTCGAGATTTGTTTCTTCTTGGTGTAAGTGGGGTTATTAACCCACTATTGTGGGGAACTTTCCTGGCTAGTACACCACACTGGTGAAGGAGGCTAGCAAAGGAATCTGATTTCTGGTTCCCACTCTTTTTACCGAGAGGACTGCCTGGCCTCAAGGGTACCCCTTCCAGTTTCTTGTGTGGTGGAGTCCCTGTAACATGAATGAGGCTGAATCCAGAATTCCTGGGGGCTCGACTCTCAATCTTGTCATGGTCACTCAGGGCAGGGGCTTGGTATTCTGGGTACTGACTCTGAACTGGGTGCTTCCCTGACCCGCTAGTCACTGTATGCCATTTAAAAAGTAATACAATTTATTAAACACACAACAGATGAAAATCAAATAGAGAAAAGAAAGAAAAGAGGAGAAAGGTTAAAGGCAAACACAAAGTGCCACCCCTGGCACAGGAGCTACACACAGTATTTCTGGGGTGTGGAGGATAGTCACAGCCTGCTTTCCACATATTGCAATCCCCTCACCAGGGTCCGTTCTGTGCTGCAGGGATCCGGGGAATCAGACACTTGCTCCGATAATAGTCGCACACCTCTAGGCTCTAGGGGGCTGGGCCCTTCCCTCCAGCATCAATCCCCTGTTTCACTCACAGTCTCTCGCTGAGGCTCTCCCTGCATGGTCTCCTTGCTGGTGAAGTCTCTCTGCCCAATATCCCCCTCAGTCTTCCCAGCTGCTCATCACACCAAGCTCCAAATGGCCCTATCCCTAAACTCCCAACTTTCCCTCAGTGCAGCTCTCTGGGTGCTCCTCGGGCCCCTTTATTTCTGCGGCCGTGGATCTTCTTCATGCACTTCAGCTCAGCTCCCCCCTTCTCTGGTCTCGCAGACACTGTCTGGTTCCTCCTTAACTCAGCTGGCTCTCCACTTGTCCAGGAGTCCGGTTCAGGAATCCCAACTCACAGAGGATGAGGGGGACCTTCTTGGTCCCGCAATTGGCCTACCTGCCCTGTTAATGTTGCTGACCTGACACATTGGCCTCCTTCTACTAACTCTGAGGTCTGTCCCTTTCAGGGTTCTGCTTCCTCAAGAGATGACCAACCAAAAAGATCAATAGGTTTCAGTAAGGGGCTAAGAGTTCCCTTAGATTGGTTTTCCTCAATAATACAAAATAGAAATTATCTGATGAGCCAAATTTTACACTTCAGTTCTAGAAATAAAACCCAGCTGAGATCTCACATTACGTAAGCCCATTACACTGCGCATCTTGAGCATTTAAGGATTTCCCATCAAAAAATATGAGAACAAATAGAATATTTGATTTATTAAGATTAGATAGGTCTACACCTATCTCCACCACAGGCAACAGAGAGTAGTGGATGGAGCACTGGACTGGGATAAACTCATAGGCTATGTCTACACTTAGAAACTTAGGTCTACTTTATTAAGTTGTCTTTATTAAGTCGACCTTATTAAGTCGACTTAAAGAGTCTACACAAGACTCTTAAGCTGACTTAAAGATGATCTTATGAAATCAACCTAGACTCTCTATGTCTACTGATTAGGTCAAGGGGGAGCTTGTCCAGGACAGAGCCAGCCCTACGGAGAGGGTGTGGGGGCTGGCTATCTCTGAGACAGGCAAGCTGCTAGCGGCTTGTCCTGGGGAAAGCCAGTCCTCTGTGGGCCTGCTTCTCCCCGAGACTGACAAGCCACCACCGGGTCTCTTGGCTCCCTTCTCCCCAGGACCACTCAGGTCCCTGTGAGAAAGGAGCGTGGGCTCCCATCTGGCTGGGACAATGGGGTCCCGGGGACAAGGGAGCCCTGGGGTCCCTTCTCCAGGACCGCACTCCAGCAGATAGGGGAGCCCCTAGGATCCCCGAACAGCTGGAGGGCCATACTGGCAACTGCCAGCCCTCCAGCTGATCGGAAAACCTTGAGGTTTCCCAATCCGCTGGAGGGCAGTGCCGGCTACAAGATGCTGCAGAAAGATATATCTGAACTAACTCAGCTGTTGTGTTGAACAGGGCTGGGAACCTGCTAATGGGTTTTCCACTACTAGGTGCCACACACTAGATGTTCAGCCTAGATGTTTTTCTCTTGGAACAAGAAAAAAAATTTATGGCGAATCTGTTTAGTTTTCATCCCATATACAATGGGGTTCATCATGGGAGGGAAGAGGAGGTAGAAATTGGCCATCAGAATGTGTATGTGAGGGGCAACTTGGTGACCAAATCTGTGAATTATTCTGGTTAGAATCATTGGGAAATAAAACATTAGGATGGCGCAAAGGTGAGAAACACAGGTGCCAAAAGCCTTCAGTCTCTCTTCTTTGGATGCCAGGCTGAACACAGTCCTTAGGATCTTGAAGTAAGAAAGGGTGATGAATATAATATCACCCCCTAAAATGAAGAAAGATACGGTAATCCCATAGATATTACTGAACGTTGTGTCAGCACAGGCCAGCTTCACCACCGCCATGTGCTCGCAGTAGCAATGGGAGATGACGTGGGATTTGCAGAAGGGCAGCCTGCTGAGGACCAAGGGCAAAGGGATGAGACAGAGAACAGCCCGGGCCAAAGCCATCAGCCCAATCTTTGCTATCACTGAGTTGGTCAGGATGGTGGTGTATCTCAGGGGGTTGCAGATGGCCACATACCTGTCAAATGCCATGGCCACCAAAACACCTGACTCCATGTTTGTGAATGAGTGAAGGAAAAACATCTGTGTCAGGCAGGCAGTAAAGCTGATTTCCCTGAAATTAAACCAGAAGATGCACAGTGATTTAGGCATGGTGTTTGCAGATGAGACTAAGTCAATGACGGCCAGCATGGCGAGGAAATAGAACATTGGCTGGTGGAGGGAGGGCTCTGTCTTGATAATGTACAAAAGGATGCAGTTCCCAAAAAGTGCCACAGTGAACACTGATCCGAAGGGGATGGAGATCCAGAGGTGCATGTCTTCCAGCCCTGGGATACCACTCAGGAAGAACATTGATGGATCAGAGCCTGTGCTGTTGGAAGCTGATACATTGTGTTGTTGTGGCATCTTTTGCAAGTTTGACAGCAGTGTCTTTCCTTTCAATAAAACAGAACACATGGAATGAACTGGTCCTATCAAAGGAGACATACTAGGGGGCAGTCACTGCTGAAAGAAAGGGAGACATCTCCGTTTGAGTGGATTAAGAGACTCTGCTTATGTCAGGGATGAATCTAATCCAAAGCCCATTGAAGGCTGAGAAAAAAATTCCATTTACATAAGAAGGGTGTAGATTGGGGCCTTTTTCTCCAAACCTTTCCTTTAGAAGACTTGCTAATAGTTACACCATGGAGAGGGCAGGAAAAGAGATGGGATTGGCAGCATTCCCTGAATCTTGACCCATGTTGAGCCTATGGGGCTGAGAGTTCCAAAAGATAAGGTCCCCCAAAGCAACCAACTTCCCATCAACCTCCCTTCCCTCTAGCCCAGAGCTGAAGTATCCCTGATTCTCATAGCATTTCTGGTATTGTTAATACATTGTTGGCAGGTTGAAGCCTTTCACTGCAATGAAGTAATGTTCTGGCAGCTGGGAGGCAGCTGGACACTAAACGGTGGAAATGGGAGGGTTTGGGTGTCGAAAACCCTATGGAAGGTGTACAGCTTACAGTTTTGAAATGCCTGCACTTCCCTCTCCTAAGTAACAACTCATCGCCTGCACTGCTATTTAGATCTGCGGCGTGCAGGGTCTACTCTCAACCGTCCACCATAAAGGCTCACATAGCTCCAGTTCCAGGAACAGAGATGGAAAAATAGTACAAAAAACTATAGCCAGGGTTTATCAAGGTTTTAGAAAATATTTTAGTTATTTCATGAACTGGAAAAATACCGTAATCAAATAATTATAGATTTACAGCTCTCAAGGCAAGAAGGGGCCATTATGATAATTTAATAAGGATTTATAAATTCCACCGACCACAGAATTTCACCAAGTGATTTCTGCATCAAGCCCATAACTTCTATTTAAGCGAGACTGTGAGAAAAGCATATAGTCTTCACTTTCTGTAGTCAAAAATCTCTTCCCAAGGTGGACTTAAAACATGTAATCCTGTCACCTTTGACCTTTTTGAAGTATGGGGACTGAACACAGAGAGAGTGTCCTGTAATGGTCTCTCCCAGCTGAACACCTATTTTACCTCCATACTCCTCCACTTGTCCATTTCAGGAAGACAGTTATTCTCTTCACCACTGAGACCTCATGAACAGTCGGATACACATTATGACCCTAAATTCAGTGCTTTCTAAAATACAGCCGCCCATCCTGTAAGTGGGATCTACAATCCAGTGCCCTCAATGGATGACCTTGTATTTAACTGTAATCAGCTACATGTTTTGCAAATGAGCCCAGTTTAACAAGCGTTTGAGATCACTCTATAGGACTGCCCTGTCCTAATCAGTCCTTGCCAATTTCTATGTCATCACCAAAGATTATCAGCACAGAGTTGAGATGGATTTCCAAATCACTGATGAGATTATTGAATAGCTCCAGCTCTCATATCAACAAAACAATATTTCACCAGTGGCAGCATGACACCCCCACCACATATTCCCCAAGACCAAAATTTCCTATGCTAACACAGATACACAGCAAAGCACCTCTCACGAGCATTTGTAGAAGGGAAGAGAACTAAGTCTGGGTGTGTAACTCTAACACCCCTGATTTTTGGAATACTGTTTAGATTCCTGACACTGATTTGTTTCTTTATTTCTTCTTGTTTGTTGTTTAATTAAATGGTTCCCTTTAAATGACCAATCTCATTCTGCTCTCACTTATAAGGGCACAAATCCAGAATCATTCCAGTTTCACAACAGTGTGGCTCATAGCAGATTTGGCCCTGAACTTTACACTTGCTTTAAAAGTTTCCAGTTTTCAAGGATCCTTGATTTAGATGAATACAAACTCCCCCAGCTCACCTGAATTCTGTGTCTTCTTCACCCGCAGCAAATACAATCATACACAAACTGCGTGACTCATCTCTCAGCCAGGATCCACTGGATGAGAGTATTTATAACTTAATCTGCCGACGACTTGCTGACTTTACTCCCGTGATCGGAGTTCATAAATTCAGATCATTATAACTGCACATTAGCTTTGGAGCCTAGGGAGACCACAAGTGATGGTTATAGATTAACCCATTTCCTTCCTCCTATGTGGCTCTTAATGTCTATCTCAGGGATTTCCAACCTTTTACCATGAGGGACCACATCGCAATCTATTTTCTCACTTAGGGGCTGGTGAGCACATTTTGGATGAGGGATGGTGCTGCTGCTGTGCCGGGTTGGCTGACACGGGGCTGCAGATGCTAAGGTTTATTTTTGTTGGTGGACGCTGGTGGGGTGAGGAGTTTTGGAGGAGGGATAGGGAAGGACACATAACTGGTCACGTTATTCGCATGTCTTCCCCCTTGCCCATGGTCCCCATGCTCTCCCCACTCCATGCCCCACTTATGGATGTGGAGGGAGGTGGCTCTGTCCTCCCATCTGGCTACTCTACCTGGCAGCTGCGTGAATGGGCAGGACCCACTTCCAATCCTGTTCCCTCCTGCCTGCGGGGTCTTGGCTGAGGAAAGTGCCTTCCCCTCCTCTGCCCCAGGCTGGCCACCAGACTGGTCCCCAAATGAACCAGTCTTGAAACAGGGGCGAGAGAGAAGGAGAAAGGGGGAGCTCTGGTCAGATGGGCCGTGCCCACTGCCGCCAGCCTGGATGGAGAAGGGAGGCTGCTTCACATAGCAAGGTTCTCACAGGCAGCTGCCATGCTGCAGTGTCCAGACAGGCTCAGGCTGCTGCAGGGAGCGAACTCCGCGGGTGCTGCACTGGCCTGTGTACTTGCTTGGCTGACATGTGAAGGATGAGGAGAGGAAGACCTTGGACAGAAGGAGGAAGGTTCTTAAGGGGAAGAGGGTTGCACAAGTTGCACAGTATTCATGCAGCAGTAGTGTCCCCTCCCAGTCAGAAGTGGATGATTTCCTCCCCCCGCCACCTCTGCACCTGAGTCCTGGCTGGGTCATGGGGCTGGAATGGAGGGAAGGGGCTGCCCCCAGCTGGAATGAGGCTGAAGGGAAGGGGTTGCTCCTTAGCTCCAGCTGGGATGGTGGGGGAACTCCTACTTCATCCAGCAGGCTGAATAACATCCTTTGGCCTCATTCAGGTCCCCGAGCCATGGGTTTTGGACAACCCAGCTCTACATCTCCGTCAAAAAGATGGGTTCTAACCGTCAACAGAGCACATGTAAGTGTGGGCCGTATTGCACGTGTCCAGAGAAAAAGATGCAAATCCTCCCTGAATGACATGTGCAGCAAGGGATTTATATACCAGAATTAAAAAGATGTAAAAGTGCACCCACACTGTGCAGGAAACCACCTGGTGTGTTTAGGGCTCTGCTTGAGTTTGAATATGAATTCAACTGGATATTGGTCTGGGAAAGAGATGGATAATTATATCTTATGTATATATGGCCGCTTTTATCTAGAAGAACCCTTCAACCCTCATTCTAATCTAGACAGACCCACTCATCCAATGCAGAAATGGTGTCATCTCTGGGGTAGAACATAAGCAGGAACATTATACAATTGCAACTCTTTTCACTTCCTCTGTGGTTAGGAATAAAGACTCCTCTTTAAAAGCATAGTTTGACTTCTAGATTTGGGGGACAGCACTAGTCACAAGAATGGGACCAGGAATGGGGAGATGGAATTCCACATCTGCCCCAAATTTGCAGTGCAGGCCTGCCACAGTGTCATTCCTTGCCCACAGGTCTGAGCACTTCCTCTGCATTTATTCATGTCTTGCGTAGAGGATGGAAGGAAGAGGGTTTGACATCCCACCTCACAATCTGGACTGGTGTATAACAATAAAACTCTAGTCCCTCACTCCTAAAGCTCATTATACTCTGCCTCGCCATGTGAACCACTGCTCCTGGGTCAGCCCACGCACAGCCTCTGAAAGGAAGCAGCCCTCAACCCAATGAGTGGGTGCTTTTGTCCAGCCATTCATGGGATTAGACAATAGAGTGCTGAGCTCGCTTGTTCTATAGGAGTATTGGTGAGCTGTGAATGGCCCTCCAGCTCTGTAGAGTTTTGCCTAGATCTGCCTCAAACAGTGGATCACATATTTGGGAAAGTTATGTAGTGAAGCCTCTTAACAATACACATGACATTACAACAAACGTACTTTGAGAACAATAATATTCAGTATGGCAGGAGCATCCCGAAAACAACGAACATGACATATCTTGCAGGAAACAATGCACAGTTATACTATTAGAGTAAAAATGTGTGATACACAATCACACTATATGTGTGAACATGGGGGTGAAATGTGTCACTAGGGGATTTAACAAGAGCTCTGGGGTGGGAAATGTGCAGGGCTCTGCAGCCAGTGGAGCCTCAAAAACCAGGGCTGGAAATCACCCAACCAATGGCTGGGGCAGGGCCGGCCCTCTCCCTCACAGGGGTTTCCCCTTTACTGAGGGCTCTCCACCCTCTGTTACAAGATGCTGCCAGACACTTCCTTGGGCACAGCTAGGTGGAACTGAGTCAATCTAGAGACCTCAGAGGCCAGAAGAGGTCTGAATTCCTCCTGTCCTTCATGGTGAGAGGCAGACGTGACAATTAGGTGATTACTCTTTATAAGCAATCAGAGGCATAAATAAAAGGGCAGTGGAGGAATTATTTAAATTAAGTGCCAGTGTGGACACAAGAACACATGGATATAACTGGCCACCAAGTTTAGACTTGAATGAGGTGAAGGTTTCTAACCATTGGAGGAGAGAAGTTCTGGAATAATCTTGCAAGGGGAGCAGTAGGGACAAAAAAATCTAAATTGCTTCAAGACTGAGCTTGATTAGTTCATGGAGGGGATGATATAATGGGACAGCTTAATTTGTCAATTAACTGATCTTTGACTGCAAATGGTAAATATGCCTAATGGGATGTGATGGGATGTTAGATGGGATAGGTTCTGAGTTACAATGGAGAATTCTTTCTGAATGCCAGGCTGGTGATATTGCATATATGCTCAAGGATTAGCTGACTGTTATATTTGAGGTCAGGAAGGAATTTTCCTCCAGGGAAGATTAGTGTAGGCCCTGAGAGTTTTTCGCCTCTCTCTGCAGCATGGGGCCTGGGTCGCCTGTTTGGTGGACTCTCTGTACCCTGAAGTTTTTAAATCATGATTTGAGGACTTCAATAGCTCAGTCATAGCTATTAGCTATAGCTATAGCTCAGTCCTTAATGTTTAGGAATTTTCCAGGTAGAATGGTCCCAGGGAGTATCCTGATGAGCCATTAAGGACATAAAGAATACAACCATTGTGTTGTAACTTAATGGTTCATCAGTTTACTCCCTGGGACCATATCACTTGGCAGATACCTTAACATTAAGGAGACAATGGTTGTTCACACCCTCCCATCTAAGGCATTCGTCCAGAATGACACAAGTTAAAGTATGGATATAACATCAAATTCCTAACTTCTAATCAAAATAGAATTCCTAGACATAAACTATATAATCATTCCCAGCAAATTACTACCTTTCTATTGATACCAAACATGACATAGTTCCTATGGATTATAGCATTTATGAGATACCCATAGAAAATAATATCATAAATGCTTCCCTAAATCCAGACAGTGTCACACCGTGCCCACATGCCCTGCCCTTTGGGGGGCATGCCAGGCTCCCCTTATACCCCCCTCCCCCGGCAGGGAGGGTATTGGTGTAGCCCTGGTGTAGCCCTAAGTCGACTTAGGGCTACCCCAGGGCTACACTGGCTTAATTCAACTTGAGAAAGTCGAATTAAACCTCAGGTCAAGTAGAAAGGTGGTTTAATAAAGTCGACTTAATTTTCATTAAGTCGACTTTATTTTCTTAAGTCGACTTAAGCAAGCTGCTTAAGTCGACTGAAGAAAAGTGTAGTGTAGATGCAGGGTAAATTAAGTCGACTTAAGCCAAGCTTAAGTTGACTTAATTTACCAGTGTAGACGCAGCCCAGTAGAGAAAGGGAAATGTTAGTACCATTACACAAGGCACTGTGGAGAAAGCATATGGAATACCATGTGCAGATTTGCTCTCCCACATTTAAGAAAGAAGAATTTAAGAAAGAAGAATGGAACAAGTGCTGAGAAGGACTACAAGGAAGGTCCAAGGAATGGAAGACCTGCCTTGTGAAAGAAGGCTCAAAGACCTTAGTTTGTTTAGCCTAACCATGAGAGAAGGTGGCAGTAGGGAAGTATGATTGCTCTCTATAAATAATAAGAGACATAAATCTAAGGGAGGGAGAGGAATTATTTAAATTTATCAACATTGTGAACAGAGCCAATGGTTATAATTGGCTATTGAATGTTTAGATTTGACAGGTTATGACCCTCAGAGGAATGAAGTTCAGGAACAGCCTTCCAAGGCAAGTGGTGCGGTAAAAATCCTAGCTAGCTTCAAGGCTGAGCTTGATAATTTTATGGAGGGGGTGGTATAATGGGATAACCTAATATAGCAATTAACTAGTCTTTGACTACTAGCGGTAAGTATTCCCAATGCCCTTTAAGGGATGTTAGATGGGGAGGATTCTGACTTAGTATAGATAATTCTTTTGGGGGTGTCTGCCTAGTGAATCTTTCTCACATGCTCAGGGTTTAGCTGATTGTTATATTTGGGGTTGGGAAGGATTTTTTCCTCAGGGAAGACAGGCAGAGCCCCTATGGGTTTTTCGTCTTCCTCTGCATCATGGGGCACAGGTCACTTGTTAGTGAATTCTCTGTACCTTGAGGTCTTTGAACTATTATTAGGAATTTTTAATAGCTCAATGATTTTGGTTGGGGGTCTACTACAGCTGTTGGAGAGCAAGGTTTTGTGGCCTGCATCGTGCAGGAAGTCAGACTGGATGATCTTCTAACCTTAAAGTCTGTGAGTCCACAGTGCATCTTTATTGCCAAGAAGGTTAACAGCAGTGTAACAGACTATAGGCCATTTGCCCCCTTTTGGTCCAGAGGTTCCACTTCCCCAATGTCCAGGACCCCACAAAGGATACAACAACTCCAGATTTGCAATTATCTATGCTCTATATTTATAGTGCTTACATCCAGCCCATCTTCCCAGCACCTTTTCATTCTTGCCTAACAGCAGCACTTCCAGCCTCAGAGCTTGTTCATGGCCTTGGAGTTTAGCATTTTCCCCTTAGCTACCCTAGGTAGCTTTCAATCACCTAAGGCCAAACCTCCCTCCCTGGTTTCCTGGCCTGGTCCTTATATACCCAGCTGGGCCAAGTCCCAGCTGCTCCCTCTGGGCTAATTAGGGCCTGCTTCAGCCCTAATTATCCAGGGCAGGATTTCCAGAAGGACTGAGGGGTTTATCTCTTCAGCTCTTCTACAGGCATATTGGTCTTCATTAGTAAGAGTATTGCCATGAGTTCAAAAGAATGATTGTGCCCTTTCTTAGGCACTGGTGAGACCACATCTGAAGTAATGTGTCCAGTTTTGGACATTCCATTAAAGGATGGATGTGGACAAATTGGGGAGTATCCAGCAGAGGGCAATGAAAATGATTAGCAAGCTGGAGCACATGACTTACTAGAAGAGACTGAGGGAATTGAGCTTATTTAGTCTGCAGAAAAGAAGAACGAGGGGGGATTTGATAGCAGCCTTTGACTACTTGCAGGAGGATTTCAGGGAGGGTGGAACTAGGTTGCTCTCAGTGGTGGCAGATGTCACAACAAGAAACAGTAGTCTCACATTGTTGTGAAGGAGGTAGAAGTTGCATATTAGGAAAATATTTTTCCAGTAGGAGGATGGTGGACAATCAGAACCACTTACAGTGGTAGTAGAAGCTATGAAAACATTTACAGTACAGAGTCTGCACCTTGTGCTGAGAGAAAATCCAGTGCCCATGTAATCTTTGGATGGGTCATAGTTCACTTTATTGCCCTTTTCCAGTGCCCAAAAATAAAATAAACCCAAACTGCTGTGGGGAAGCAGCTGGAGACCCAGGATTCAGTCTTCAAAAGGACCCTCAACAAAGATGGCTCAGAGTTACCTTTTCCACATTCAAGTGCTAATAAGAACAAAAGGAATGAGCTTGATTAAGTATTAACTTTATAAATCCTATGATAAAAGAAACAAAATAACTACTATATATTTATAACATGCTGTGGCTATTTTGTAAACCCACATTCACCACTTCACATCTTTCTTTTCCACAACATCTAAACAAGAAAAACAAATTGAATTTAAACTGAGGGGTATCCCTCAGCAATCCCCACAGAAATACTGTGAGAAGAAACTTAAGTGTTACCAAAGTTTAGGTGGGGTTCACCTGAATGTCAGTTGTAGTCTCTGTTCACCAAGTCCAAAGGCTTGAGTTGAAAGAAGCAGCTCTCCCCTTCTTTGGTTGAAGGAATCTTCAGTAGAATTTCATGTAGACTCTTCCTCCTCTGCTGGAACCAGCATCCAGTCATCTTACTGAGTAACCAGTAACCAGTCACATATACATATGAAGAAACTCTGTTGCAAAATGCTCCTATAGTAAAGGGAAAACATCTTGCTGTCCACTTCTAGCTCAGATTCTCCCCCTTCACACTGAGCATATCAGACTCTTCTCAAAGCAACTGTCCTGGCTGGTGCTCTCATGGTGTCTGACCGAGCAGAAGGGAATCTTGTAGAGCAAGCTCAAAGCTACCACACCAATTTCCAGAAGCTTCTGACTCTGGGAAGCTAAATCTGACCAGCAGCAGCAACCCAGCCCCAACAGATCTCTTAAAGAGACACTCTCGCTTAAGGACATGGGTTACACCCTTACTAGAGTGCTCACAACAACAAGACTCCATGCCTGGTTGCAGAGATCCAAGCTCAGGGAAAACATGCTACTGCACTAAAAATAGCCATGTAGACATTCAGGCTCAGACTTGCAGGCCCACCCCTGTCCCTAGGCTTCAGAGCACAAGCCACAGTGTTCACACAGCTGTTTCAACAAAATGTGGTGAGCCTGAGTATATTTCCATGGATTGGAAGATTTGCTGTCACAGGGCTATTGCTCAGTGTGGGGACAAACCCTGAAAGGTGACCTTTTTGTCAGTGAGATGCTGCCACAGTCTGAGGCACTAAGGCTACGTCTAAACTTACAAAGTTAAGTTGACTTTGTTAAGTCAACTTAACAAGGTCAAATTTAAGTCAACTTAACAAATTGACTACACCTTAAGTTGACTTTGTTAAGTCAACTTAACAGCAGAGATAGCCATTATATTGGTTTAAGTCAACTTAATAAAGTCGACTTAGCATTAATCCTTGTATATACTGGCCTTAAGTCGACTTAAGGCTTAAATCGTCCTAAAAGAAGGCGTTATTAAGTCGACTTAAGCTTTCCTTAAGTCAACTTAAGAAAAGCCCAGCGTGGATGCAGCTTTGTTTAGGTCGACTTAAGCCTCCTTAAGTCGACCTAACTTCCCAGTGTACGTGCACCCTGAGGGTCTGTCTACACTTGTAAATTAAGTCGACTTAAGCTTGCTTAAGTCGACTTAATTTACTCTGCGTCTACACTACACTTTCCTTAAGTTGACTTAAGCAGCTGCTTAAGTTGACTTAAGGAAAAATTAAGTCGACTTTCTAAAACCTCCTTTTAAGTCAACTTTCTGCTTAAGTCGACTTTCTAAAGTTGACTTAAGCTAGTGTAGATGTAGAGTACCCCTAAGTCGACTCTGAATCAGCTTAGGGGACTCCAGGGCTTCCCCACTGACCTCCCTGCCAGGGTGGCTGGCACAGGGAAAGCCTGGCATGCCCCCCCCCTCCAAAGGGCAGGGCAAAGCCCTGCCCACCCTTCCCCTATGCCCTGCCAGGGTCCCTGTCCCCCTTTGTCCTGTTGTACCAAGGTACAATGGGGCAAATGTTGAGCCGCTTGGCACTTGGCTAGGGGTGCCCCCCGCCACCATGGACCTGTCCCAGTGTGGACGCTCTAGGTCGACTTTGTAGGGTCCCCTCAAAGTCGACTTAAAATTTAAGTGTGGACATGCTAAGTTGACTTAAATTAACAAGTGTAGACATAGCCAAAGAGACCAGGGTGATGGCAGTGAGGCAAGAACATAGAAAGAAGATAGATCATTGGAGCTCATTCTAGTCTCCTTTCACTTTAGAAGGAGGTTCCTGCAGATAGAGTCCCCTCCATGACAGGTGGTCACTTTGGTATAAATTTCTCCCTTGATCCACTCAGGCAGCATCTGTTAATGTGTCACCTGTGCAGTAAAGCCCATCTTTTAGCCTGGGAGTGTGATGGGGATAGATGAAGCAATTTTGACTTGAGGATCACTGTCTTCAGTGCTGGCAACTAGCCAACTGATGTGGGGGCAATACAGGCAAAGCAGCATGGGAACAGGTGTCTTTGTCTGTGGAAATGGTCTCAGTTTTATCTCATAAAAGGCCTAGAATCCTGAGAATGGATCTAAAAAAGATATAGAAACTAACTACATGTGGAGACTTCAGGTGATGACTGGGAAGATACAGGGGACATCACAGAAAGCCTGTTCTGAGCATGCCAGGGTGTATTGTGGGTAGGTGTACAGGAGGAAAAATAAGCTATTTCTGCTGGGGATCAACAAGAGTGGTACTGACCAGTGGCTGCTCTCTGTTTCACCTTCTGGTGATTTGCTGTGCCAACCAGGAAATATGGGAACAGCAACAGAGCCAGGAACCTGAAGCTCAAAGAAATGACAATCAAATATGAATTCACAGGCATATTCGAAGATACAGGAACTTCGCCTGTACATGGCAGAAAACAAATCTCAGGTTACATGCTTTGACTGAGGCCCAGTAATTTAATTACCATTCTGTTTAAAATATATTATTTGGGTTTCAGAAATCAAGGGAATAGGAGTGTGTAGAATGTAGTACATTATCCAAGAGCCTTTCAGAATTAAGACTCTCTCCACTGACGTGGCCTGCAGAAAAATTCAAAGCAAGATTGTGTTGTTCTGACAATACCAAGTTTCATAGAAAAAACCTCCTCGATTCCAAAATCTCTCCCTCTGTTTTCAAAATAGAGGTGGCCATCTTGTACATATTTCATCTTTCTTCAGTCTTACACTACAAGACACTTCCCACTGCAGTTGGTGTCAGGATTAAATGGGCAAAAAAAAGCGTATCTTTAAGCTGTTCAGTTACAAATCAGTAAAATTCATAGGAAAGAGGGGCTCCAACTATTGATAACTCCTTGCAAACAATTCAGGGATGTGATTCTGTCCCTTATTCTTATTCATGTTGTTCTTACATGCATAATTGGTCACCTTCCCCTTTTCACTAGTTTGCACATTTGTTACCTCTAATTTTTAATAATTACATCTACAATTAGATACTTCCTTCAAATACAAAGAACATTTATAAATCTCTCAGACATAATATATGTACAAAGTGCCAGAAAGAAAAAAGCCTAAAGCAAGAGGCCTTCTATAATAGGCCAGGAATGAAGCACAGAAGCTGGCAAGAAAACAAGCTGAAAGTACAAACACGGGCATTCCAAACAATAGCTTCCAAACAATACCAAGCACATAAACCTGAAAAACACACAGCAGAGATAGACGGTAACAGAATATTTGATCCATAGATAAAAGAACAATGGGCTCCCTCAAATCCCACTTCAATCAATAAAATGTTCTCTACAGTTGAGGAATATAGTTGTTTGCAAGGGTATGTGTAAAGGTGACCTATGCTAAGAGGGTGGCAGCTACCTGCATCAAATGAGCACAATGTAACTACCCACAAAAGGGAAATGCTTTGTTCGTCCTAAGGGATAGTGGAGAGTCCCAATATTAACTACGACCATTCCCTTGCATAGACTCATTCATATTTTACTTGTAATCCCTTATCATTGTGCTACATTGAAATAAATCCAGGCAGGTGCCCTCATTACTCAATAGATCCATGGTCGCATCGATTCTTTCAATCATGAGCGCCATCTCAGTTACCTGTGGAGAGCTGGGGCAGTGCATACATGGGAACACATGTAAACAGCTAACAAATAACCATCACACATTCACAACAATATAAACAAAAGTAGCATACATGTTTAGAAGCAAAAGTGGAAGAAAAGGAAAGAACAGATGTTTTATTGCTGGAGAGGTGTCATCTTAGCTACATGCATTAGAGAGACACTCATGCACTGGATGAAGTCAGGGGTTTGCTAAAGAGTTTATTTAATTAGGATACATCTTCATTTAAGAAAGAAAGAAAGAAAGAAAGAAAGAAAGAAAGAAAGAAAGAAAGAA
>ML688515.1:166526-239486 GCA_007922175.1 Pelusios castaneus
GAAAGAAAGAAAGAAAGAAAGAAAGAAAGAAAGAAAGAAAGAAAGAACAAGTCCCCATGTGAGCTATAGCCATTGAAAGTTCCAGATGGATAACCGTGTTAGTCTAGTTCAGTAAAACAAACAAGGAGTCCTTTGGCCCTTTTAAAGACTAACAAATTTATTTATCACATGAGCTTTCGTGGGAGAAAATCCCACTTCGTCAGACTCTTTGAAGATGAGGAACTTACAGAATGGGAGGAAATTAAATCAGGGAAGTGTATGACATAGGATCAGGTCAGGGTGTAACAGCAAATCAAAGAGGCGTTGAGATTCAAACATTAAGGAACAGCATATAGAGGAAGGTGAGGTTAAATCACCTGTTGTAATAAGAAAAAAATCTGTAGTCCCTGTTTAACCTTGAAGCAACAAAGTCAAATTTGCATATAAATTCCAGATCTGCAGTTTCTCTTTGACGCTGAGATTTGTTATTCATTTGTTTGAGCACCGCTCCTATCAATTCATCAGTGGAGGGCCTCCTCTTCAAAACATACGAAAAAAAATACAAAGATATAAAATATTAGGGTAAGACAGTCTCCTCCCCACTCTCTTCCTCATGCCCCAAGTCCACACACAGTCTTGAAATGAAATGATTCTCCAGATGCCCAGGACACAGCTACAAACTTTTGTTGGTACAGCTATTCCAGAGAGGGGTGTGAAAAATACACAATCCTCACATACACTGTTGTGCCAGGAAAGGCCCTGTGGAGACCCAACTATATCATAATGACATATTTGACAATATAACTTGTATCATTTGGGGAGTCAACTTACCTATATCAATAAAAGAACATATGCAGGTATACATTACATTTAATTTAGATGGATTTGATGAAACCCTTCTGTCGAAAAGGCCTTAGCCTATCCTAATACGTGGCCTCATCCCAACAGATCTGGACAAGACACCTGCAACTGCAGACAATCAGAATCGTACAAGTTCACTACATTGCAGATCTAATCCCAGAGTTCTCCAATGCTTTCTGATCCTTCTAGGTGCAAACTGTTAAAGTGTATTACTAATTCATACCCATAGACTCATAGACTCTAAGGTCAGAAGGGACCAGTACGATCATCTAGTCTGACCTCCTGCAAAATGCAGGCCTCAAGACCTCACCCACCCAATCCAGCAATAGGCCACCAACCTATGACTGAGTTATTTACCTCCTTAAATCATCATTTAAGGACTTTAAAATACTGAGAATTCACTGGTAGGTGAGCCATGCCCTGTGCTATAGAGGAAGGCGAAAAATCCCTAGAGCCCAAGCCAATCAGCCCTGGGGGAAAATTCCTTCCTGACCCCAAATATAGCGATCAGTTAAACCCTGAGCATGTGGGCAAGTCTCAACAGCCAGTTACCCAAGAAACAATTCTCTGTAATAATTCAGAACCCACCCCATGTACCCTCCCCTCTTAGACCACATTAGTGACATGATCCCATTGCTGTCAAAGGGTGGACTCCCACTGACCCAAAGAGACAAGAAGTGGCATTGGTCCCACAACTGCCTGAAAGGAACAGTCTGTTGAGATACACAGAGTCCTCCCTCAGGTCACTGACTTCATAAGATTTCAGGTGGACCCTATTTCAGACAAAAATCAGTAGCTGAATAGTTTTTAAGTTGTGTGGTATGGAAAGAGAATGTAATAGGGAACTGGCTATTAGATAAACACCATGTCAAATGCATTGCAATCCTTAAAATCAAACAATTAAAAAGAAAATAACATCACGGTCATAAAGGCAGCAGGGCTTAGTGGCTAGAGCATTATGCTAGGATGTCAGAGATCTTGGATCAGTTCCTACTTCAGTGATTGATTTCTGGGTGACATCAGGCAGCCAACTTCCCTTTCCCACATGCAAGGAGTGACATGTTTAAGCCTTCTGCTCGTGACAGACAAATGAGTCAGGACACAGACAAATAAAAATTCCATTTTTTCCAGCATAGCTAAGGGAGACCCTGGGGACTGCATCCTGCATCCCCTACAAAGGAGAGGGATTTCCCACTCCAGTATGCCCAGACCCTCCACTGCATACTATGTGAAGAGCATTAACATTGTTCAGGCTGAAAAATGCTGCAGAAAGATATATATGAACTAAATCTGTTCTTGTGCTTAGGAGGATAGAGAGCTTGCAGATGGTTTGCCCAGTCCTAGATTCCACACAATATTCAGTCTAGAGGTTTTTCCCTCGGAATAGGAGACACACTCTGTCACGAATCTCTTTGGTTTTCACCCCGTACACAATGGGATTCATCATGGGAGGAAAGAGGAGGTAGATATTGGCCATCAGGATGTGTATGCAAGGGGAAACCTGATGGTTAAATCTGTAAATTATTCTGGTAAGAATCGCCGGGGTGTAAAACATTAAGATGGCGCAAATGTGGGAAAAACAAGTGCCCAACGCCTTCAATTGCTCTTCCTTGGATGCCAGTTTGAAGACAGTCCTCAGGATCTTGACATATGACAGGATGATGAACATCAGATCCCCCCCTAAAATGAAGAGAGATAGTACAATCCCATAGGTGTTATTCAACCTTGTGTCAGCACAAGCCAGCTTCACCACTGCCATGTGCTCGCAGTAGCAATGGGAGATGATGTGGGATCCACAGAAGGGCAGCGCTGTGAGGAGTATGGGCAGAGGGATGACAAAGAGAACAGACCGGGCCAAAGCCGCCAGCCCTATCTTTGCTATGACTGCGTTGGTCAGGATGGTGGCGTACCTCAGAGGGTTGCAGATGGCCACGTACCTATCAAAAGCCATTGCCAGGAGCACCGATGACTCCATGCCGGAGGACGAGTGAAGGAAAAACATCTGCATCAGGCAGGCAGTAAAGCTGATCTCCTTGGAATTAAACCAGAAGATGCTCAGTGTTTTTGGCATTGTGTTTACAGATAAAACTAGGTCAATGGTGGCCAGCATGGCGAGGAAATAGAACATGGGCTGGTGGAGGGAGGGCTCTGTCTTGATAACATACAAGAGGGTGCAGTTTCCTAGAAGGGCCACAGTGAACACTGTACAGAAGGGGATGGAGATCCAGAGGTGCATGGCTTCCAGCCCTGGTATGCCACTCAGGAAGAATACTGACGGATCAGAGCCTGCGCTGTTGTAATCTGAAAGATTTTCTTGTTGAGGCATCTTTTGCAAACCTCACAGCAATGTCTTTCCTTTCAATAAAACGAAACACAAGGAATGAACAGAGCAGTTTAATTACATACAAATTAGGGGCCAGTTAGTTGGGAAGAAGATTATGCACCTCCCCTTTAATTCATCAAGAACCTCTGTTTATTTCTCCGGTGAATCTGTCTTAGAACTAAATTAGGTTGATCTCATAGACTTTAAGGTCAGAAGAGACCAATACGATCATCTAGTATGACCTCCTGCAAAATGCAGGACTCAAGACCTCACCCAGCCACTCCAGCAATAGGCCACCAACCTATGACTGAGTCATTTACCTCCTTAAATCATGATTTAAGGACTTTAAAATACTGAGAATTCACCGGTAGGTGAGCTATGCCCTGAGCTAAAGAAGAAGGTGAAAAATCCCCAGAGCCCAGCCCAATCAGCCCTGGGGGAAAATTCCTTCCCAACCCCAAATATGGTGATCAGTTAAACGCTGAGCACGTGGGCACTCTCATCTAAAAGCCATTAAGGTTTGTGGAAATAAATCCTTTGGCATCAGTGGGTTTTGGATTGGAAACTTTTTCTCCAAACCTTTCCTTTAAAAATCTTGCTAACGGTTAAATTAGAGAGAACTCATGGGATTCAGCAATCCCTGAAGATTAACGTATTTTGGCCTCGAAGATTCCAATGACAAGGCCCCTCCAGAACCAGCTTCCCTCCATTCTCCTTCCCTCGTAACCCAGAGCTCAGTTATGCCTGCTGATCACAGCATTGTTAATGAGTTGCTGGCAGGTAATCAAACTGGAGGTTTTCACTGCAAAGAGGAATGATTCTGGCAGCCAGGAGACCAGAGGACACTAAATGGTAGATGTGGGGTCTGCTTGGGTATGGCAACAACTATATAGAGCATATACCTTAGAGTTCTTGCATGCCTGTACTCTACTCACCTAAGTTGGACCTCCCCATCTACACTTCTGTTTATACCTGTGCTAACTGTGCATGCAGGGCCCAGAGTCAACATGCCATCATAAATGCAGACATATCTTCTGCTTCAGGACCAAAGAGGAGAAATACTTCAAGATGCTACAGCCCAGATTTAACTGAGGTTGAAGAAAATATTTTAGTTATTGCATTAATGAGAAAATATTGTGATCAAATAATGATAGAGTCACTGATGTTAAGGGTGATTATGATCATTTAATCTGGCCTTTTGAATACCACAGACTACAGAACTTCAGCAGTATATTTCTCAATCCCATCTCTTCTGTTTGAACTATGCCATATTGCTGAGAAAAGCATCTAGTCTTCAATTAAAGATTTAGAGTCATGGTGTTCCAGTCACATTGCTGGATACGTTGTTTAAAGGTATTTTATTTCACCATCACTAGAAGTCTTCAAATGAAGACTAGATGTCTTTCTCAGCAGTATGGTGTAGTTCAAACAGAAGTCGTGGCTTGATGCAAAAGTTCATTGGTGAAATTCTGTGGCCCGTGGTTCTGCTGTCAGCAAAACTGGTGAAAAACCTAATGATTTAGGTTTGATGATTTAGCAGTTCTCCTTTTTCTAGGAACGTGCACCTTCTTTTTAGTCTGAATATGTATAGCCTCAGCTCCCAGTCACTGGGTGTCATTCTGCCTTTCTCTGCTAAATTTAAGACATTTTTACATGCAGAAATCTCTTCTCATATATACAATTAAAAACTGTGATCAAGTCAGTTTTAACTATCTCTTTAAATACATTCAACTTCTTTAGTCTCTAGCTATCAGCCATCTTTTTCCCATTTGGAAATAATTCTTGTAACTCCTTTCAATTTGTTAGTTAGCTTTTTGAAATATACACACCCAATGGCTTGTTGCATGTTCATCCTTACTAAATAGTCCTGAACCCTGAACACTATTCAAGTCATCCCAATTTAGCAAGCAATTGAGATCGCGCTATAGAACTGTCGTGTCCTCATCTTTCTTTGCTATGATGTTAGTTTCTCTGTAATCACCAAAGAGTATCAGCACAATGTTCAGATTTACTTCAAAATTGCTAATGAGATTGTTCAATAGCTCCAGACCCCTTATCAACAAAAAAAAAAGATCTACTATTGGCAGCATGAGACTCCTAACTCATCTTCCCCCAGATTGTCATCTCCGATGATAACACAGATACACAATGCATGTGTACATGGAAAGAGACGAAAGCCTGGGTGTGTAACTCGAACATCCCTGATAGTTTCTTGGCACAGGTTGCTTTTTGACAGAATTAAATCATTCACTTCTAAATGACCAACCTCACTCTGCTCTCATTTAACAGGTGTAAAACCAGAATCATTAGGTTTTTCACCAGTTTTGCTGACAGCAGATTTGTACCTAAGCTTTCTACTTGCTTCAAACATCTCCTATTTAGAAAGATCCTTGATTAACTTGAGTACAAAGTTCCCCAACCCACCTGAACTCTGTCTTCTTCACCCTCTGCAAATGCTGCAGTCACACAAATTGCATGACTCTCCACTCGGCGAGGATCCAATAGCTGGGTGAGAGTATTTATACCTTCTAATGACACCTTGTTTACCTTACTCCTCTGAGAGGAGTTCAGAGCCTTGAGTCATAATAGTGGTAAATTTGCAGTGGAACCTAGGGAGTAATAACAAGGATTAATGGAGATTAACCCATGTTTTAACTCCTCTGTTTCTGTCAATATCTACATCTACATTAAAGAGCGTGAGCCAAACCTTCTACAGGGTACCTGCAAGTCTACACCATATTGCACATGCCCCGTAAAAAGGGTGCAAATCCCCCTAAACAATGTGTGTACCATGGGATTTACATACCTCAAATGATCAGCTGCAGAAGTGCACACACACTGTGCAAGGTATCACTGTACAGGTTCAGGGCTGTGCTTGAGCTTGAATATGAAAAGAACTGGATATTGGACTCATCCAGTCTAAGGACAGAAGGGGAACTACGAAGTCTGTACCAATCTCCCCAGAGGAAAATTCCTACCCAACCCCAGATATGTCAAATGGTTAAACCCTGAGCATATGGGAAGACTCGTCCTCACACACCCAAGAAAGAATTTTCTATAATAACTTGGAACCCACCCCATCAAACATCCATCACTGGCTATTGGCATATTTACCACCAATAGTCAAATATGAGTCAATTCTCAAACAAGGCTTTCACCTCATACCAATCTCTCCACGGTTTATCAAATGCTGTCTTGAAAACAGCTAGTGATTTTGCCCCCATTTCTCCCCTTGTAAGGCTATCTCACACTTCTGATGGTTGGAAACCTGCATCTAATTTTGGGGCTAAACTTCCTGACGATCATTTTATAGCCATTTGTTCTTGTTCCCATATGGCTGGTGAGCTTAAATAACTTCTCTCCCTTCCCTGGATTTATCCCTCTGATTATTTATAGAGAGGACTCCCATCTCCTCTCAATCTTCTTTTGTTTAGGCTAAATATGCCAAGACCTTTGAGCCTCATTTCATAAGACAGGTTCTCTATTCTGTGGGATCATCCTGGTAGCCCTTCTCTGTACCTCCTTCAGTTTCAATTTATCTTTCTGAAACATAGGGACCATAATTGAGCTCAATATTCCAGATGAAGTTTCATAAGCACCTTGTATAATGTTAATAACACTTCCTATGTCAGACATTTCCCTGCATTGAATTTCCTCCTATTCTGTAAGTTCCCCATCTTCAAAGCATCTGATGAAGTGGGATTTTCTCCCACGAAAGCTCATGCAATAAATAAATCTGTTAGTCTTTAAGGCTATTTCTACACTTGCTAAAATTAGTTTGAATTAGTTAGTTCGAACTAACTAATTCGAACTAATTTTAGTTAGTTCGAATTTGCTTAATTCGAATTAGCATGGCCACACTGGAATGTTAGTTCGAACTAAGCAAGCACTTGCTTAGTTCGAATTACTGATCCCCATTCATTTCAATGGCTGGTTCATTCGAACTAAGAAATTAGTTCGAATTAACATGACCACATTGGTTAATTCGAACTAGTTAGTTCGAATTAACCGCTTAGTTTGAATACCTTATTCGAACTTATTAGTTCAAATTAAGGAAGCCCTTAGGAAGTCTGATGCATCTTAAAATCACATTAGTTTTTTCACGGCCACATCACAGTGGAGCTCATTGTCACTCTATGATCAACCAATACCCCCAGGTCCTTCTCCTCCTCTGTCGTTTCCAAGTGATGCAGCTACAGCTTATAGCAAAAATTTTTATTAGTCCCTAAATGTATGATGTTGCTCTTTCCACTATTAGGCTATGTCTACACCTACAAAAGCTAGTTCAAATTAGTTAATTCGAACTAATTTTAGTTAGTTCAAATTAACTTAATTCTAACTAACATGGCCCCACTAGAATGCTAGTTCAAACTAGCTATGGCCATGCAGGGCACTTGCTTAGTTCGAATTAGTCAGTTGTAGGAAGGTCAATCTTCCGATTAGTTCAAACTAAGCAGTTAGTTTGAACTAATATGGCCACATTGATTTAATTTGAACTAACTATTTCGAATTAAGGGTTAGTTCGAACTAAGCAATCAAATTTATTAGTTTGAATTAAGGAAGCCCTTAATTTGAACTAATGAAAGCCTACTGTGGCCAAGGCTTAAGTTAGTTTGAATCAAGCTTCCTTAATTCGAACTAACTGGCAAGTGTAGACATAGCCTTAGAGTTCATCTTATTTCTCTTTCTTCAGTTTACAAGGCCATCCAGATCTTTCTCTAAGATACCCAAATCTTACTCTTATTTGTGTAATCCACAAACTTTATTAACATGTTCCCACTTTTTTTTAACCAAGGTTAGTAATAAAAAGCTTAATAAGACTGCTCCCAAGACCAGTCCTTGGGGAACTCCACTAGTAACCTCCCTCCATTTTAGCAGTTCATCCTTCAGGATGACCCATTGTAGTCTTCCCTTTAACCAGTTCCCTATCCACCTTTCAATTTTCATATTATTCCCAATCTTTTCCACATTCACTAATAGTTCCCCATGTGGAACCATCTGAAGCCTGAATCCCAAGGAACAGGGAAAAAAAACAGAGACAAGAGTTGTAGACCAATCTGGATTAGTAACCATCTCGGACAGGTGATCAAGAGACAGCAGGAAAACCTACAAGGAGTGGAAGATGAGAGCAATCAACAAAGAAAGACACTACTTGGAGGTCAGAACGTGTAGTGATAAGGTGAGGAAGGCCAGAATCCAGGCAGAGTTGGACCTTACAAAGGGAATAAAAACCAATAGTGAAAGGTTCTATAGTCATATAAATGGGAAGAAAACCAAGAAAGAAGAAGTGGGACCAATACATACTTAGGAAGGGGTGCAGGTTATGATTATCCAGGCATAGCCGAATATCGAATTAAACACTGTACCTCAGTTTTTACTGAGGCTAATGATGAGCTTGGGGATAGTGATAAGGTGTCTAAGGGGAATGAGGAAATGGAGGTAGAAATTACAGCATCCAAAGTAGAACCCAAACTTGAACTGTTCAATGGGACTAAATCAGAAGGGGCTGGATTATCTCCACCCAAGAATATTGGTGCATGAAATTACAAACCCATTAGCAGGGATTTTTAAAACTCTGTAAACTCAGGGGTTGTACTATATGACTGGAGAATTGCTAACACAGTTCCTATTTTAATAAAGGAGAGAAAAAAGTGACCCGGGTAACGGCAGGCTGTAGCGTGATCTCTATAGTAATCAAGGTCATAAAAATGTTTTGAAAGAGCAAGTAGCTAAGGATATTGTGGTTAACAGTAATCGGGATAAAGGAAAGCATGGCATTACAAAAAGTGTCAGGCCAACCTGCTTTCTTTTTTTGAAAAGATAACGGATTTTTTTAGACAAAGGGAATACAGTAGATCTAAATTGGCTAGGTTTCAGCAAGGTATCTATCTTTGACTTGAAATAATTCCAAGACTCCTCCACCTTTAGTCCCATGGGTTCTTCAGTCCAGTCCAATTTCCTGCAGTCACACCAGATGATCATATTGGTAGAGCCCTGCACAGATACAAATATGTGGATCCGCATCCGATCTGCATCTGCAAGAAATGGTCCACAGAAATCCGTGTTGTATCCGTGGATGCGGATATAATGCATATATCTGCGGATATCTACGTATTTGCAGGGGTCTAGCCCTGCACAGGTAAAAATATATGGATCTGTATCCGATCTACATCTGCAAGAAATGGACTGAGGATATCCACATTGTATCCGCGGATATAATGTGGGTATCCATGGATTTACACTCTTCTGACCTTAGAGTCTATGAGTCCCTAAATAATTCCCTTAATTTTTTAAAGTTAGACATTTGAAGTCAAAGACCTAAGTCTCAGGTCTATTTGTGTTTATCCTTCCATCAAATTTGAATTGAATTAGCTCATGGTTGCTCGAGCCAAGGTTGTCTCCTAAAACCAGTTCTTCTATGAGATCCTCACTACTCACCAATATCAAATCTAAAATGGCATCCCCTGTTGTTCTTTCAGTAACTATTTAGCAAAGGAATCTGTCAGTTATCACATCCAGGAAAATCTGGGCCCTATTTTATTATTACTAGCATATGTCCTCCAGTCTATATCTGGCAAGTTAAAGTCTCCCATGCTCATTCAATTCCCAGTAGTATTTACTTCATGAAAAGCCTTTAAGAGGTCTCTATCCATGTCCAAATCAGATCTTGGTAATAAGTAGCACACCCTAATCACTATCCCAGGGGAAACTCTAATAGTTTTTTCCCCAATGTGGTTTTTTATATACAGAGAGGCTGTGACTCATCAATTCCATCACATTTCATTTTTTTACAGTCTACCTCATCATTGATATACAAAGCTATTCTATCACCTTTGCTTTTATATATCTCTTTCCTAATCATCATATACCCTTCAACACTTGTAAACCATTGCACTATGCTTTTGTTATCTCTATATCTGGTTTTATTTCCTGCTTCAGTAAATCTAGTTCCTAGTTTTGTTACTCAGGCTCATTGCATTGTTATACTAACATCTTAATTTTTTAATCTTTGGCTTCGGTCACGTTCCTTATCTTATTTGATTCATTCTACTACCAATATCAGCTATTGGAGTGGGATTTCCCCCACACTTCCTCTCAATGTCCATTCTGCTGCCCACTGCTCTGTCCTTTCTTTCTTCATTTGCCTTCCTCTCAGTGCCAAAACCAGGTATGGAGATTACCTGGTATCTCCCGCAACTCTCTTCTTTGAAGCTCTCTTCATCAATTGTGCCAGCCTCCTTTCTCAAAGTGTATTTCTGTCCCTATTCAGGTTAATTTTATCCCTTAAGAACAATCCTTTGTCCATGAATGCTTCCCAGTGACCATACAACTCAAAGCCCTCCTTATAGCACCCCTGCCTGAGCCATCTCTTGATCATCAGAATCTTGTCACACCTATATTTTGCCTTTGTTTTGCTCCTCTTGCTCCTATTAGGATCCTTTTCTGGGAATAAGATGGATAATTACATTGTACATATTGTGACAAACCAAGTGCTTCAGTTCCCTGTGGGTGGTTAGGTAGTGGGCTTTGCCCAACTGGTCCACAAGCTCGTCTATTCTGGGTATGGGGTAGGCATCAAATTGCAAAACCTCTTTTAAATGGCAAAAGTCATTGCAGAGTCTGGCTGTGCCATCAGGTTTTGGTACCAATACAATCGAATTGTACCACTGGCCATGGGACTCTTTGATGACTCCTAACTCCGACATCTGGCTCCCGGGTTCATGATTATATGGCAGTACACCTCTGTTGTTCAGCCTGGTTTGGTTGAGAACACATCTCAGTACCGTTCAATCATTAGATCGGCCTTGGATTTTTGTTCTGGCATCAGGTCAGGAGCTATTCATACTTCTTCAGGGTTCTTTTCCTCTTGGGCGAGGGCCACACATGCGTCTTGATCCTTCCAAGGCTTCAGTAGGTTTATGTGGTATATCTGCTCCTGCTTACGATAGCCTGGTTGACATATCTTGTAGTTGACCTCCCACATTGGCTCTATCACCTAATAGGGCCCCTGCCACTGGGCCAGTAGCTTACTTTCAGTATGAGCACTAGTATCATCACCCTGTCCCCTGGCTGGAACTGTCTGACTGTTGCTCGGCGGTTATAGTGGCTCTGTTGGGAATCCTGGGCTTTCTCCAAGTGTTCCCGCACAATGGGGGTGACCTGGGTTATATGCTGCCTCATTTGTAGCATGTGATTGACCACATTTTTCCCTAGAGTGGGCTTTCCCTCCCAGTTCTCCCTGGCTATATCCAAAATGCCTCTGGGATGTCATCCATATAATAGCTCAAAGGGGGAGAACCCTGTGGAGGCCTCAGGAACTTCCCGAATGGCAAACATGAGATAGGGCAACAGGGAATTCCAGTCCTTTACATCTCAGCTCATCACCTTCTTTATCATGGTTTTGAGGGTCCTATTAAATCTTTCCACCAGACCAGCAGTCTGAGGGTGGTAGATGGACAAGTCAGGTCAGATGAGCTGTGCCCAGCAGAAAGAGGCAGGAGTGAAAGCTGGCAGCTGCAGGGAAGGACAGTTGCTTCCCAGAAGGGGAGGCTGAGTGAATGGAGGGAATCTGCTTGGGGGAGGCCATGACTTGACATGTTCAGGGAGCAGCCGTACTTTTAAATTGTGCCCTCCACTCTCAACGTATACAGTTTAGGGGGCAAATGACACGTGTCTATCTCAAGAAGCCACCTATACTTCCCTTCCGCTATCAGAAAAGGGCCTCAGCCTGGCGGGAAGGTAGGAAAGCCACAGCGGACCTAGGTTATGGAGTGCAAGGAAACCTTTGTCTCAAGGGGTGCATCTACACTGGCAAGTTAGGTTGACTTATGGATGCTTAAGTCAACCTAAACAAAGCCGCATCCACACTGGGCTTTTCTTAAGTCAACTTAATCATTTTCTTAATTCAACCTAAGGTAAGCTTAAGTCGACTTAATAACACCTCGTTTTAGGTCGATTTAAGCCTTAAATTGACTCCTTAAGTCGACTTAAAGCCAATGTGGACGGGAATTAGTGCTAAAGTTGACCTTATTAAGTCGACTTAATAAGGTCGACAAGAGGCTATGTCTACACTACAAAAGTTAAGTTGACTTTGTTAAATTGACTTAACAAAGTCTATTTAACTTTTTTAGTGTAGACGTAACCTATGCTACTCCAGAGGGTGCCAGAAATCAAAATCTTTCCAGGAAAAATGGGACATAGCAGCTCTGTAGTGATATCTGTGTGTGATTATTCAAACACTCTGGAAGTATTGATAAATTGTATGGTCCATGGCTTGACCCTACTTTGATTCATTTGGCTTCACCATACTTTTGTTCATTACTTTCTTAGGAAATAGACTCAAGGGATCAAATAGCCAATTTCCGTCAGCTTTATTGATAAGGTAGAGGAAAAAAGTTTGATCTGATACCAATCTCCAAAGAGCCGTTCCATGCGGCAATGTTACATTTACTTTATATAGCAGGTGCGCTCCCCCCAGCTACACATTTCAGCAGGCATGATTTATATGATTGTTCAACTTACACATTTCTTTCCATGTTACTGAAATACAACCCATCCGTTTTTTTTCAGATCCCTATCTTGTTCTGTTCCTTCTCTAATTTGTATTGGACATTAGCATTACAGGTACTGGTCTGTGAGAATACTGCCCTAGCTTGTGGCAAGAAATAGAAACAAATCTGTGTTGATTTTCACATCTCTCTTATCAGCTTGTGCCAAATGTTCAGTTAAGCAAAGGCAAGTTTTTATGGGCTACTTAGCAGAAATAAACAAGATTATGGGATAGGCCTATCATGGGTACATCATCGTTACAATATTTGTGATTAATGGTATTGATATGTAATTCACATTAATATACATACAGGGCACATAAATATTATTCATATATTAGCCAATAATAATAATAATAATAATAATAATAATAATAATAATAATAATAATAATAAAAGGAGTCTGGTATCTATACCAGCTGCCACTGCAGGATATTGAGTGTCTGTGTATGCGTATGAGAGGATTAACTACTAGTATCTTTGTACATTGATACATGATAGTATCTTTGGCTATGTCTACACTGGCAAAGTTAAGTCGACTTTGTTAAGTCAACTTAACAAGGTTGACTTTAAGTCAACTTAAAGTCGACCTACATTCGACCTTGTTAAGTCGACCTAACAGAGTGGCAATACTTTGTCAACTTGAGTCGACCCTGTTAAGTTGACTTAACTGCTTTAAGTCAACTTAATAAGGTCGATTTAGCACTAATCCCCGTCCACACTGGCTTTAAGTCCACTTAAGAAGTCAATTTAAGACTTAAGTCGACCTCAGAGGGGGTATTATTAAGTCGACTTAAGCTCTTATTAAGTTGACTTAAGGAAGGGCTTAAGATGACTTAATAAAAGCGCAGTGTGGGACTTGCTTGTGTAGATGTACTCTTTGTGCTGTTAATAAACGGGACATATTGCTTTCTCCCTGAAAAAGATTCTACATATTTTGTAAGCATAACAAAGCCATGGAACAGGAGATTTGTAATCCACCATGTCCAGGAAAACCTTCTGTGTCTCCAAATACATCAGGGAATTTGCCTTCCTCTGTTGCATAGAACTTGGCTCACTTGCTGGAGGATTCTCTATACCTTGAGGTCTTTAAACCATGATTTGAGGATTTTAATGACTCAGTCATAGGCTAGAGGTTTATTATAGGAGCAGGTGAGTGAGGTTTTGCGATCTGCATTGTGCAGAAGGTCAGAGTAGATGATCATATTGGTCCCCTCTAACCTTAGTATCTGCGAATCTATATTTGATTGACATATCCATGAGCCCTGGATTTCCTGGTTCTACTGTTCTTCCCATATTTCATGGATGGCAAATCAAATCAATAGTAGCTGAAACAATGAGCAGCCATAGGTCAGCACTGACCTAGATGTCTCCCAGCAGCTTATTTTTCCTTCAGGTCATGTACCCATAATATTTCCTGGCTTGCTCACCACAGCATACCTCCCCCATCCGCCCTGCAGTCTCCGTACATAGTTAGTTTCTATATTTATTTCAGATTAAAATAGCACCCCTTTTGGGATTCCTGGGCCCAAACAAGATAAAGCTGAAACCATTTTCACTGAGAAAGCTACTCCATGACGTACTGAGCTGTCTGCATCCCATATACATCAGCTGGCCAGCTACCAGCAATACGGACAGTGTCCCTAAAGTCAAACTCGCTTCATTTGTCTCTGCCACTTGTTCATCTAGTCTGACTGCCGGAACGATTCAGGCCACAGAACCTCACCTGCCCACTCCTGTAATAGACCCCTAAATTATGGCTGAGTTATTGATGTCCTCAGATCATGGTATAAAGACTTCCACCAGCAAGTGACCTGTGCCCCATGTTATAGAGGAAGGTGAAAAATCCTTCAACCTTTGCCAGTCTGCCCTGGGGGGGAAATTTCTTCCCAACACCAAATATGTTAATCAGCTAAATGCTGATCCTGTGGGCAAGACTTATCAGACAGACACCCAGAATGAATTTTCAGTAGAAACTCAGAACCAACCCATTCAAACATCTCATCACAGGCCAATATGCATATTTACCACTAATAGTCAAAGATCAGGTAATTGCCAGATTAGGCTGTCCCAACATACCACCCCCTCCATACATTTATCAAGCTAAGTTTTGAAGTCAGGTAGCTTTTCTGCCTCCGCTGCTCGCCTTGGAAGGCTATCCTAGAACTGCACTCCTCTGATGATTAAAAACTTATGTCTAATTTCAAGTCTATCCTTCCTGATGGCCAGTTTATATCCATTTGTTCTTGTGTTCACATTGGTGCTGAACTAAAATAATTCCTCTCACTCCCTGGTATTTAGCCCTCTGATGTATTTATAGAGAACAATCATATCTCCCCTCAACCTTCTTTCAGTTAAGCTAATCAAGCCAAGCTCTTTGGCTATGTCTACATCTAAAAACTTCGCACGTCCATGCAGGCACCTGCTAGGTCGACTTAGGAGAGGTGCATCATGGGAAGTTTGCCAACATGGCACCTGAGAAGGGCCCAATCTCCCAGCCAATCCCAATAAAAGAGAGAGAGAGCTTAGCACCCTCCATTGTGCCTGGGAGCATGCAGGACGAGGAGGTCATGGACTGCACTCTCTTCATGCAACTTGTCAGGATGGTTTCTCGACACTTGCTTTGCAGTACCCAGCGTTCTCGTAACGTGGAACACAGTCTTCTTGCAGTGTGGACAGTGTGGAGGCAGTCAGCAGCGTGGACAGTGTGGAGGCAGCAAGACGCCACCACCAAGCTGGCCCAGCAAGCCGCCACACTGATGGTGCCCCCCATGTCCTGACAGTGCCCCCCATGTCCGGACAGTGTGGAGGCAGTCAGCAGCGCCACCACCATGCTGGCCCAGCAAGCCGCCACACTGATGGTGCCCCCTATGTCCTGTCGCCTCTGGGCACAGGAAACCAGAGGCGACTGGTGGAACTGTATTGTCCTTCCCACCTGAGACGACGACCAGTGGCTGTGGAACTTCCGCATCAGTAGGCAGACCTTCCTGGAGCTGGTCCATGAGCTCCCCCGGTCCTGCAGTGCAAGGACACCCGCTTCTGATCCTCCCTGCCTGTCACCAAGCAAGTGACTGTCGTGTTCTGGAAGATGGCAACCCCAGACTGTTTCTGCTCCGTTGCCCACCAGTTTGGGATCGGCAAAGCCACCATGATGGCCACCCTCCTGCAGGTCAGCAGGGTCAGCAACCGGGTCCTGCTAGCCCTCCTCATCACCAGGGCAACCTGCAGGACACCCTGGATGGCCTCGCCACACTCGGCTTCCCCAACTGTGGGGATATAGTGGACGGGACCCACATCCCCATACAAGCAACAGACCACCAGGCCAAGGAGTACCAGAACCGCAAGGGCTACAACTCTGTGGTCCTGCAGGCCCTCATGAACCACAGAGGGATCTTCACAAACATTTATGTGGGCTGGCTGGGGAAAATGTACGATGCCCGTGTGCTCAGGAACCCTGGACTGTACCATTGTATGCAGATGGGCACCTTCTTCCCCCCACACACCATCACCCTCGGGGACATGCAGGTACCCATCCTGATCAACAGAGATGATGCCCACCCCTTGCTACCCTAGCTCATGAAGCCCTGTACCGGAAACATGGACGCCTTGTTGTGGCTGGCGGGGTCCCGTGAGTGGTGCATGGCAAGGGTGCCGGAACTGCTGGAGAGAAGCAGAGAACAGAGTTCCTCCCATTAGCTAGCTCACTAGTGCAGTGTGCAGCCAGACAGCAGCTGCTTGCCCTAACCATCCCCCTGCTTCCCAATCCCTGTTCTTTGGGACAGAGCCCCTAGGGACACGCCGCCATGTTGTGCTGCCCAAATTGGGTGCGGTGCCCATGGTGGCGAGCTGCAGGCAGCCCTGCCCCAGGGGTGTCTTCTGAGGCCACGTCCCAGCAATGTCGGGCGCATGTTGTCTGGCCTTGACACTCCCGCCTATGGTCTGCCCACCCCATCTCACGACATGCCCCCGCATCACTTGGGTCTGGGTCCCCCCTGCTACACGGCTTCCGGCCTCTCTGCCCCATGGGAGGGCCTCCATGTTCCCCCATGCCCAGGACCCTGCCTTTCCCTGGGCCATGTCCCCCCACAGTCCCTGTCCCACAGGCATGCCCAGCCCTGCCCGCAGCAGGGGAGGGAGAGAGGAAGGGAGCACTCACCATCAGGTGCTGCAGGTGTCTGGCGCTCTGTCCCCTCACCCTGGTGGTGCTCAGCGAGGGGACCCTGCTCCTCCTCCTGCGATGACTGGCCCTCTGCCAGGCCAGGGATCAGCTCCAGGCTGGTGGGGTGCCCTCCTGGTGT
The DNA here is from genome assembly GCA_007922175.1 of Pelusios castaneus. Lineage (NCBI taxonomy): Eukaryota > Metazoa > Chordata > Testudines > Pelomedusidae > Pelusios > Pelusios castaneus. The sequence continues at coordinate 183,536 of ML688515.1, forward strand.
GTGGTGTCACCTGGCTCCAGCACCACATCCTCGTCCACCGAGCCCTCTTCCTGGTCATCGTCCAGGGAGGGGAGCTCGGTGGAATCGATGGTGTGAACTATCAGCCCAGCGCTCTCCCCTGCCAGAAAGGCATCGAACTACTCAAAATAAGGTGGTGGGGGCTGCCCCCGTCCACAGCCTGTCCTTCCAGGCCCTCTGGTACCACTGCTGGAGGTCCTTAATCTTCACCCAGACCTGCTGTGTGTAGCGGGTGCGCCCCTTGGCAGGCAGGGCCCAGGAGATAGTGGCATATACCCCCTGGTTGTGGTGGCTTCTCCGCAACTGGGAAAGCATTTCCTCATCCCCCCAGATGGCAAATAGGGCGAGGAGCTCCTCATGGGTCCATAGCTGGGGCCCTCCGTCACTGCTGGCTGCTGCTGCTCTTCTGAGACGTGCTACCATGCTCTGAGGAGTAAGGTGGGCAGGGCTTTGTCCTGCCTGTGGTAGCCCAGGGTGGGCTCTTCCTGTAGACAAGAACCCTGGGAGGAAGGTCATGATGCCAATTAGCTCGACCTAGCCAATGAGGTCGACCTAATGCGTCCACACCGGGTTTAAGTCGACCTAATAAGGTCGACTTAAGTGTTAGGTCAATCTAACAGTCAGGATTTATTAAGTTGAATTAAGGGAGCCCTTAAGTCGACTTAATGAAAGCCTGGTGTGGACAGGGACTAAGTTAGTCGACTTAAGCCTCTTTAACTCGATCTAACTTGCAAGTGTAGACATAGCCTTTGAATCTTCTCTCAGAAGGCAGGTTTTCCGTTCCTCGGATCACCCTAGTAGCCCTATTCTGCGCCTGTTTCAATTTAAATTCATCTTTTTTAAACATGGGGGACCAGAATTGCACATGATACTTCAGATGCAGTCTCACCAGCCCCTTGTACTACATTATTAACATGTCCCTGTTGCTACTGCAACTCGTCTGATTCTTTCTAGGACCAAATTAACCTCTTTCATGGCCACATCACATTAGAAGCTCATAGTCATCCTCTGATCAACCAATACACCCAGGTCCTCCTCCCCCTCTGTCACTTTCAATTGAGGTGTTCCCAGCTTATAGCAAAAAATGTTCTTATTACTCTCTAAATGCATGACCTTGCACTTTCCACAATTAAATTTCATCCTCTTTCTATTACTCCAGTTTACAGATCTTCTTGTATGATATCCCGGTCATTCTCTGTGTTTGCAACACCACCTAATTTTGTGTCATCAACAAACTTCATTAGTACATTCCCACTTTTTATACCAAGGTCAGTAATAAAAAGGTTAAATAAGATTGGTCCTATGACTGATCCCTAAGGATCTCCACTAGTAACCTCCTTCCAGACTGACAGTTCACCATTCACTCTGACCCGTTTTACTCTCTGTGGCAGAATCCCCAGGACAGTGCTCCTGAACCATTCAGGACTGAGCCAGTCAGGACTTCAGAGTCTGCCCTCCTCGGATCTCCATACATCAGTGTAGCCACCTGCTGACCCTGGCTAACCGCGCTCAGCACCTCTGCTCTGCCCAAACTGCCCCTATGAGCACCCTTTCTGGGACTCTGGGAAGTCCTACATGTCCCCAAAGGGCCATGTCCCCTTCCTTGCAATCAGAACTGATTCACCGCCAGTGTAGAAGTCAGAAAGTTTTAATAGTTCTCGGGCTCACAGCATAGAAAAGACTTTGCTAGCCAATTAATTAGAAGTTACAGCTATCACCACCCAAGAAGCCCCAGAGCCCCATCCTTGGGGTCCACAACTGGCAAACCCCTCATGAGGCACTAGATTTTCCTTCAAGCAAGCCATCACACCCCACAGACCGATCCCCTTGCACCATCCCAGCCCCTTTGTCTCCTTCCAGAGTAAGGTGACCAATTCTCTTGGTCATCACCTGCCACAACCTGTAAGAACTGGTTGGGCCAGGGCGGGGGGTCCAGGCTATGTCTGAGTATGTGTGGCTGGAGGGAGTCCTGTCTACTCGCTACAGATCTTTGCACTGATCACACACGTGGGTCCCATCACCTAAATACATGAGTAATAGACGGGGAAACTGAGGCATACAACCGGCACTCAGAGACAACCCTAAGAATATCTTCACTTCATCGCTTTTAACCAGTTTCTTATTCACCTTTCAATGTTCATATTACTCCCCATCTTTTCCAATTTAACTAATAATTCCCCAAGTGAAACCAAATCAAATGCCTTCTCGAAATTTATGTAAATTAGATCCACTGTATTCCTTTTGTCTAAGAAATCTTCTATCTTCTCAAAAAAGGAGATCAGGTTTGTCTGGTACCATCTACCTTTTGTGAAGCTCTGTTATATTTTCTCCCAAATTACCATTAATCTCAATACTCTCAACTACTTTCGCTGTCAATTTTTTTCCCAAGACCTTGCATGCTACTGAGGTCAAACTAACAGGCCCGTGGGTATACAGATCACATTTTTCACTTTCTTAAAAATCAGAACCATGTTAGCAATTCTCCAGTCATACATTACAACTCATGAGTTTACTGATTCATTAAAAATCCTTGTTAATGGGCTTGCACTTTCATGTGCCAGGTCCTTTAATATTTTTGGGTGGAGATTATCTGACCCCCTGTAATTTAATCCAATTAAACTGTTCGCATATGGTTTCTTCCTCGGATGTAGTCATTTCTACCTCCATATTCTCCTTCCCATTAGCCACACTATCATGATCCTCAAGCTCATCATTAGCCTTATTTAAAACTGAGGTGTAGTATTTGTTTAGATATTCATCCATACCTACATTATCCTTAACCTCCACCCCATCCTAAAGGCTTAGCAGTCCCGCTTCTTCTTTCTTGGTTTTCTTCCTATTAATATGGCTATATAACCTTTTACTGTTAGTTTTAATTCCCTTTGCAAGGTCCGACTCTACTTAGCTTTTGGCCTTTTCACTTTATCTCTACATGTTCTTATCCTTGCTGATCCCTTCCATCATCCACTCCTTGCAGGTTCTCTGTTTTTTCTTAACCACCTGTCTAAGATGAATTAAAATAATTCCAAGCCTCCTCCACCTTTAGATCCATGAGTTCTTCAATCCAGTCCACTTTCCAAACAAATTCCTTAATTATGTAAAGTTAGCCCTCTTGACTATAACAGAAGGGTTCAATAAAATGGCTTATTTAAATATTTGATGAGTGTTCCCTCTCTCCTTCCTTCTGGAGACTTTTCTAGTAATTATCTTATTCTTGGTTTTCCCCAATAATCTAAAATAGAAATTATCTGATGAACCAATATATAACGGACTCCCTGAACAATTAGGGATCCCCCTTCAAGACACCCAAGAACAATTACAAATATTTGAAATATGAAAATTAGACAGTCTATGCCTTTCCTCTTCCCGTGACACTAATTGGCACATAAACTTGAAATGAACTGATTCTGCAAACCCCGATGGAGTACTTCAGGTCTTTCTTACAAAGTTTTCTCGGCACAGCTGTTCCAGTCAGGAGTGTGAAAAATATTCACCCCGACAGACAGGGGTGTGTCAGGAAAGCCCCTCTGTAGACATAATTATAATAGTAAACAGTCCTTATCAATATAATAGTAAAACAGGCTTTGACAATATAGCTTGTATCATTTGGGGAGGCTGTTTATCTATACCAACAAGAGATTTCCTTATTCTGGTTTATTCTGCTTTTCCTTTAGATACTTCTGCTGGTACAGTTATGCTGGCAAAGCCATTCTAGCACAGCCTGTCGTAATATGTGGCCTCACTCTTAGAGATTGGGACCTGTAAACTACCACTGCAGCCGATAAGAAGAGGGTCAGTCCATCACATATGAGGACTACCCCCACAGTCCTTACTTCAGCATCCTTAGACGTTCACTGTGTAGTATTTGAAGAGTTTCAACACTGTCCAGGAGGCAAGATGCTGCAGACAGGCACATCTGCACTAATTATCCTTATATATCGCGGGTGGGGAGGAATTGCTAACAGGTTTCCCAGTACGTAACTCCACACAACTTTCAGCGTAGAAGGTTTTCCCTGTGAACAGGTGACATACTTTGCGACGAATCTGTTTAGTTTTCACTCCATACACAATGGGGTTCATCATGGGAGGAAAGAGGAGGTAAAAACTGGCCATCAGGATGTGTATGTGAGGGGTGACTTGGTGACCAAACCTGTGAATTACTGAGGTCAAAACCACTGGGGTGTAAAATATCAAGATGGCACAAAGATGGGAAACACATGTACCGAAAGCCTTCAGCTGCTGTTCCTTGGATGCCAGGCTTAACACAGCCCTCAGGATCTTGATATACGACAGGGTGATGAACATCAGATCCACCCCTACAGTGGAGAGTGATGCAATAATCCCATAGTTGTCACTGAATCTAGTGTCGGCACAGGCCAACTTCAGCACCGCCATGTGTTCGCAGTAGCAATGGGAGATGACGTGGGACCGGCAGAAGGGCAGCCTCCTGAGGAGAAAGGGCAGAGGGATGACAAAGAGAATAGATCGGGCCAAAGCTGCCAATCCAATCTTTGCTATCACCGAGTTTGTGAGGATGGAGGTGTACCTCAGGGGGTTGCAGATGGCCACGTACCTATCAAAGGCCATGGCCAAAAGCACAGAAGATTCCATGATGGAGAATGAGTGAAGGAAAAACATCTGCACCAGGCAGGCAGTAAAGCTGATCTCCCTGGAATTAAACCAGAAGATGCTCAGTGATTTAGGCATGGTGTTTCCAGATAAAACTAGGTCGATGATGGCCAGCATTGCGAGGAAATAGAACATGGGCTGGTGGAGGGAGGGTTCAGTCTTGATAACATACAAGAGGATGCAGTTTCCTACAAGACCCACAGTGAACACTGAGCAGAAGGGGATAGAGATCCAGAGGTGCATGGCTTCCAGCCCCGGGATTCCACTCAGGAAGAACACTGACGCATCAGAGCCTGTGCTGTTGGAAGCTGACATGTTGTCTTGTTGTAGCATCTTTTGCAACAGTGTCTTTCCTTTCAATAAAACAATGCAATAAAAAAAATGTGGAATGAACAGATTATGTAAATTAGATACATATTTGGGGTCAGTCAGCTGTGGAAGAAGGGGATCCACCTCCCACTGAGTTCATCCATAGCCTCTGCTTACATCTCGGATGAATCTGTTTTAAATTATGTCAATTTCATCCAAAGGCCATTCAAATCTGCAGAAATAAATCCTTTGACATCAGCAGGCTTTGGATTGTGGCTTTCCCCCTATGGCTGTCCTTTAAAAGATTTGCTAACCTTTAAATTACAGTGGATGGGAAAAGAGAGGGAACTTCAGCAGTTCCTGAACTTTACTGCTTTTGGGGCCCCTCCAGAACCAGCTCACCACCAGCCTACTTCCCCTCTAGCCCATAGCTCAATTATGCCTGCTGATCACACATGTGATTTATGCCATCATGTGCCAGAAATGCCCCCCTGCCTTATATATTGGACAAACAGGACAGTCTCTGCGCCAAAGAATCAATGGACACAAATCTGACATCAGAAATTGCAACACTGCAAAACCTGTAGGGGAACACTTCAATCTCCCTGCTCACTCCCTTGACAACTTGTTAATAGCTGTGTTGAACCAGATGAATAACAAATCACAGCTTCAGAGAGAGACTGCAGAACTCGAACTTATATGCAAATTTGACTCAGTTGTCTTGGGGTTAAACAGGGACTATGGATTTTTCTCTCATTACAAGAAGTGATTTGACCTCCCCCTCCTCTATGTGCTGTTCCCCAGTGTTTGAATCCTAACACCTATTTTGATTTGCTGTTACAGCCAGAGCTGATCCTATGTCTTACACTCCCCTGCATTTAATTTCCTCCCATTCTGTAACTTTCCCATCTTCAAAGCGTCTGGCGAAGTGGGATTTTCTCCCACGAAAGCTCATGCGATAAATAAATCTGTTAGTTTTTAAAAGTGCCCCAGGACTCTGTTGTCTTTCTACAATAGACTAACACGGCTACCCCTTTGGAATTCAGTTTTACGCCAGTGTGGGTGAAAGAAGATTTGGCCTTAAGCTTTCCTTTTGCTTCTAAAATCTACTATTTGGAGAGATCGCTGGTTAATTTGAATACAAACTACCCCGGCTCACCTGAACTCTGTATCTTCATTTGTATCACTCTGTATCTTCGGCTGTAGTCCCACAAACGGAATGACTCTCCACTTGGCTGAAATCAGTTGGGTGAGATTATTTATACCTTCTAATTACAACTTGCTCACTTTACTTCCCTGATGGGAGTTCATTGCCTTGGGTCATTATATCGGTAAATTTGCAGTGGAGGCTTGGGAGTAATGCCACGTAATGAATAGAGATTAATCCATATGCTTCCTCCTGTATGGCCATCAGTGTTTCCATCTACTTCAAAAAGTGTGAGCCAAACTGTTCACAATGCACATGCAAGTCTGGGATATTGCACGTGCCTACTAAAAAGGGTGCAAATCCCCCTAAATCATAGAATCATAGAATAATAGGGATGGAAGGGACCTCACGAGATCATCTAGTCCAACCCCCTGCTAAAAAGCAGGACCACTCCCACTAAACCACCCCAGCCAGGGTTTTGTCTAACCTGGCCTTAAATATCTCCAAAGATGGAGAATCTACCACCTCCCTAGATAGCCCATTCCAATGCTTCACCACCCCCCTAGTGTGAAAGTTTTTCCTAATATCCAACCTTGACCTCCCCAGCTGTAATTTGAAACCATTGCTCCTTGTTCTGTCCTCTGTTACCCTCGAGAACAGCCTAGCTCCCGCCTCTTTGGAGAAACCCTTCAAGTAGTTGAAGGTTGCTATCAAATCCCCCCTCAGTCTTCTCTTCTGTAGACTAAATAAGCCTAGTTCCTTCAGTCTCTCCTCATAAGTCATGTGCCCCAACCCCCTAATCATTTTTGTTGCCCTCTGCTGGACTCTTTCTAATTTGTCCACATCCTTTCTGTAGTGGGGAGCCCAAAACTGGACACAGTATTCCAGATGCAGCCTGACCAGTGTCGAAAGAGGAATTATCACATCCCTCGATCTGCTGGCAATACTCCTACTGATGCAGCCTAATATGCCATTGGCCTTTTTGGCAAGAAGGGCACACTGTTGGCTCATATTCATCTTCCCGTCCACCATAACTCCCAGGTCCTTTTCTACAACGCTGCTACTTAACCAATCGGTCCCCAGCCTGTAGCAGTGCATGGGATTTTTCCGTCCTAAGTGCAGGACTTTGCACTTGTCTTTGTTGAACCTCATGAGGTTTCTTTCGGCCCAGTGTTCCAATTTGTCCAAGTCTCCCTGGATCCTGTCCCTGCCCTCCAGAGTATCTACCATTCCCCCCAACTTGGTGTCATCCGCGAACTTACTAAGCACGCAGTCTATTCCATCATCAAGATCATTAATGAAGATGTTGAATAGAACCGGCCCCAGGACCGACCCCTGGGGCACTCCACTCGTTACCAGTTGCCAACCAGACATCGAGCCATTGATTCCTACCCTCTGAGCCCATTGATCTAGCCAGTTTTTGATCCACCTTACGGTCCACTCGTCCAACCCAAACTTCCTTAACTTGCCAACGAGAATGCTGTGGGAAACCGTATCAAAAACCTTGCTAGAGTCAAGGTATACCATGTCAATGGCTCTTCCCGCATCCACAAATCTAGTCATCTCATCATAGAAGGAAATCAGGTTGGTCAGGCACAATTTGCCCTTGGTGAATCCATGTTGACTGCTCCTGATAACTCTAAATCCTGATCACATCTAAATGATGTGTGAATAAGGGGATTTACATACCTAAATTGATCAGGTCCAAAAGCGCACTACAGAGAATCCAACAGCAAATGAGTGAGACCCCATGATAGAGAGGAGGCAAAGATAATCCAGAGTCTATGACAATGTGTCCAGTGGGAAAATTTTTTTCCTACTCAAAATGGCGATCAGCTAAATTCTGAGCTTGTGGGCAAGCTTCTCCAGCCAGACACCCAAAAACAAATTCTCTGTAATAACTCAGAACCTACTACATCAAACATTCATTCACTGGCCACTGCATATTCCCCACCAGTAGTCAACGACCACTTAGTTACCAAACTAGGTGGGTCTATCATACCACCCCCCTGCATAAATTTATCAACCTCAGTTTTGAAGCCAGCAAGGTTTTCGCACTCCCTGCTCCCCTTGGAAGGGCTCAGACATCTGATGGTTAGACAGCTGTGTTACATTTTGATTCTAAACCAGAACTTCACACCTCTGATGTTTAGAAACCTGCATATAATATTGAGTCTACACTTTCTGATGTTCTGTTGATAACCCTTTCTTTTGTGTCTCCAATAGCAATAAACTTAATTAATTCTTCTCCCTTACTTGCATTTAGACTCAGGTGTATTTATACAGACTAGTCATATCTCCCTTCAGCTTTCTTTTGCTTAGGCTAAACAAGCCAAGCTCTTTGAGTCTCCTCTTTGAAACACAGGTTTTCCATTCCAGCAATCATTCTGGTAGTCCTGGAAATACATCATCTGAAATATTTTAGGACCAAATTAGCTTTTTCATGGCCACATTAGATTGGCAGTTCATAGTCAGACTGTGGTCAAATAATACATCCAGGTCCTCCTCCTCCTCTGCCACTTCCAACTGATGCATCCCCAGCTTAAGCACAAATTCTTGTTATTAGTCCCTAAATGCATGGCCTTGAAATTTACGCTATTAAATTTCATCCTGTTTCTATTACTCCAGTTTACAAGGTTGGGACATATTGCTAATACAGAGAAGCACTGGGATATCATACAAGAAGATCTGGATAACCCTGTAAACTGGAGTAATAGAAATAGTATGAAATTCAGTAGTGCAATGTTCACGGTCATACATTTTGGGATTAATAACATAAAATTTTGCTACAAAATGGAGACACATCAGTTGGAAGTGTCAGAGAAGAAGAACTTGACTGAATTGTGGATCACAAGATAACCGTGAGCCACCAATGTTACATGGGGTTAAAAAAAACTAAAATGGTCCTGCATCAGAGTAGGTACTTCCAGTACAGATAGGGAGGTCTTAGTACCATTATACAAGTCACTGTACAGAAAGCATAGGAATACCATGTAGAGTTTTGGTCTCCCATGTTTAAGAAAGATGATTTCAAACTGGAATAAGTGCAGAGAAGGGCTTCAATGATGATCCATGGAAAGGAAAACCTGCTTATGAGAGGAGACTCAAAGGCTATGTCTACACTTGCAAATTAAGTCGACTTACGGAGGCTTAAGTCGACTTAAACAAAGCCGTGTGTACACCAGACTTTCATTAAGTCGACTTACAGAAAGATTAAGTTGACTTACTAAGAACCGCGGGGTAGGGCAACTTAACCCTCCTTAGGTCGACCTAACCCTTCTTTAAGTCAACCTAAGCCCACTTTGTTAAGTTGACCTAAGGGCAGTGAGGTCGATTTAACAAAGTGGACTTAGTCCACATCCAAGGACACCACTTTGTTAAGTCAACTTAATAAGGTCGACTTTAAATCAACTTAAAGTCTACCTTATTAAGTTGACTTAATAAAGTCGACCTATCTTTTCCTAGTGTAAACATAGCCAAAGAGCTTTGCTTAGGTGGCCTAACCAAAGGAAGGTTGAGGGGAGATACAATTTCTCTCTCTATGGCTATGTCTACACTTGTAAATTTAGGTTGACTTTAGCTAAGTCAACTTAGTTAAGTCGATTTAGTGGGTCTACACTATAAAATTAAGTCAACTTAAAGGGGACCTTGCAAAGTCAACCTAGAGTGTCTCCACTTGATGCTTAAGTCGACTGGCAGGGGCTAGGGGGACTAGGAGTGGTGCATGATGGGAAGTGTGGTCTGTGGCAGTCAGGAAGTGCTCCATCTCCCCGGGCCAGGCCAATAAAAGAGGAAGTGAGCTCAGCACCCTCCCCAGTGTGCCTGGCTAAATGGAGGGTCAGCAGGTCAGGGACCCAGCTCTTCCCCTCCTGTGAATTGTGAGGCAGCTGCGCAGCACCTGGCAGCTACTGCTCAAGCTGATTCTATTTTGGACTAGGCTTCGCTTGCCAGCCAGCAGCACAGAGGCAGACGCCAGCCTGACCCCCACCTTGCTGGCCCGGAAAGCTGCTGTAGGCAGCGAAGTGCATGCCGTGCCTCGCCACCTCTGGGCATGTGCAGCCAGCACTTACTGATGGGAGCGAGTCGTCCTCACCACCTGGAAAGATGCACAGTGGCTGCAGAACCTGCGGGTGAGCAAGCAGACCTTCCTCGAGCTGGTCCGTGAGCTCACCCCAGTTCTGCAGCGGAGGGACAACCGGCTGCGACCCACCCTGCCCATCGACAAAAGAGTTGCCTTTGCACGGTGGAAGCTGTCAACCCAGGACTCGTACCGCTCTGTCGGCCAGCAGTTCAGGATCAGGAAGGCCACCGTGGGGACCGCCGTCATGCAGGTCTGCAGGGTGATCAACCACATCCTGCTAGCCCGACTCATCACCCAGGGCAACCTGCATGACTTCCTCGATGGCCTCGCCGAGCTAGGCTTCCTGAACTGTGTGTGTGTTGTGGATGCCACCCACGTCCCCATTCGAGCCCCGGAACACTGTGCCAGGGACTACATTAATAGAAAGGAGTACTACTCCATTGTCCTGCAGGCCCTGGTGGACCACCACAGGGTCTTTCAAAACATCTACATCGGCTGGCTGGGGAAGGCGCACGATGCAAGGATCCTGCGGAACTCTGCCCTCTACAGGTGCATGCAGGCGGGCACCTTCTTCCCCAACCACACCATCACCCTTGGGGATGTCCAGGTGCCCCTCCTGATCCTGGGAGATGCCGCCTAACCCTTGCACTCATGGCTGATGAAGCCATACACGGGCCGCCTCAATGACAGCAGGGACCTCTTCAACCAGAGGCTCAACCGGTGCCGCAGCGTCGTCTAGAGAGCCTTTGGATGGCTGAAAACCTGCTGTAGGGCCTTCCTGACCCGCCTGCAGCTCGGAGAGAGCAACCTGCTGGAGGTTGTGAGTGCATGCTGCTGCCTCCAAAACCTCTGCGAGCTATGGGGGGAAGAGTCCCTCACGTCTGGGAAGCCGAGGCGAAGGGGCTCACTATGAGCAGCCTGAGGACACCCTGCCCCGGACTGAGCGAGGTCATCAGCGGGTGCAGACCATTAGAGATGCGCTTTGGGCCCACTTTGCCAGCAAGATCCTCTGAGGACTAGGCCTGCCCCCAGGCCCCGTCAGCTCCACCACCCACCCATGCCTGTCCCATTACCCCCACACACCCGTCTCCCCCATGCCCAAATCAATAAAAAAACCCAAGGAGCATATACTGGGGTACAGCTTGTTTATTTATGGGATAATAGGGGTTGGGAGGTGTGGGGTTTGGACGACTTGGGGGGAGTGAAGATGGTCGAGGGAGGTAGTGGGTTTGGGGAGAGTGAAAGACGGTCAAGGGAGGTGGGGGTTTTGGGGAGAGGGAAGGGGGTTGGGGGAGAGTGGGAGGTCAGGGGAAGGGGGCAGAGTCCATGGCCTCCAGGAGGCGGGTCCCTGGCCCAGTGGCTGCTTGACCCTCCAGTGGCACACGTCTTGGTCCTGTCTCGCTGCCAGGCGTGCCTCCGTCCTCTCGCTCACATGCATGAGGTCCTCCTCCTCCGACCCCTGATTAGTCCTACTGGGACACCAGGAGTGCTGCATCTCGATGGTGCGGGAGCTGCTGGGAAGAGGTACAGAAGAGAGTCTCTCCCATTAGCTCGTGTGGGGTGCAGTCTGACAGCAGTTGCTGTCCCCTGACCATCCCCCGGCTTGCCAGTCCCTGTCCTTTGGCACAGGGACCCCCTGGTACATGCCGGCACTCTGTGCTGCCTAGAACGGGTGCAGTGCCCACAGAGGTGGTCTGCAGGCAGTCCTGCCTCGGGGGGTCTCCCCTGGGGCCATGTGCCAGCAGTGTCGGGGGCATGCTGTGTGGCCTTGGGGCTCCTGCCTATGGTTCCCCCACCCCATCTGCAGACACAGCACTGCACTGCTCACCCTGGGGGTCCCTCTCCCCCCTTGCCACACAGCTCCCAGCCCCTCTACCCCTGTGGGAGTGCCTCCCCCAGCCCCAACCCTGCCTGTCCCTGGGCCATGTCCCTTTATAGTCCCTGTCCCACAGGCATGCCCAGCCCTGGGCCCAGAGGGGAGGGGGGGGGAGCACTCACCAGCAGGTGCAGCAGGTGTCCGTGGCACTGGCCCTTCGCTTGCGTCCTCCTCTGGGGGGGGGAACTGGTTCCTCTTCCTCCTGCTGGGTGGCTGGCTTGGCCTTCAGGGCAGGGATCAGCTCCAGGCAGGCAGCTGCTTTCAGGGGTGGCGAGGTGCCCTCCAGCTCCTGGGGCTGGCTGCTGTCCCCCTCCTCAGGGCCCATGGTCTCTTCCACTGAGCCCTCCTCCCAGACGTCGTCGGGGGAGAGGGGATCGGCAGAGTCGACTATCACGGCAGGGTAGTCCCCACTCTCCTGCCACAGGAAGCCATGCAGCTCCTGGTAGTAGCGGCAGGTGGTGGTGGGTTCTGCCCCTGTCCTGCGGGTCGCCTCCCTGGCTCGCTGGCAGCCCTGCCTCAGGTCCTTTATTTTAACCCGGACCTGCTGGGTGTCCCGGGTGTAGCCCTGTGCTGCCAGGGCCTGCGAGATGGAGGCATACACCTTGTGGTTCCTCTGGCTGCCCTGCAGCCTGGGGGCCACTGCCTCATCCCCCCAAATGGTGATCAGGGCCAAGATTTCTTGTTAGCTCCAGGATGGTGCCCGCCTGCATCTCGGGCTGCCCTGCTCAGCCATGGTGTCTGTCTGAGGCAGGCCTGGCCAGCTCTGAACTTCAGGGGGGGCAGGGCTGTGTCCTGCCCCGTTATTGGCCAGAGCAGAGTTCCTGTCCCAGGAACTCTGGGAGGAAGGTCATGGAGAAGAGAAGGGGGCCCTGGCAGCCATTTAAGTCAACCTAGGGCTATTCCGCATCTACACTGGCTTAAGTCGACCTTAGAAAGTTGACTTAAGCCTAAAGTCGAATTAAAACGAGGTTTAATAAAGTCGACTTAATTATCATTAAGTCGACTTCATTTGTCTTAAGTCGACTTAAGCACCTTGCTTAAGTCGTCTTAAGAAAAGTGTAGTGTAGACCCGGAGTAAATTAAGTCGACTTAAGCAAGCTTAAGTCAACTTTATTTCCAAGTGTAGCCGCACCCAAAGTAATCAGAGGGGTAAATACCAGGGAGGTAGAGGAACTATTTATTTTACTTCTGGCCATCAAGAAGTTTCAGCTTGAAATGAGGTGAAGGTTTCTAACCATCAGAAGAATGAAGCTCTGGAACAGCCTTCCAAGGGGAACAGCGGGGGCAAAAAATAGAAAGGGCTTCAAGGCTGAGCTTGATTAGTCCACAGATGGGATGATATGATGGGGACAGCTTAATTCACTGTTTAACTGATCTTTGAATCCTCGCGGTAAATATGCCCAATGGCCTCTGATGGGAAGTTAAATGGGAGGGGTTCTAAGATACTGCAGAGAATTCTTTCTGAGTGACTGGCTGGTGACTATTGCCCACATGCTCAGGGATCAGCTGATAGCCATATTTGGGGCCAGGAAAGAATTTTATTCCAGAGGAGATTGGCAGAAGCCCTGAGGGCTATTCACTTTGCTTTGTAGCATGGGGCATGGGTCACTTGCTGGTGAATTCTCTTGTGGATTCTCTGTCCCTTGAAGTTTTTTAATTTAAGGTTTTGATTTAAGGACTTCAGTAGTTCAGTCATAGGTTGGGGGTCTATTGTGGAAGAGGCTGACCAAGGTCCTATGGCCTGCACTGTGCAGGAGATCAAACTAGATGATTGTAATACTTCCCTCTGATCTTACAGTCTAGGGCTATATCTACACTTTTAAATTTAGGTCAATTTTAGCTAAGTCGAGTTAACAAAGTCGACTTTAAGTCAACTTTGTTAAGTCAACTTAGCATGTCCACACCTAAATTTTAAGTCGACTTAGGGGGGACCCTACAAAGTTGACCTAGAGCGTCCACACTGGATGCCTAGGTCGACTTGTAGGGGTTAGGGGGACCTTGTACAGGTCCATGGTGGCAGGGGTCACCCCTTGCCAAGTGCCAGAGGGCTCAGCCTTTGCCCCATTGTACCTGGGTACAATGGGGCAAAGGGAGACAGGGACCCTGGCAGGGCATAGGGGCAGGATGGGCAGGGGTCTGCCCTGCCCTGTGTGGGGGGCATGCCAGGCTCCCCCTGTGCCACCCCCCTGGCAGGGAGGGCAGTGGGGGAGTCCTGCAGAGCCCTATGTCGACTTAGAGTCTATTTAGGGCTACTCCACGTCTACACTGGCTTAAGTCATCTTTAGAAAGTTGACTTAAGCCTAAAGCCGACTTTAAACGAGGTTTAATAAAGTCGACTTAATTTTCCTTACATCGACTTAAGCATCTTGCTTAAGTAGTCTTAAGGAAAGTGTAGTGTAGATGCAGAGTAAATTAAGTTGACTTAAGCAAGCTTAAATTGACTTAATTTACAAGTGTAGGCGCACCCTATGAGTCCCCAGTGTGACCTTGTTGCCAAGAAAGTTAATGACATATCGGGCTGCCTTAATATAAGCCCTGCCAGCATATCAAGGAAAGGTATTATAACCCTCTTTTCGGCACTGGTGAGACGACACTTGGAGTGTCGTATCCAGTTTTGGGCTTTCCACTACAAGAAAGATGATTCTATAATTTTTTTCATGGTATATAGTTTGCACTAGTCAAGGGCTTCCTGCTCATCCTGGTGGAGATCCATGGCCCCTAGAGATTCTTGCAGTGTAGTCAGGAGCCTTCCACACTTTTGACCAGGAGGTTTTATTGGGATGACCCTGGCAAGGCAAATGAGACAGCATTCCTCCCTCTGAGAGCGGTATGGAATAGACTGCGTGCTTAGTAAGTTTGCGGATGACACCAAGTTGGGGGGAATGGTAGATACTCTGGAGGGCAGGGACAGGATCCAGAGAGACTTGGACAAATTGGAACACTGGGCCGAAAGAAACCTCATGAGGTTCAACAAAGACAAGTGCAAAGTCCTGCACTTAGGACGGAAAAATCCCATGCACTGCTACAGGCTGGGGACCGATCAGCTAAGTAGCAGCGCTGTAGAAAAGGACCTGGGAGTTATGGTGGACGGGAAGATGAATATGAGCCAACAGTGTGCCCTTGTTGCCAAAAAGGCCAATGGCATATAAGGCTGCATCAGTAGGAGTATTGCCAGCAGATCGAGGGATGTGATAATTCCCCTCTATTCGACACTGGTCAGGCCGCATCTGGAGTACTGTGTCCAGTTTTGGGCTCCCCACTACAGAAAGGATGTGGACAAATTAGAAAGAGTCCAGCGGAGGGCAACAAAAATGATTAGGGGGCTGGGGCACATGACTTATGAGGAGAGACTGAAGGAACTAGGCTTATTTAGTCTACAGAAGAGAAGACTGAGGGGAGATTTGATAGCAACCTTCAACTACTTGAAGGGTTGCTCCAAAGAGGAGGGAGTTAGGCTGTTCTTGAGGGTAACAGAGGACAGAACAAGGAGCAATGGTTTCAAATTACAGCTGGGGAGGTCAAGGTTGGACATTAGGAAAAACTTTCTCACTAGGAGGGTGGTGAAGCATTGGAATGGGCTATCTAGGGAGGTGGTAGAATCTTCATCTTTGGAGATTTTTAAGGCTCGGTTAGACAAAACTCTGGCTGGGATAATTTAGGGGGAGTGGTCCTGCTTTTTAGCAGGGGGTTGGACTAGATGACCTCGTGAGGTCCCTTCCAACCCTATTATTCTATGATTCTATGACAGTTTTCTTCAGGATCTATCATGCCCATAATACAGAGGAGTTATTTTCTCCTCTCTCCTAGACAAGGTGCAGATGAAGCCATGGCGTGGCTAGGGGAGAGAACATGACCAATGGTGTTTGATGTACTGATGACAACCACTTCTACCCCTCTATCACACCAGTCCAGTGGGGTCACTGGACTGGAATAGCCAGTGTCTGTCTGGGGCTGGGAGCTGGCTGAGGCTCAGTCTGGTTAAGAGGGAGCTTTTATGAAGGACAGGATAATATACTATGAGTCGTGCGACCGAGAGAGTGCACCTGGTTTCTGTAGAGGCTGGAGGAGCAGTGGCCATATGCTGGAATCATACTCCTGCCCACTCAGGAAGTGGAAGTGGCCATGGAAGGTTACGGCCATCTGTGCCTAGAAACATGTGCCCTTTCCTTTCCGATGTAGGACCTTGCTCTCTCTATCAGAGGAAAGAGGGGTGTATGGAACGCAGTAAATTACCCTGGAGCTTCAAAGAAGACTTTCTCCAACCCACTGACATTACCTTCAAAACATTTCAAAGCAGGGTTGTGTTGTTCTGATGTTGCCAACTTTCGTAAAAAGTCCTCCTCCTGAAATCCTTTTCCGTATTTTCAAAAGAGAGAATGCAATCTTCTACACAACTCACCTTATCTCAGTCTTCCACCACTAGACATTTTACTCTATAGTTATGCTGGTATCACTGTTTAGTTAGGTGTTTTTAGGCTGTTGAGTTTTGAATAAAGAGAAACAAATCCTGGTAGGGTGTAACTCTACCCACTATTTTTATTCACATGTCATTCTTACATGAATCATTTTGTCCCCTTTGCCTTGGGACTGGCTGGTTTGTACATTGATAATTTAGAATTTTTTGTAATTGCTTTTACCATTAGATACATCTTACAAAGCCACCTGAAGATGAATACTAGTCTTTCAAACATCATAGATCTTGTAAAAGCCGGAAAGGAAAAGCCTGGAGCAAGTGCCCTCGAATAACAGGCCATGACTAACGTACAGAAACTGTCACAGGGCTTGCAATAAAATATGCTGAAACTGCAAACGCAAGTTTGTTTTCAAAAGAGCACCAAGCACAAGAACATGAAAAGCACATAGAAGAGACAGAAGGTAACAAAGCATCCTATCAAAAAGATGAGAGAACACATCGCCCCTGAAATGACAATTTAACGGACACAATGTTCTCTAGAATTGATGGATAGAGGTGTTTGGCAAGGGTATGAGTAAGGGTTTACCATGCAAAGAGAGTGGCAGCTATTATGCCAAGACGGTGACAACTCTGTGTGTCGAACAAGCAGAATGAAACTACTCAAAATGGTGTATAAAAAAGAATCTCAAGGGGAACAGCATTGTCCATCCTAGGGGATAATGAAGAGTCCCACTGTTAACTGAGCCACTCCGTTGCTTAGAAAGCTTTCATATTTTAAGTGTATTGTAAGATATAGGTTGCTTATCACTGTGTTGTGTGGCAATAAATGTGGCCGGGTGCCCTCGTTTCTGGGGTTGTATTGATTCTTTTGATAATGAGGGCCGCCTGTTACCTGTGCAGAGCTGGGACAATGTATACGCAGGAGTGCTCACACACACAGCAAACGAATACACGCTGCACACTCACAACTGTATAAACAAAAGTGGTATAAATGTTCAGAAGTAAAAGTGGAAGTTGTAAAACTAAATTCCAGGATCTGTATAAACAGATGGAGAGATCACCCCTGTCCCGTTGCTAGAGAGAGGTCCTCTTAGCCACATTCATTAGATGGAGACTCAGTCACTGGTTCAGACAGATTTCCAACCATTTATTTAATTAATTTAAATGTTCATTTCACAAAGCAAGCAAGTACAAGTCCAATCCCATGTAAGGCATAACCGTGGAGATGACAGAAAGTACCATTTATATGAATTGTAGGCAGAGAGCTGGAAGCAAGCATGCTTCGTTTTCAATCATTCTGATACATGAGATACTAAATGAGTTTTGTAAGGTGGCTTATTTAAATACATCCTGAGTGTTCTCTCTCCCGCTTCCTTCTGGAGACTTTTCCAGTGATTCATTTCTTCTTCATTTTTCCCAATAATATAAAATAGAAATTATCTGGCGAGGCCAAATTTTACTCTTTAGTTGTGGAAATAAAACAAAACTAAGATCTCACATTATTTAAGCCCTGGACTTACACTGAACTCCCTGAGCAATTATGCCCTACCCCCTTCCAAAATACACAAGAACAAATAAAAAAATATTTGAAATATTAAGATTATGCAGTCTCTGCGTCTATACTACCCATACCCCTGATCTGCACACAAACTTGAAACAAAATGATTATCCAGACCCGAGGGTAATCTTATATTGGCAGAGTTTTCTTGGCACAGCTATTTCAGAGAAGGGTGTAAAAATGTACACCCTTCACACACATAGTTATGAGAAAAAAGACTCTGTGTAGACACAAATATGTCAGCAAAAGTATCCTTTTGACATTAAAGCTTATACCATTTGGGGATCCGGCTCACTAATACCAACGAATCAGAATTGTGCAAGTTAATCTCATCTCAGGACTAGCCCCACAATTTTTACACAGCTTTGTTATCCTTCTGGGTGCAAGGTGTTAATATGCGTTACTAATTCATACTCATCACTGACATTCTCCCATTGCTGTCAAAGAATAGACTCCAACTGACCTAGAAAGACAAGATGAGGCATTGATCCAATTTCTGTTGCTGAAGGACACAAGCTGTCAAGCTAGATAAAGCTCTCTTTCAGGTCACTGATTCTGTAAGAATTGGGCTATGCCCTATTTCAGTAGTATTTAAATTCTGTGGGATTAAAAGAAACTGTGGGAGGAAACTGGTTACTAGAAAAACACCATGTCAAATGCATTGCAAATCTTAAAATCCAATTATTAAAGCTGAAAAACTTTAGCCCTCTTGTGAATGATGGACAAATGAGGCAGGACCACAGCCACATACAACTTCCGAGTTGGTCAACGCAGCTGAGGTAGAGCCCGGGGACTGGATGCTGCACCCACTGTAAAGGAGACAAGGTCCCATTCAAGCATGCCCCTTCACTGCATAGAATGTAAAGAGTTTTAACATTGTCCAGAGTACAAGATGCTGCAGAGAAATACATCTGAACTAACTCTGCTCTCGTGTTTAGGAGGGATGGGAACTTGCTAATAGGTTTCCCAGGACTAGACACCACATAATTTCCAACCTAGAAGTTTTTCCTTTGGAACAGGAGACGCATTTTGTCACGAATCTGCTTGGTTTTCACCCCATACACAATAGGGTGCATCATGGGAGGAAAGAGGAGGTAAAAATTGGCCATCAGGATGTGTATGTGAGGGGCAACTTGTTGGCTAAACCTGTAAATTATTCTGGTTAGAATCATTGGGGTGTAAAACATTAGGATGGCACAAAGGTGGGAAACACAGGTGCCCAACGCCTTCAATTGCTCTTCTTTGGATGCCAGGCTGAAGACAGTTTTCAGGATCTTGATGTATGACAGTGTGATGAAGGTGAGATCCACCACTAGAATGAAGAGAGATACAATAATTCCATAGGTGTTATTCAATCTTGTATCAGCACAGGCCAGGTTCACCACTGCCATGTGCTCACAGTAGCAATGGGAGATGACGTGGGACTGGCAGAAAGGCAGCCTCATGAGGAGTAAGGGCAGAGGGCTGGCGAAGAGAACAGATCGGGTCAAAGCTGCCAGCCCAATCTTTGCTATCACTGAATTGGTCAGAATGGTGGTGTATCTCAGAGGGTTGCAGATGGCCACGTATCTGTCAAAGGCCATGGCTAGTAGCACAGATGACTCCAGGCCTGCGAACGAGTGAAGGAAGAACATCTGGGACAGGCAGGCATTAAAACTGATCTTCCTGGAATTAAACCAGAAGATGCTCAGTGTTTTGGGGGTGATGTTTGCAGATGATACTAGGTCAACGATGGCCAGCATGGCAAGAAAATAGAACATGGGCTTACGGAGGGAGTGCTCTGTCTTAATAACGTACAAGAGGATGCAGTTTCCTACAATAGCCACAGTGAACACTGAGCAGAAGGGGATGGAGATCCAGAGGTGCATGGCTTCCAGCCCCGGGATGCCACTCAGGAAGAACACTGATGGATCAGAACCTGCGCTGTTGGAACCTGACAGGTTTTCTGATTGTTGCATCTTTTGCAAGTCTCAAAGCAGCGTCTCTCCTTTCAGTAAAAGACAACACATGGAATGAACTGACCCTGTAAGTTAGATACATATTATGGGTCAGTCAGCTGTGGAAAAATATGAAGCACCTCCTGCTGAGTTCATCAGGAACCTGTTTATGTTTTGGATGAATCTGTCATAGACCTAAATAATGTTGATCCCATTAAAGTGGAAATAAGTCCTTTGACATCAGTCGAGTATAGATTTGGGTCTTTTTCTCCAAGCCTTTTTCTTTCCAAACTCCTCACCCCTTGGAGTTAGGCCACGTCTTGCAATGGGCTTGATTTTTCGCTCTTGGGTCAAATTGCTTAAGCTGCATTGTTCTTTGATGCATGCCTCTACGGGTGTGTAAAACCAGCTCAGTCTGCATCTCTCCAAGCCATGTGAGACCCATTCGGGGGCATGACCTGGCAGAGTTTCATAACTGTACACTTGTATGTTGTTGCAGGAAACATGCTAGCATAACAGTAATACAGAGCAGTGCTTTTCAAACACTTTTTCTCCAGAACCAGTTAAAAAAGTCATTTATGCAATTGGCCCAGCCCTGCACCAGGGTTTGTTAACCTTTGCAGACCCCCCCGACCAGCCCCTCCTCCCCAAACCTTTAGCCATTCAGTGCCCCCCTTCACACACACATACACAAAAATAGGCCACTGCATGAAAATTCGGCAGTGGCCATGGCTTGGGGTAGGAGTGATCCCCAGGCATGCAGCCAAAAAGAAGCACATAGTGCTTCTTTCTGTGGTCCCTGGGGACCCCACCCCAGCCATTGCCAAAAAGAGCCCCTCCAAATGCCTTCTTTCAGCTGGGTGGGGGTCCCCAGAAACACCACAGAGAGGGGTTACGCTCCATTACCTGAAGGGCTGTGAGCCAGTACTGGGTTGTGACCCATGATTTGCAAACTGATAGAGGGAGTGCCATGAGCATTCCTACAGCACTTTTCATGGCAATACACAGTTACACTGTAAGGGTGGGCATGAATGATACTCAGCTCACATTACAGGGGTGTAAGTGGGGTGCAGTACTCCTGAACCTTGAATATTATTCAAGTGATCCCAGTTAGGAAAGCGATTAAGATCATTCTATAGGACTACCCTGTCCCAATCGTTCTTTGCCAGGTTACCAATATCCGTGTCGCCACCAAAGATTCTCAGCACAGATTTCAGATTTGCTTCCAAATCACTGGAGATATAATTCAATAGCCTCAAGCCCATATCAACAACAACAAAAAGATCTCACTATTGCAACATGAGACATCCAACATATATTCCACTAGACTATAATCTCCCGTGATTACACAGATATATAACAATGTGCCTCTCATGATGCATGTGTACAAAGGAGGAGAAATAAGGCTCACTGTGTAACTCAAACACCCTGAGGGTTTCTTGCCAGATTTCTTTTTGCTTTGTTATGGAATTAAATACTTCACTTCTAAATGACCAGTTTCACTCTGCTCTCAGCTATACAGGTGTAAAACCAGAATTGTTCAGTTTTGCATCAGCATGGCTGTCAGCAGATGTGTACTCAATTTTGCATTTAATTAAAAAATCTCCTACTTAGAAAAGTCTTTGATTAATATAATTACAAACTCCCCAACTCACCTGAACTCTGTGTCTTCTTTACCCTCAGCAAATGCTGCCGTTATACACAAACTGCATAACTCTCCTCTCGGCTGGATCAGCTGGGTGAGACTATTTATACATTCTAGTGACTCCTTGTTGATTTTACTCCCCTGGTGGGAGTTCAGAGCCGTAGATCATTAGAGTAGTAAATTTGCAGTGGACCGTAGGGAGAAACAGTAAGTAATCAATGTAGGTTACCCTTGTCTTTCCTCCTCTATTACTTTCATTATCCACATCTAGATCAAAACGTGTGAGCCAAACCCTCTTCAGGGTGCATGCAAGTCTATGATATTGCACATGTCTATTACTGATTTTGGCACAAAAACATGGGACTGTGCTAATAAAGTTTGCAGATTACGCATAGTTGGGAGGTTTTGCCAATACAAAAAAGGACTGGGATACATACAGGAAGATCTGGATGATCTTGCAAACTAAAGTAATAGAATTGGGATGAAATTTAATAGTGGAAAGCGCAAGGTCATGCATTTAGTGACTAATAACAAGATTTTTTGTTATAACCTGGGGATGCATAAGTTGGAAGGGATGGAGGAGGAGAAGGACCTTGGGGTATTGGTTAATCACAGGATGACTATGAGCCGCTAATGTGATGTGGCCCTGAAAAAAGCTAATATAATGCTTTGATGCATCACACAAGGTATTTCCAGTAGAGTTGGGAGATGTTAGTACTGTTATACATGATCATAGTGGGTATGTCTATACTGGCAACTTAGGTCAACTTAAGGATGCTTGAGTCGACCTACAGAACTCTGCATCCCCACTGGGAACTTATTAAGTCAACTTAATAATTTCCCCTCTTCAGGTCGACTTAAGCCTTAAGTCGACTTCTTAAGTCGACTTAAAGCCAGTGTGGACAGGGAATAGTGCGAAGTTGACCTTATTAAGTCGACTTAAAGCCAGTCTGGATGGCTATGTCTACACTACAGGCTCTGTTAAGTCGACTTAACAAGGTTGACTTTAAGTCGATCTTGTTAAATCGACTTAACAGAGTCGACTTAGCTTAAGAAGTGTAGACATACCCAGTGAGAACTCATCTGGAATATTGTGTGCAGTTTTGTTCCTCCATGATTAAGAAAGATGGGTTCAAAGTGGAACAAGGACAGAGATGGGCTACTGGGCTGATTCATGGAATGAAAAGTCTGCCTTATGAAAGAAGACTCAAAAAGTTTGGCTTATTTAGCCTACAAAAGAAGGTTGAGGGGAGATATGATTGCTTTCTATAAATAATCAGAGGGGAAAATACCAGGGAGGGAGAGGAATTATTTAAGTTCAGAGCCAATGTGGCCTGTGTTGTGCAAGAGGTCAGACTAGATGACCTTCTGACCTTAAAGTCTATGGCTATGTCTACACTTGTAAAGTTAAATCAACTTAACTAAGTCGACTTAACTTTACAAGTTAAAGTTGGCCCTAACCTGAGGCTTCTCTTTGTTTCAACTTCTGGTGATTTTCTCTACCAACCAGGAAAAATGGGACATGTGTATATCTGCTTGCTGTTCAAGCACTCTCCTGTGGCTGGTATACAAGAGGTCCTCCTTCTTCAGAAAAGGAAACTAATAGGGAGATGTATATTTAATTGTTAATTGTCTAAAGAGCTCCATGTAGCCAACATATGAGAGGCAGCTGCCTCATCATGCTAAGCTGGGGGTTTCTGCAGAGAACAGTTAAGGCCCCTTAAGCCTGGATCCTCCTGTGAGGTTCCCCTCCCACACGCTGGTCTGTTGGTAATGGGTCAGCTGATGTAGGAAGGAATACAGACAGCACAACACATGATGGAGTGGAGTTGTGTTTGGAAATGGTTTTAGTTTTATCTCAAGAGGTGCCACAAAAGGGGAGCTATAAAAGTGAAATAGATGCAGAAACCAATCCCATATGGAGGATGCAGATGGATGACAGGTTAGTTCCAGGGGATATCACAGGAATGATATGGTGAATATCATAAGCCATTTCTGACAGGGATCATCAAATGCAGTCATAGAATCATAGGGCTGGAAGGGACCTCATGAGGTCATCTAGTCCAACCCCCTGCTAAAAGCAGGACCACTCCCACTAAATCATCCCAGCCTGTGTTTTGTCTAACCGAACCTTAAATATCTCCAAAGACGGAGATCCCTCCACCTCTCTAGGTAGCCCATTCCAATGCTTCACCACCCTCCTAGTGAGAAAGATTTCCCTAATATGCAACCTTGACCTCCCCAGCAGTAACTTGAAATCATTGCTCCTTGTTCTGTCCTCTGTTACTATCAAGAACAGCCTAGCTCCCTCCTTCTTGGAGCACCCCTTCAAGTAGTTGAAGGTTGCTATCAAATCTCCCCTGAGTCTTCTCTTCTGTAGACTAAATAAGCCTACTTCCTTCAGTCTCTCCTCATAAGTCATGTGCCCCAACCCACTCATCATTTTCATTGCCCTCCGCTGGACTCTTTCTAATTTGTCCACATCCTTTCTGTAGTGGAGATCCCAAAACTGGACACAGTATTCCAGATGTGGCCTCTCCAGTGCTGAACAGAGGGGAATAATCACATCCTTCGATCTGCTGACCACACTCCTACTGATGCAGTCCAATATGCCATTGGCATTTTTCGCAACAAGGGCACACTGTTGACTCATATCCAGTTTCCCATCCACAATAACCTCCAGGTCCTTTTCTACATCGCTGCTACTTAACCGATCTGTCCCCAGCCTGTAGCAGTGCATGGGATTTTTCCATTCTAAGTGCAGGACTTTGCATGTGTCTTTGTTGAACCTCATAAGGTATCTTTTGGCCCAATGTTCCAATTTGTCCAAGTGTCCCTGAATCCTGTCCCTGCCCTCCAGCGTGTCTACCATTTCCCCCCAGCTTGGTGTCATCCGCGAACTTTCTAAGCATGCAGTCTATCCCATCATCAAGATCATTAATGAAGATGTTGAACAGAACCGGCCACAGGATCAACCCCTGGGGCACTCCACTCGTTACTGGTTGCCAGCTAGACATTGAGCCATTGATTCCTACCCACTGAGCTCATTGATCTAGCCAGTTTTCTATCCACCTTACGGTCCACTTATCCAACCCATACTTCCTTAACTTGCTGATAAGAATGCTGTGGGAAACCGTATCAAAAGCCTTACTAAAGTCGAGGTGTATCATGTTGACAGCTCTTCCCGCATCCACAAATCCAGTCATCTCATCATAGAAGGCAATAGGTTGGTCAGGCACGATTTGCCCTTGGTGAATCCATGCTGACTGCTCCTGATCACTTTATTTTCCTCCAAGTGTTTCAGGATGGATTCTTTGAGCACCTTCTCCATGATTTTTCCAGGGATTGAGGTGAGGCTGACAGGTCTGTAGTTCCCCAAATTCTCCAGGACCTCCCCCATTGACCATGAATTTTCAAAGATAATGGCCAGCGGCTCGACAATCACAATGGCCAACTCCCTCAGCACCCTCGGATGCAGTTCATCTGGCCCCATAGACTTGTTCACATCCAACTTCTTTAAGTAGTTCCTAACCTGACCTTCTATCACCGAGGGCTGCTCTTCTTCTCTCCATTCTGCGTTACCCCATGTAGTAAACTGGGAGCTGACCCTCCCTATGAAGACTGAAGTAAAAAAAGCATTGAGTACTTCAGCCTTTTGCACATCATCCACCATGAGGATACCTATGTTATTCAATAAGGGACCTACACCATCCCTGATCCTCTTCTTGTTATTGACATACTTGTAGAACCTTTTCCTGTTATCCTTTACATCCCTGTGGTTGCTCTTTGTTTCTGTGACATTCCCCACTGCAATCTGAACTGGTATGTTGCTTTGTCACCCTCACCCCTCACTTCTGGAGCCCATCTTGCCCTCGTCCTGCTGTGTGAACCACACTCTCCTGAGTCAGTTCACTCTCTGCCTTCTGCAGATAAGCAGCTCCTATTGTAGTGAGTGAGTGTTTTTGGCCAACCACTCATGGGATTTTGCATACTACGTAAAAATAATGTTCAATATGTCATGAGCATTCCCCATCTTTAAAAAGGATGAATTCAAATTGGAACAGGTGCAAAGAAGGGCTACAAGGATGGTCTGTGGAGTGGAAAACCTGCCTTATGAGTGGAGACTCAAGAAGCTTGGCTTGTTTAGCCTAACCAAAAGAAGGTTGAGGGGGGGATATGATTGCTCTCTATAAATACATCAGAGGGATTAATATCAGGGAGGGAGAGGAATTATTTGAGTACAGCACCAATGTAGACACCAGAACAAATGGTTATAAACTGTCCATCAAGAAATTTAGGCTTGAAATTAGATGCAGGTTTCTAACCATTAGAGGAGTCAAGTTCTGGAATAGCTTTCCAAGGGGAGTTGTGGGGGCAAAAACCATAACTGATTTCAAAACTGAGCTCCATAAATATCTGGAGGGGATGGTATGATTAGCCTATTTTGGAAATTGACTGATATTTGGCTACGTGTGGTGGATATACAAGTGGCCTAAGAGCGGAGAGTACATGGGGTGGGTTCTGAGTTATTACAGAGAACTGTTTCTTGGGTAACTGGATGTTGAGACTTGCCCACGTGCTCAGGGTTTAACTGATCGCCATATTTGGGGTCGGGAAGGAATTTTCCCCCAGGGCTGATTGGCCTGTGCTCTGGGAGGTTTTCACCTTCCTCTGTAGCACAGGGAATGGCTCACCTACCGGTGAATTCTCTGTATCTTAAAGTCCTTAAATGATGATTTAAGAAGGTAAATAACTCAGTCATAGGTTGGTGGCCTATTGCTGGAGTGGGTGGGTGAGGTCTTGAGGCCCGCATTTTGCAGGAGGTCAGGCTAGATGGTGGTACTGGTCCCTTCTGACCTTAAAGTCTATGAGTCTATGAGCATTTCCAAACCCCCTTATTGACATACTTTGTATTAGACCACGCACAGTTACACACTAATGGTGAATATGAACGATACACAAATCATATATTATGCGGTACGTGCAATACAGCGTATCAAAGCTTCAGCTTCTGGTGATTTGCTCTGCCAACCAGGATACATGGGAACAACAGTAGAACCAGGAAACCCAGGGTTCATGGAAATGGCAAGCAAATATAAATTCCCAGGCATATTCATAGACAAAGGAGGTTTGCCTGGACATGGCAGAATACAAAGCTCAGATTGCATGCCTTGAGTCAGGCCGAATAATTTAATTGCTGTCCTGTCTGAAGTCTATGATTTTGATTTCAGAAACTGAAGGAAGAGGCGGCTGTGGAGTCCATTGAATAAACCCAAAGCCTTCCAAAAGTGTGTCTCCAAACCACTGGTTTGTCCCACAAGATAATTTAAAGCAGCGTTGTATCCTCCTGACATTATCAAGTTTCACAAACCCCTCCGCCCTTCAGTTCTGAAATCCTAACTTCTGTTTTGAAAAGATGAGATGTCATCTGCTACATAATTCTCCTTCCCTGCTTCTAATATGCTGTCCACTCTTTTTGAATATAAACAACTGCTTTGATTTGCTGAAACGGTGTGACCTGATCCTATGACTTACACTTCCCTGCATTTATTTTCTTCCCATTTTAGAAGTTCCCACTCTTCAAACATCTGACAAAATGGGCTTTTCTCTCAAGGCAGCTCATGTGATAAATAAATTTGATGCTCTTTTTTGCTGATAATCTCTTTTGCTTAACTAGACTGACTAGGCTATCCCTTTGGAACTTGTCAAGTTTTAGAAAGATACACTCTGTCACTGGCTGAGGTCAGAGGTTTTCTAAAGAGTTTATTGAACTAACTTAAACCTTCGTTCCATAAATCAAGCAAATAAACATGCTTATGTGAGGCATAAACCTAGAGATGACAAACATTAGCCTTTATCTGAATCCTAGGCAGAGAGCCTGGAAGCTAACATCCTTGGATATCAAACATTATGATATATGGAGGTCCTAGAAAAGTTAGGAAGGGTGGCTTATTTAAATACTTGCTGAATGTTCTTTCTCCCACTTCCTTCTGGAAAAGTTTCTACTGATGCCTTAATTTTTGGGTATCCCTCTCATAGAAAATAGAAATTGTTTGATGAGCCAAATTTTACTTTTCATTTCTGGAAATAACATGTAGCAGAGATCTCGAAGTATCTAAGCCTTATGCACCAGACACCCCCCCACTCCTCCCAACCAGCAATGGTCCTCTTTTCCAAACATATGTGAACAAATGGAAATACAGGAAATATTAAGATTAGACATTTTCTGTCTCTCTCCTTCCCATATTTCAAATCTGTCCACAGACTTGAAACAGAGTGATTCTGCAGACCCCGATGCAATACACCCAGTTTGCGTTACAAAGTTTTGAAGGTACAGCTATTCTGGAGAGGGGTGTGAAAAATACACACTCCTGATAGACATACTTGTGACAGGAAAGCCCCTGAGTAGACAAAACAAAACAAAAAGCCCCCATGTAAACACAATTATATCCAGAAAAGAGTCCTTTTGCCAACCTAGTTTATATCATCTGGGAAGATTGCTACCTATACAAACAAAAGATCTTCTTATGAAGGTACACACTGCTTTTTCTTTAGACTGTTCTGCTGGTATAGCTATGTTGGCAAAGCCTTTCTAGTATAGCTTATCATAATACGATGCCTGACTCTTACAAAGGAGGAACAGTCACCTCCCAATGAAGCCAATAAGCAGAGGGCGAGTTCGTCATATCTGAAGAAAAGCCCACAGTTCCTACTTCAGCATCTCTAGACCATTCACTGCATAGTATATGAAGAGCTTTAACATTGTCCAGGATGCAGGATTATGCAGAAAGATGCAAAATACACCAACTATCCTGATGTGTTTACAGAGGATGGGGGAAGTGACTTGCTAATGGATTTCCCAGTACTAGATTACACATAACGTTCAGCCTAGAAGTCTTTCCCTAAAAACAGGAGACACAATTTGTCACGAATTTGCTTAGTTTTCACCCCGTACACAATGGGATTCATCATGGGAGGGAAGAGGAGATAGAAATTGGCCATCAGGATGTGTATGTGAGGGGCAATTTGATGGCCAAATCTGTGAATTACTGAGGTCAAAACCCTTGGGGTGTAAAATATAAGCAAGGCACAAACATGAGAAACACAAGTGCCAAAAGCCTTGAACTGCTCTTCCTTGGATGCCAGGCTTAACGCAGTCCTCAGTATCCTGATATATGACAGGGCGATGAACATCAGATCCATCCCTGTGAAGAAGAGAAATAAGACAATCCCGTAGATGTTATTGATCATGGTGTTGGCACAAGCCAGCTTCAGCACTGCCACATGCTCACAGTAGCAATGGGGGATAACGTGGGACTGGCAGAAAGGCAGCCTACTGAGGAGGAAGGGCAGAGGGATGATAATGAGAACAGCCCGGGTCAAAGCCATCAGCCCAATCTTTGCTATCGCTGAGTTGGTCAGGATGGTGGTGTACCTCAAAGGGTTGCAGATGGCCACGTATCTATCAAAGGCCATGGCCACCAGAACACCAGACTCCATGCTCAAGAATGAATGAAGGAAAAACATCTGCACAAGGCAGGCAGTAAAGCTGATCTCCCCAGAATTAAACCAGAAGATGCTCAGTGATTTTGGAAGAGTGGTTGAAGATAAAACTAAGTCAATGATGGCCAACATGGCAAGAAAATAGAACATGGGTTTGTGGAGGGAGGGCTCTGTCTTGATAACGTACAAGAGGGTGCAGTTTCCTAGAAGGGCGACAATGAACATTAAGCAGAAGGGGATGGAGATCCAGAGGTGCATGGCTTCCAGCCCTGGGATACCAGTCAGGAAGAACATTGACACATCGGAGCCTGCGCTGTTGGAACCTGACAGGTTGACTTGTTGTGGCATCTTTTGCAAGTCCCACAGCTGTGTCTTTCCTTTCAATAAAATAAAAAAGGGAATGAACAGACCTTGTAAAGCAGATGCAAACTACTAGGGGTGAATCAGCTATAGAAAGAATGATACACCTTCCATTTAATTTATCAGGATCCTCTGCTTATGTCTTGGATATATTTGTTTTAGACTTGAATTATGTACATCTCATCCAAAACCACCAAAGTCTGTGGAAATAAGTCCTTTGATATTATCAGAATTTCAATCAAGGCCTTTTCCCCCATTCCATTTCTTTAAAAAATATTCAAATTGTTAAATTAGAGAGAGGGCAGGAAATTGTTGGTGTTTCTGCAATCCCTGAAGGTGAATGCATTTTGGAGCTGAAGGTTCCAATGACCAGGTCCCTCCAGAACTAGTTACCTACCATCCTCCTTCCCCTCTAGCCCACAGTTAAATTATGCCTTCTGGTTTCAACAATGAAAGTGTCATAATTGCACTGCTCTCAGGTAATCAGTGGGAGCCTTTTGCTGCACAGGTCAATGGTTCAAGCCGCAGGGAAGCAGCAAGACACTAAAGGATAGACAAAGGATCTGCCTGTCTTCTGCTCACCTAAGCAGTGCCTCCCCATCTAAATTTCTATTTATTCCCCTTCTCGATTGGTGTGCAGGGTCTGCACTCTATATTCCACTGTAAATTTAGATATATACTCAGTTTCCTCTGTAAAGAGGAGGGAAATATTGCAAGATGGTACAACCCAAAATTATCTAACATTGTACGAAATATTTTAGTTATTGAATTAACTTGGGAAATATTATGATCAAATAATGATAGATTCAGAGATGTTAAGACTAGAACGGATCTGTATGATAATCTAATCTGGACTTTTGCATACCACAGGTCACAGAATTTCACCATTTGATTTCTGTATTAAGCCCCTATCTGTGGTTTGAATTAAAACATCCTGCTGTGAAAGCATCTAGTCTTCATTTAAAGACTTTAAGTGACAGAGATCCAGCCACATCCCACAATATGTTGTTCTAAGTGTTAGTTCGCCTTGATTTAGGAATGTGCACCTTGTTTTTAGTATAAATTTGTCTAATCTCAGCTCCCAATCATTAGATCTTATTCTGCCTTTGACTATGACATTAAAGAACTTTGTACAGTCAGAAATCTATTTCCAGATATGAACTTAAAGACTGTGATCAAGTCACCTTGAACCATCTCTTTGATAAACTCAGTAGATTGAGTTTGTTTAGTCTCTAGCTATAAACCTGATTTTCCAGATCTGAAATCATTCTTGCTGGTTTCTTGCCAATCCCTTTTGATTTGTCCACAAACTTGTTGATGTGTGGGCACCCCATGGACTTGTGCATGTCCAAGCTTTCTAGACACTGCTCAAACTTGAACACTCTTCAAGTGATCCTAGTTTAACAAGAGATTGAAATTATTCTCCAGACCATTCTATCCTAATCATTTTTTGTCACTCTGTCATGACCAAAGATTATCAGCACAGATTTTAGATTTACATCTAAATCACTGATGAGATTGTTGAGTAGCCCCAGGCTTTGTATCAACAACAGAAAGATTCGCTCAAACATGTATTTCTCACGACCATAAACATTCTGGATGACACAAATATAAAATGAAGAGACTGTACATTTATACAATGGGAGAGAACTGATGCTGGGTGTTTAAATCTAATACCTCTGGTTTTTATAATATTCAAAGGTTTCTTTGCCCAGATTTTTTTTTGGTTTTTGATAGAATGAAATAATTCACTTAAAATGATCAATATCACTCTGATCTCACTTATAACAATGTAAAACAAGAATCATTCAGTTTTCCATCAGTGTGGCTGTGAGCAGATTTTCCTAAGCTTTCCATTGGCTTCCAAAATCTCCTATTTAAAAATAATCCTTGATTAATTTGAATACAAACTCCCCCTCTCACCTGAACTCTGCATCGTCTTCACTCTTAGCAAATGCTGCAGTCACACAAATTGCATGACTCTCCACTCAGTGCAGAACAGCTGGGTGAGAGTATTTATAGCTTCTAATGACACCTGGCTGACTTCACTCCCCTGATGGGAGTTCAAAGACATGGGTCGTTAGAGCAGTAAATTTGTTTTGGAGCCTAGAAAGTCACACAAGTGATCAGTGGAAATTAACTCTTGTCTTTCCACCTGTGTGGCTGTTAATATCCATATCAATCCCGAAGAGTGTGAGCCAAACTCTCCACAGAGCACATGGAAGTCAGGGCCATGTCCACTAGAAAGGGTGCTAACCCCGCTCAAATGAAATGAGCAGTAGGGGATTTATATACCTAAATTGATCAGGTGCAAAAGTGCACGAACAGAATGCAGGACATCACCTGATAGGTTTAGGGCTCTGCTTGAGCTTGAACATGAAGGCACCTGGGGTACATCTACACTGGAGGTTCTGTTAAGTCAACTTAGAGAGTCCACAGCCCTGCGTCCACACTGGCAGGTGCTATGTCTACGGAGGAGAGGCCAGGAACTCTGCGAGGGGGCCTAGAGGCCAATTAGGTTGACTTAAGAGCTATTCCCCATCCACTCTGGCTTAAATCGACTTAATAAGGTCATTTTAAGCCTTAG
Organism: Pelusios castaneus; assembly: GCA_007922175.1. Classification (NCBI taxonomy): domain Eukaryota; kingdom Metazoa; phylum Chordata; order Testudines; family Pelomedusidae; genus Pelusios; species Pelusios castaneus. Next base: position 215,600 of record ML688515.1, read on the forward strand.
GTCAATCTTAAGAGGTGGTGTTATTAAATTGTCTTAAGGAAGCACTTAAGTCAATTTCATAAGTGCCCAGTGTGGACGCAGCAGTCTGGAGGTCAACTTAACCGTCCTTAAGTCGACATAAGTCTCCAGTGTAGACATACCCCTGGAGATTGGACTCATGTTCTTGATGACCAGAAGGGACCAATGTTATCATATAGTCTGACCTGCACAATGCAGGCCACAGAATCTCACTCTCCTATGCCTGTAATAAACGTCTCACCTATCACTAAGTTTTCAAACTCCTCATATCATGCTTTAAAGACCTTAAATTCAGAAAATCCACAAGTGAATCAGCCAGGCGCCATACTACACAGGAAAGTAAAAACCTCCAGTGCCTTTACCAGTCTGTCTTAGGGGAAATCCCGACAATAAATACTGTAATCAATTAAACACTGAATCTGTTGGCAAGAGTGATTAGCCAGGCACCCAACAATCAATTCTCTATAATAATTCAGAACTCACCCTGTCAATCGCTCCATTACAGGATAGGGGGTGGCTGGAGTGTAAGAAGGGGTGGAGTGTGATAGGGGGTGGCTGGAGCATGAGAGTGAGCTGAGCTACTGGAGCATGTGAGGAGAGACAAGGTGAAGTTGGAAGACAAACAGATCTTGAGAGGGAGCACGACGCTAGGCAGGGAGAGCACCACAGGTACAAAGACTGGGGGAAGGAAAAGCCCTCCCCAAAGGGGGCAAAGGACCTCTCCCAGGCCTGGAGGCCTGAGGGAAACAGACGCACCACTAGAGGGAAACGTGGAATCCACCAAGGTAGAGGAGGAACTTTGTCACAGCTGGTGTCAGGGGATGGATCTATCAGCGCAGCAGACTAAGCTCAAACACACAGGGAAAAAGAAGAGAGAAAAAGGATGGAGGTGTTTATGATAATTTGTTGTTGTCATGTTCACCATAATGGAGAATTTGGTAAGGGCACTAGTTCAGGCCACTGCTGCCCAACAAGAGTTTACCAGGCCCCAGATGACTGCTCAGCTGGAATCAATGCCACTGCGACAAGAAACAAATCAGTTGCTAATAATTCGGGCAGCACAAGACCGAGCTCTCCTGTGAGAGGTGATGATGGACCACCTATGGATCCTGACCACCACCTGTCTTGGGTTTGAGGCAATGTGAGCCTGGAGGGCCACCAGCTACCTCCCAAAGATGATTGTGGAAGATGATGTAGAGGTTTACCTTCTGATTTTTGAGAGGACTTCACTGCATGAGGCCTGACCCCAGGAACAGTGGGCCAGCATTCTTGCCCCTTTTCTGTGCAAGGAAGCCTGGAAGGCCTATCATGACATGTCCACCGAAGCTGCTGCCAATTCTTTCCAGCTGGAAGCAGAGATCCTTGCCTGAGCAGGAGTAACAGAGGCTGTGTGGGCCCAGAGGTATCATGAGTAGAGGTACTGAGAAAGCAAGCTCCCAAGGTCCCAATTGTTCGACCTAGCCCACCTTGCAGAAAAGTGGCTGCTACCTAAGGTCCATGGCCCAGCAGAGATCCTGGAAGTTCTGATTATTGACCAGTACATGAGGGGACTAACACCAGACCTCAGCACCTGGAGAGGACAGAATGACCCCTCCTGTTACGAGGAGGTCATTACACTGGTAGAAGGATGGATGGCAGTCAAAGTGCTCTCCCAACCACCTAGGGAAGACTTGCTCCAAGTCAAACCACCAGTTTTGTTCCCCAAAGTTCAAGCAACTGAGCACCTGAGAAGGATTAGGGGAAAGAAGAAAGAAGTCGAAGGCCAGGCAGAGGTTGCAAAGCAACGCAGCGAACTAGACAAGATGAACTATGTGATCAGTAACCCTAGGCCAGTGGTCGGCAAACCGCGGCTCGCGAGCCACAAGCGGCTCTTTAGCCCCTTGAATGTGGCTCTTCCAGGTGCGGGCCTTGTTCCCTTTAATTGCAGACTGCTGCTGCGGCCGGGCTGGGGAGATTCAAATCTCCCACCCTGAGCATGCTCAGAGAGAGCGTGCTCAGGGTGGGAGCGGCCTGGCCGAGAAGCGGCTCTGCCGGCCGTCTCTGCAGCTGCGAGCCTCCGGCCAGGTAAGGGGGCTGGGAAGGGGCTGGAGGGAGGCCTGGAGAGGGGTGGGGGGCAGTGTTCCCTCTAAGCTGCGCGGCCGCGTGGCCGCGCAGCAGTGAGGGACCCCCGCGCAGCCCGGCAGCCCCCGCTGCTCCCTCCAACACCCGGGGCCGCGGCTTTGCCGCGGCACACCCGCCCTGCGCCCTGCCTCTGGGCTGGCCTTCCCCGCCCCCAGGGTGGGACAGGCAGGCCCAGGAGCGCGGGCCTGTCTGCCTGCCCCACACAGCCGGGGCAGCGGGGTGGCTGCGGAAGCGGCGGGATCCCGGGCTCCCAGCCGCCGTCCGCCTCCTTCCTGGGGCTGGGGCCGAGGCCGGGGCCGGGGCCGGGATCAGCCTCCGGGGCTGGGATCAGTCTCCGGGGCTGGGGCCGGGGCCGGGGTCGGGATCAGTCTCCGGGGCTGGGGCCGGGGCCGGGATCGGGATCAGCCTCCGGGGCTGGGGCCGGGGCCGGGGCCGGGATCGGGATCAGTCTCCGGGGCTGGGGTCGGGGCCGGGATCGGGATCAGCCTCCGGGGCCGGGATCAGTCTCCGGGGCTGGGGCCGGGGCCGGGATCGGGATCAGCCTCCGGGGCCGGGATCAGTCTCCGGGGCTGGGGTCGGCTTCCCAGGGCCGCGGTAGGGTCCTCCCCCGCCGGTGGCCTTGCCTTGTTTTCTTTCTTTCTTTTTCTTCCTTCTCTTCCTTCCTTCTTTCTCTCCTTTCCTTCTCTCTTTTTTCTTTCTCTCCTTTGCTTTCCTTCTTTTTTCTTTCTTCCTCTTTCTCTTCCTTTCTTTTTTTCCTTCTTTGTCTTTTTTCTTTCCTTCTCTTCTTTCCTTCCTTTTTCTTCTCTTCCTTCTTTTTTCTTTCTTTCCTCTTCCTTCCTCCTTCTTTCTCTTCCTGTTTCCTCTTCTTTCCTTCTTTCTCTCTTTCTTTGCTTCCTTCTTTCCTTTCTCTTCCTTCTCTTTTTTCTTTCCTCTCTTTCTTTGCTTCCTTCTTTCCTTTCTCTTCCTTCTCTTTTTTCTTTCTTTCTTTCCTTTCTCTTCCTTCTCTTCTTTCCTTCCTTTCTCTTCCTTCTCTTCTTTCCTTCCCCTTTCTTCTTCTTCTTTTTCTTCCTTCTTTCTCTCCCTTCCTTCTCTTTTTTCCTTCTTTGCCTTTCCCTTCTCTTTTTTCCTTCTTTGCCTTTCCCTTCTCTTGTCTTGTCTGCCTTTTCTTTCCTCTGCCTGCCTGCCTGCCTTTCTCTTCTCTCTTCTCTCTTCTCTTGTCTGCCTGCCTGCCTGCCTTTTTCTCCTCTCTTGCCTGCCTGCCTGCCTTTTTCTCTTGTCTTCTCTTGTCTCCCTGCCTCTTCCGTGCCTCTTCCCTGCCCTGCCTCTTCCCTGCCTTTTTTTTTTCTTTTTCTCTTCGTCTTTTACACAAATACGGGAAACGTTGTGGAGTGAAAGAAGATGTAGTGTCGAGAATTGAGAAAGGTATGTTGAGATGGTTAGGAATACCCTTATTAAGTTAATAACAATGTACCTTCCTATATATTTTAAGTTTAAAAAATTTGGCTCTCAAAAGAAATTTCAATCACTGTTTTGTTGATATTTGGCTCAGTTGACTAATAAGTTTGCCCACCACTGCCCTAGGCCAAAGAATATAGACCTGCCTAGGAGCACATACCAGTGTTACGAGTGCAGGGCATTGGGGCATGTAGCAGCCCAGTACCCGAACACAGATAAGTCAATGCAATGTAATTTAGGGAGCTGCGCAGACCCCTACACCCTGATCCTCTTTGTGGAGGTTGCAATTGTAACTTTTGGGGGAGGCTAAAATTAATTCAATTGCCCTTCTCCAGTGCTTCACAGAAATAAACCCCTATCCCTGTGGAGAAAGCAGCTAGAGACCCAGGATCCAGTCTGTATGGCTGTATCTACACTTGTAAATTAAGTCGATTTACGCTTGCTTAAGTAGACTTAATTTACCATGCGTCTATACTACAGTTTCCTTAAGTCGACTTAAGCAAGTTGCTTAAGTCAACTTATGGAAAATAAAGTCGACTTAATGAAAATTAAGTTGACTTTATAAAACCTCATTTTAATTCGATCTAAGGCTTAAGCCGACTTTTTCAAGTTGAATTAAGCCAGTGTGAACCTGGAGTAGCCCTAAGTCGACTTACTCCAGGACTTCACCACTGCCCTTCTTGCTGGGGAGGGGGCACAGGAGGAGCCCGCCATGCCTCCTCACAGGTTAGGGCAGAGCCCTGCCCACCCTGCCCCTATGCCCTGCATAGGGCATGTACAATGGTGCAAACGCTGAGCCCCCTGGCACTGGGCAAGGGATGCCCCCCCGCCCCCTTGGACCTGCCCTAGGTTCCCCTTGCCCCTAGAAGTTGACCTAGGTGTCCAGTGTGGATGCTCTAGGTCAACTTTGTAAGGTCCCCCCAAACTTGACTTTAAATTTAGGTGTAGACACACTAAGTCGACTTAAATTTACCAGTGTAGACATAGCCTCTGGGAGTCACAGAAAGATTGCTCAGTTACCACCCCACATTAAAATACTACTAAAAAAAACTAAAAATGAACTTTAATAACTACTAATTAAACTTTATCCTAAGAAAACAAAATACAATTAACCAAGAACAATCCCTACAGAAACCCCTGCATGGCAGATACCCAAGAGTCCCAAAGTCCAGGTAGAGTTCATCCAACTCTCAGATAGTCTTTCTTTGAAGAGCTGTCCTCTTCTTCTTTCTTTGCAGTAATCTTCTGTAGAATTCCATGCAGGCTTTTCCTTCTTCTTTGCAACCAGCCCTCAATCCCATATGCATGTCTACAAAATCTGTTGTAGATGACTCCATTAGAGGGAGAAAACTTCTTGTTGACTCCTGGCTCAGCATCGCCTGAAAACTGAGCACATGGGCTCTTCTCAAAGCAGCTCTTGCCTGCTGTCTGCACAGTCTGCTGCTCTCATGTGATCTGACTGACCACACCAAATCACACCAGCAGGGCACCCTGTGGAGCATGCTCAAAAATGCTACCACTCCCTGCTTCTAGAAGTTTCTAGTTGTGGGTATCTAATCTTCCCAGCAACAGTAACCCACCCTCAGTAGGTCTCAAAGAGATAGCCTTTTTTAGGAATATGGGTTACATTCTCCCCTGCTTAAATTACTGCTGTCCCCAACAGTATACTCTAAATAATAATCCACAACCAGTTGTGTGGATCCCTCAGAAGTTGCAAAATAGCAGCTTCAGTCCTCTCAGATATCACAGATCCCTGTCAGTAAACAGAGGATCTCTATAGCTAGATCCAGTCTAGCCCTTGACTTTAACAACTGACTGTCTCTTTCAGGTGCTATAGCCTGTATCCAAAGCAGTACAGGAATTGTATTGGATGTATAAAATACCCATTTCTTAAATCTTAATATTTAAGATCTCTCTCAATAGAGCACCGTGCTCATAAGCCCAATTAAATCAGGCAAAAACTCACATCAGTCTCAGTTTCACTGGTTGATCTCAGCAGTCTCTCTCTCTCTCTCTCTCTCTCTCTCTCTCTCTCTCTCTCACTCACAGAAGAGAGCCTCAGAACAGGAGTAAAGGCTTCTCCTGAACCTCTCTCTATAACAGGGGGTAGCATCTGCCAACCACCCAGTCTGTCTATCACTCACAGGCAAAACCTCATAACAAATAAGTGTCACATCCCAGTTGTGCTCTGGCTTCTGCAACACACAGTTTCTCCCTATGTGTATCACAGAGACAGGGTCTTCAAAAATCACAAAATAATCATCTCTTTGTTCTCCCTCACCCACCTCATATTGATCTCACAACCAAAAGTTCCAACAACCCTCTTAATATCTGCTATGGCATCAACAGGGGACACTTCACTAATCAAAATGGTCCATAGTAGATCTAACCCAAACTGTGTACAAGTTTCCATTATGTTAACGGTATTAATACAAAACATAAATTCAATATTAATATTCAATAATACTAAATTCTTTACAACTACTTCTTATAACTACTTCTACAATATACTTCAAAAAGAAATCAGGGGAGCTGATACCCAAGAGTCTCAAAGTCCAGGTGAAGTTCACCCAACTTTCAGCTACAGTCTTAGTTCCAGTGTAGAGGCTTGCGTGGCAAGAAATAGCTGTCCTTTTCTTCTTTCTTTGCAGGAATCTTCTGTAGCATTCCATGCAGGCTTTTCCTTCCCCTTTCCAACCAGCCCTCAGTCCCATATGCATGTCTACAAAATCTGTTGCAGATGACTGCATTAGAGGGAGAAAACATCTTGTTCACTCCTGGCTCAGCTTCTCTCCTGAAAACTGAGCACATGGGCTCTTCTCAAAGCAACTCCTGCCTGCTGTCTGCACAGACTGCTGCTCTCCTGTGATCTGACTGATCACAACACATCACACCAGCAGGGCATCCTGTGGAGCATTCTCAAAATGCTACCACTCTCTGCTTCTAGAAGTTTCTGGTTGTGGGTAGCTAATCTGCCCAGCAACAGTGACCCACCCTCAGTAGGTCTCTTAAAGAGATAGCCCTTTTTTAAGCATATGGGTTACACAATGACCCCAAATATATATATATATACAAGGTCTGTAAAGTTGAAGGGGGAAGAAACGACAGCCAGGCCCATCCCTGGGGAGTGCAAGCAGGGCAACAGTCCCAGGCCCTGTGGTTCTGCACCCACCCCGACCCATGGCCTCGCTGCTCCCCGCTGCATTTGGCAGCAAGGGGCAGGGTGGATGAGTGAATATCAGCCCCTGAGCTGGACCACTCAGCCCCTGGGGGCAGAGCGGAAGCGCAGAGCCTGGACTCTGGACTGGCCCTGCCCGTCCCCCTAGCACGGGGTGGGGGGTTAGGGAACCAACAGACAGATTGGCCCTGGTCCCCATCCCTCCCCTGAGACAGCCCTGGCTACAGCACTTGTGGACTCTGGGAGTGCCGTTACACTAATCTGTAGAAAATTAGTCAAGCGTAGTCAGTTGATGCAGGCAAAACGCACCGGGATAACCTTTACCCATGGAACTGTTAACTATTACCCCACCATTCCAGTAGGAACTGGAATTCAGCGAAACGTCACAAAGGTTACTGCAGGGGTAGTCCCTACGCTCCCTTACCCTGTCCTCATAGGGAGGGATTTCCCAGGATTTGGGACCTTACTCCCACCAGAGGAGCTGGAAGAAAAGGGGGATTCTGACATACATGAATCCTTCTCAGCAGGAAGCTCCCCACCACCACCCCCTAATATTCTCTGAGATAGCACACAATCTATTCCCTGGTTTGGGGATAGTCAGAAAAACCAAGCGAGAAAGAAGGGCCGCTAAAGCTTTTTGGTAACTTGATTTTGAACCAGAGCCAGAAGGTTACCCCTGTAGGAAGGCAGACACTGGCAGCAGCGAAGGAGGCTGACTAAAGAGAAGAGAGACCAGAGACTGATCCCAGGCCTGACTCTACAGTACAAGAAGAGGGGAAGACAGAAACAGGCAAAAACAGCTCATCACTGAGAGAGAAAGTTTTGGGCGAGACCAGGCAGAGGATTCAAGGTATGATAATGCCAGGAAAGAGGCTGTGGGAATAGATCACATCCCCATTGAAAGGAAAACCCGGGGATTGGGACCCTACTTCCTAATCAAGAAGAATCTATTGTCAGGGCCATCCTTGGGAGAGGGGGGGCAGCTCTCCTCACTAACTATCCTGACATGTTTTGGTGGGGGATTTCCTAATGGATTTGCTAATGGATTCCCCAGTACTAGATTCCACCGTACTTTTACCCTAAAACCAAGAGAATAAATTTGTCTCGAATCTGCTTAGTTTTCACCCCATACACAATGGGATTCATCATGGGAGGGAAGAGAAGATGGAAATTGGCCATAAGGATGTGTGTGTGAGGGGCAATTTGATGGCCAAATCTGTGAATTACTGAGGTTAAAACCACTGGGAAATAAAACATCAACATGGCACAGACATGAGAAACACAAGTGCCAAAAGCCTTGAGCTGCTCTTCCTTGGATGCCAGGCTTAACACAGTCCTCAGGATCTTGACATATGACAGGGTGATGAACATCAGATCCATCCCTGTGAAGAAGAGAAATATGATAATCGCATAGATGTTATTGATCATGGTGTTGGCACAAGCCAGCTTCAGCACTGCCATGTGCTCGCAGTAGCAATGGGCGATGACGTGGGACCGGCAGAAAGGCAGCCTGCTGAGGAGGAAGGGCAGAGGGATGACAGTGAGAACAGCCCGGGTCAAAGCCATCAGCCCAATCTTTGCTATCACTGAGTTGGTCAGGATGGTGGTGTACTTCAAGGGGTTGCAGATGGCCACATATCTGTCAAAGGCCATGGCCACCAGCATACCAGACTCCATGGTCGAGAATGAGTGAAGGAAAAACATCTGCACAAGGCAGGCAGTAAAACTGATCTCCCTGGAATTAAACCAGAAGATGCTCAATGTTTTTGGCATGCTGGTTGTGGATAAACCCAGGTCGATGAATGCCAGCATGGCAAGGAAATAGAACATGGGCTGGTGGAGGGAGCGCTCTGTCTTGATAAGATACAAGAGGGTACAGTTTCCTAGAAGGGCCACAGTTAACACTGAGCAGAAGGGGATGGAGATCCAGATGTGCATGGCTTCCAGCCCCGGGATGCCGCTCAGAAAGAACACTGACGAATCAGAGCCTGCGCTGTTGGAATTTGACAGGTTGTCTTGTTGTTGCATCTTTTGCCAGGCTCACGGCTGCGTCTTTCCTTTCAATAAAACACAAGAAAGGGAATGAACAGACCCTGTAAAATGGATGCATACTACTGGGGCGAGTTAGCTATAGAAAGGATGATGCACCTTCCAATTACTTCATTAGGAATCTCTGTTTACGTCTTGGATATATTTGTTTTAGACCTGAATTATGTAAATCTCATCCAAAACCACTCAAGTCTGTGGAAATAAGTCCTTTGACATTAGCAGAATTTCAATCAAGGCCTTTTTCCCCATTCCATTATTTTAAAAAATATTCAAATTGTTAAATTAGAGAGAGGGCAGGAAATTGATGATGATTCTGCAATCCCTGAAGGTGAACACATTTTGGAGCTGAAGGTTCCAATGACCAGGTCCCTCCAGAACTAGCTACCTACCATCCTCCTTCCCCTCTGGCCTACAGTTAAATTATGCCTCCTTGTTTCAACAATCGAAGTGTCATCATTGCATTGCTCTCAGGTAATCAGTCGGGAGCCTTTTGCAGCACAGGTCAACAGTTCTGGCTGCAGGGAAGCAGCAAGACACTAAAGGACAGACATAGGATCTGCTTGTCCTCTGCTAACCTAAGCAGTGCCTCCCCATCTGAACTACTACTTATACCACTTCTCGATTGGTGTGCAGGGTCTGCACTCTCTATTCCACTGTAAATATAGATTTATATAACATTGTACGAAATATTTTAGTTATTTAATTAACTTGGGAAATATTGTGATCAAATAATGATAGATTCAGACTAGCACAGATCTGTATGATAATCTAATCTGGACTTTTGCATACCACAGGTCACAGAATTTCACCATTTGATTTCTCTGTCAAGCCCCTAACTGTGGTTTGAATGAAAACATCCTGCTGTGAAAGCATCTAGTCTTCATTCAAAGACTTCAAGTGACAGAGATCCAGCCACATCCCACAATATGTTGTTCTAAGTGTTACTTCGCCTTGCTTTAGGAATGTGCATCTTGTTTTTAGTAAGTATTTGTCTAATCTCAGCTCCCTATCATTAGATCTTATTCTGCCTTTGACTGTGACAATAAACAACTTTCTACAGTCCAAAATCTATTTCCATACATGGACTTAAAGACTGTGATCAAGTCACCTTTAGCTTTCTCTTGGATAAACTAAGTACATTGAGCTTGTTTCGTCTCTAGCTGTAAGCCTGATTTTTCCAGATCTGAAATCATTCTTATCAGTTTTTTACCAATCCCTCTCAATTCATCCACAAACTTTTTAAAGTGTGGACACCCCTTGTGCATGTCCAACCTTTCTAAAAACTGCTCAAACTTGAACACTCTTCAAGTGATCCTAGTTTAGCAAGCAATTGAAATTGTTCAATAGACCATTCCGTCCTAACCATTCTTTGCCACGCTGTTTTGACCAAAGATTATCAGCACAGATTTTAGATTTACATCTATATCACTGATGAGATTGTTAAATAGCCTCAGGCTTCATATCAGCAGCAGAAAGATTCTCTTACGCATATATTTTCCCGACAATAAACAGTCAGGATGACACAATTATTAAACAAAGAGCTTCTCATGATGCATTTATGCAAAGGAATTAAAGTGGGGTGTGTAACGTTAATGCCTCTGGTTTTTATTAAACTCAGTGATTTCTTTGCCCAGATTTGTTTTTGCTTTTTGATCAAATGAAATAGTTCAATTTAAATGACAAACCTCTCTCTGATCTCACTTATATGAAGGTAAATACAGAAGCATTCTGCTTTTCATCAGTGTCGCTGTGAGCAGATAGTGGCTAAGTTTTCCATTGCCTTCAAAAAATCCTAGTTAGAAAGATCCTTAATTGATTTGAACACAGACTTCCCCAACTCACCTGAAATTTGTGTTGTCTTCACGCTCAGCAAATGTTGCAGTTGCACAAACTGCATGACTCTACATTCAGCCGGATTTAGTTGGGTAAGGGTATTTATAGCTTCTAATGATACCTGGCTCACTTTACTCCCCTGATGGGAGTTCAAAGACATGGGTCATTATAGTGATACAATTTCTTTGAAGTCCAGAGAATATAGCAAGTGCTAAATAGAGATTAACCCATGTCTTTCCACCTTTGTGGTTGTCAATATCGACGTTGATACCAAAAAGTGTGAGCCTAAATCTCCACAAAGCACATGGAAGTCTGGGCTATGTCCACTAACAAGGGTGCAAATCTCACTCAAATGATGATAGCACCAGAGGATTTACATTGTTAAGTTGATCAGGTGCAATATTTAATAGTAGACATGCTAAGTTGACTTAAATTAACAAGTGTAGACATAGCCACAGGGTGCAGGACTTCATGTAGTGAGTTTCGGGCTCTGTTTGAGCTTGAACATGAAGGCAGCTGGAGACTGGACTCATGCTCTCAAAGGTCAGAAGGGACCAATATGATCATCTAATATGACCTCTTGCACAATGAAGGCCGCAGAATCTCACCCTCCTATGCCTGTCATATACATCTCACCAATCACTACGTTTTTAAAGTCCTGAAATCATGGTTTAATGACTTTAAAGAACTGAAAGTCCACAAGTAAATGAGCCAGGTGTCATACTACACAGGAAGCTGAAATACCTCCAGCGCCTTTAGCAGTCTGTGTTAGGACCCTCCCAAGTCCTTTCAGTTCTTGCTTCCCTAACAGGAGTAGAGGACCAGAGTCCAGCAGCAGGCAAATACGACAGATTAATTAGGATCTTTTTCACACAAGCATCCATTAGGACCCCATAGTCCTTTATACCAATAAGTTTCCCTTCCCAATAAATTTCCACCCTCCCAAATAAATTCCCCTCCCCAATAAATTTTCTTCCCTCTCCTTCCTGATTTACCTTAGTTTTTAGACTGTATTTTAACCAATCATTTCTTCAATATCATTTTAAGAACCAATCCAAACTTACTGTAACATAATTCTCTAACCAATCATACCCCACAACCTTAACTGATTGCAACTAATTATAGGACAGACAGAAACAATCAAGGATGCAGACAGAAGTCGTCAGAGCAATGGATATCAGGATGACCAAACAATACAAAATGTAAATTTTGTCACAAGTGTGATGCTCTTCAGGCGTTGGCTCCTTCTCACATGATGAGTTTGGAATGTTTGGATATGACTCTGCGCTTCCCAGCTTATGGCTGCCCCTAGGGCTTCTTGCTTTTGCTTAGCCAAAGAACAGGGCCTCAGCCTGTCAAGCAGTTTGTGGTTTTGATTCTTTGGTTTGCTTCTACGGTAGCTAGCTAGTGAGACAACATATTTAAAAATTATAGGCCTTACAAGTGTAACCCATATGCCTAAAAAGGGTTATGTTTTAAGAGACCTGCTGAGGGTGGGTTACTGTTGCTGGGCAGATTAGCTACCCACAACTAGAAACTTCTAGAAGCAGGGAGTGGTAGCATTTTTGAGCATGCTCCATTGGGTTCCCTGCTGGTGTGATGTGGTGTGGTCAGTCAAATGACATGAGAACAGCAGTCTGTGCAGACAGCAGGCAGGAGCTGATTTGAGAAGAGCCCATGTGCTCAGTTTTCAGGAGAGAAGCTGAGCCAGGAGTGAACAAGATGTTTTCTCCCTCTAATGGAGTCATCTGCAAGAGATTTTGCTGACATGTATATGGGACTGAGGGCTGGTTGCAAAGGAGAAGGAAAAGCCTGCATGGAATGCTACAGAAGATTCCTGCAAAGAAAGAAGAAGAGGACAGCAATTTCTTGCCACTCAAGCCTCTACACTGGAACAAAGACTGTAGCTGAGATTTGGGTGAACTCCACCTGAATTTTGGGACTCTTGGGTATCTTTCATGTGAGGGTTTCTGTAGGGATTGTTCTTGGTTAATTGTATTTTGTTTTCTTAGGATAAGGTTTATTTAGTTAGTAGTTAATAAAGTTCCTTGTTATGTTTGGTTTTAGTAGTATTTTAATGTGGGGTGGTAACTCTGAGCAATTTTTGCAGCGAGTCCCATACAGACTGGATCCTGGGTCTCCAGCTGCTTTCTCCATAGGGATTGGGATTGATTACTGTGAGGCACTGGAGAAGGACAATTAAATGAATTTTAGCCCACCCAAAGGTCACACAAGTAGGCTTAAATATCTATAGTCTAAACAGTCTGCCTTGGGGGAATTCCCAACAGTAAATAGGATGATAATTAAACACTGAATATGTGGGCTGACTGATCAGCCAGGCACCACAGAATGAATTCCCTATAATTGTCTCCTTAATGTTGAAGAAGCCCCACCTACAATGGGCGAAATGGAGAACCCTGATGAGCTATTAAGGGGACAATGGTTGTTCACACCCTCCTGTCTAAGGCATTCCTCCAGAATGACACAAGTTAAAGTATAGATATAACATCAAATTCCTAACTTCTAATCTAAATAGAATTCCTAGACATAAACTATATAATCATTCCCAGCAAATTACTACCTTTCTATTGATACCAAACATGACATAGTTCCTATGGATTATAGCATTTATGAGAACAAATCCAGACAGTGTCACATCCTGCCCACATGCCCTGCCATGGTTCCTGTCCCCTTTTGCCCTATTCCACACAAGGGGTGCCCCCCCACCTTCGTGGACCTGCCCAAGGTCCCCTTAGCCCCACAAAGTCAACCTAGAGCATCCAGTGTGGACGCTCTAGGTCAACTTTGTAAGTTCCCCTTTAAGTCATCTTTAATTTTAAGTGGAGACATAGCCTTTGCCTTTTCACTAACCGGTTTGTACATTTGTAACCCTCAATTTTTAAGAATTACATTTACAATGAGATACTTCTTTCAAACACACGTGCACATTTATAACAGTCTTTCCGAGATAATATATGTCATAAGGGCCAGAAAGGAAAAGCCTAAAGCAGAGGGCCAGTGTAACAGACCAGGAATGAGGCATAGAAGCTAGCAAGAAAACAAGGTGAAAGTCCAAACACGGGCATAGCTTCCAAACAGTGCCAAGCCCAAGAACCTGAAAAACACGCAGCCGAGATAGAAGGTGTCATGGCTGTTGCCCCGCTCTGGCACTTTGAGGGCAAAAGGTGTTAAGAATTCACTGGTTGTAAAGTCTTGTCTTCAGATTCTCCAAGGCTACACGTTTCCCAGCCTTGGAGTGCTATTGCAGCCACCACTCCCACCTCCCAGATCAGTGGCGTAACTGAAGCCAGGCACATGGGGCACGAGCCCCGAATCCCAGTGGCAGTTGCCGGCTCTGGGCAGGGAACCAGGGGCCCAGCCAGAGGGGGCAGCTCTACCCAGGGCCCAGAGGGTGGCTGCCTGATCCAGCACCATCCCCACCACTGGGGGCCATGCAATCCAGTGTGGGCCTGGCCAGGGACCCAGGGACGGGCTGCTGGGAGTCACATGATCTGTCACTGGCCCAGCCACCAGGGACCACATGATTTGGCACCGGACCCAATCCCTGGATAGGGACCCAATCCCCATCTGTTGGGGGCCACCCAACACAGTTCCTCGCCGGCAGCCGCAAGATCCGGCACTGGCTCTGGCCGAGGGACCATGGGCCCAGCCGACAGCAGTGGCTCAGTCTGGTGTGGGTCCTGATCTGGGCTGGACCGGCAGTGCTAGGAGTCTGAGCCCGGCCCTGGCCATGGAACCTGGGCTGGATCAGGCCCCAGGTCCCAGATCGAGCCAAGGGGGCAGGGCCCAGGCCCTGTACCAATTTCCAGGGCAGTGACACCCCTGACCTATATGCAAAATCCTCTTGGAAATCTAGGAAGGTGCACTTAGGAGTTCCTTCCTGTGTGGTAACCTCAGTCACTTTTATTCATCGAGGGGCTTCACTGCCCCCAGAATAAGCATAGTGCCATCTCCTGCTGAGGCCAGGGATATTAGCTTAATATTGACAAACTTATAGATGGAAACCAAAACAGATATAGAACCATAGAAAATTAGAGCTAGAAGAGACCTCAGGAGGTCATCTAGTCCAACCCACTGCTCAAACCAAGACCAACCTTAGATAAATCATCCCAGCCAGGGCTTTTCAAGCCATGAATTAAAAGCCTTCAAGGAAGGAAATTCCACCATCTCACTAGGTAACCTCTTCCAGTGCTTCACCACCCTTCTGATAAAGACTTTTTTTCTCACTATCCAACCTAGACCTCCCCTTCTGCAGCTCGAGACCATTGCTCTTAGTTCTGTAATCTACTACCACTTCAAACAGCCTGGCTCCATCCACTGCTTTCCTCACATCCACAGAACCAATCACCTCATTATTGAAGGCAATCAGGTTGGTAAGGCATGACTTGCCCTTGGTGTGATTACATGTTAATTGTTCCTGATCACCTTCCACTTTTCCACGTACCTCAAAATGAATTCCTTGAGGATCTGCTCCATGATATTTCCAAGGATTACAGTGCATAACTATATTTGTTTTGTTCAACATGGGCATTCATTTTATAAGGCTAGATTGTGGAATTCGGGGTAATTTGGTGGAATTCAGTGGCAGTCCAAAGGAAATACACAAGCTACATAAAATAACTTGTGCATCTCCCTTCAATTTCCTAATGCCTACTTTCCACAGTGTCTTCACTATGCTGAGTTGCAGGAAAATGCCCTTTCTTCAATTCAGCACTACTCTTCTTGAGGAGGTTGACTTACTGTAGCAATTTCTAATTGATTGAGCAGGTCTTCACTGACTGCTCAATCAAATCAGAAAGATCAAACAGCAAATTTGTGGCTGTCAGTGTAGACCTGCCCTCTGTCTCTCTTTAGTATTTAGGCTCTATGCAACACTTGTAAGTAGCTGTCTTCATTAATCTCACTGGGTATGTCTACACTTTCAACTTAGGTCAACGTAAGGACGTTTAAGTCAACCTACACAAAGCCACGTCCACACTGGGCTTTTATTAAGTCGACTTAAGCGCTTCCTTAAATCGACTTAATGATAACTTAGGTCGACTTAATAACTTCCCCTCTTTAGGTCAACTTAAACCTTAAGTTGACTTCAAGCCAGTGTGGATGGGGAATAGTGCTAAGTTGACCTTATTAAGTCGACTTAAAGCCAGCGTGGATGGCTATATCTACTGTTAAGTCAACTTAACAAGGTCCACCTAAGTCAACTTAAAGTGTAGCCACTCTGTTAAGTTGACTTGAAGACAGCCGCCAGCACACCACAGACAGGGGAACCTCCGTGGATTTTCTGTATGTGGAGTGCCGGAGAAGACAGCTGCCGGAACTCCACGGACAGGGGAAGCTCTGGGGATCTCCTGTCCGCAGAGTGCCGAAGGCTGTCTTCTCTGGTGCTCCACAGCCAGGGGAACCTCCAAGGGGGAGCCCCGGCAGCTCCCTCCTTCCCTGGACCCACATGGTCTGGGGAGAAGAGAGCGGGGCTGCCTTCTCCCTGGGACTTGCGCAGGTCCCGGCAAGAAGGGATCTGCAGCCTTCACTCCCTTCTCCGTGACCCCCGGGGGTCCTGGTGAGAAAAGAGCAGCAGGTCCCTTCTCAGCAGGGAGTGCTGGCAAAGACAGTTGCAGACACTCTGCAGACAGGGGATCCACAGAGGTTCCCCTGTCCACAGAGTGCCAGCAGCTGTCTTCGCTGGGACACATGCGCGTCTCGTGAAGAAGGGAGCCCCGTTCCCTCCTCCAGGTCATGGCAAGAAGGGAGCCCCGATCTCTTCTCCACAGGATCAACACAGATCCCAGTAAGAAGGGAGTACAGTTCCCAAAGGAGCCGCGGGTCCCAGCAAGAAAAGACCCAAGGGTCCCTTCTCAACAGGGACCACGGCTCTTTTCTCAGTAGGGAGACAAAGCCCTGTCTACACTTGAAAAGTTAAGTCGACTTGTTAAGTTGACTTAACTTTTTAAGTGTAGACATAACCTATGAGACATGGTGATACTAGAAGAGTTTGGAAAGGTGGCTTGTTTAAATATTGGCTGAGTTTTCTCTCTCCAACTTCCTTCTGGAAAATTTTCTGGTGATGGCATTCTATTTGGGTTATCACTCTCATAGAAAATAGAAATTGTTTGATGAGCCCAAATTTTACTTTTTATTTCTGGAAATAGAACGCAGCAGAGATCTCACCAGGCCCTATGAATCTGTCCCCCCCTCAACCAGCAATGGTTCTCTTTTCCAAACACATGAGAACAAATGGAAATACAGGAAATATTAAGATTAGACATTCTCTGTCTCTCTCCTTTCCATATTTCAAATCTGTACACAGACTTGAAAGAGAGTGATTCTGCAGAGCCTGATGCAATACACCCAGTCTGTGGAGCAAAGTTGTGAAGGTACAGCTATTCTGGAGAGGGGTGTGAAAAATACACACTCCTGATAGACATACTTGTGATAGGAAACCCCCGAGTAGACAAAAAAAAAAAAAACAGTCCCCATGTAAACACAATTATATCCAGAAAAGAGTTCTTTTGTCAATGTAGTTTATATCATCTGCGAAGATTGCTGTCTACGCAAACAAAAGATCTTCTTATGAAGGTACACACTGCTTTTTCTTTAGACTGTTCTGCTGGTATAGCTATGTTGGTAAAGCCTTTCTAGTGTAGCTTATCATAATACAAGGCCTGACCCTTACAAATGGGGAACAATTACCTCCTAATGAAACCAATAAGCAGAGGACGCATTTGTCATATCTGAAGAAAAGCCCACAGTTCCTAATTCAGCATCCCTAGATCATTCACCGCATACTCTGTGAACAGATTTCACATTGTCCAGGATGAACGATGCTGCAGAAAGATGCATCTACACTAACTATCCTGACATGTTTTGGTGGAGGGCGACTTGCTAATGGATTTCCCAGGACTAGATTCCACACAATGTTCAACTTACTTTTTCCCTAAAACCAGCAGAATAAATTTGTCTCGAATTTGCTTAGTTTTCACCCCATACACAATGGGATTCATCATGGGAGGGAAGAGAAGATGGAAATTGGCCATAAGGATGTGTGTGTGAGGGGCAATTTGATGGCCAAATCTGTGAATTACTGAGGTTAAAACCACTGGGAAATAAAACATCAACATGGCACAAACATGAGAAACACAAGTGCCAAAAGCCTTGAGCTGCTCTTCCTTGGATGCCAGGCTTAACACAGTCCTCAGGATCTTGACATATGACAGGGTGATGAACATCAGATCCATCCCTGTGAAGACGAGAAATATGATAATCGCATAGATGTTATTGATCATGGTGTTGGCACAAGCCAGCTTCAGCACTGCCATGTGCTCACAGTAGCAATGAGAGATGATGTGGGACCGGCAGAAAGGCAGCCTGCTGAGGAGTAAGGGCAGAGGTATGATAGTGAGAACAGCCCGGATCAAGGCCATCATCCCAATCTTTGCTACCACCGAGTTGGTCAGGATGGTGGTGTACCTCAAGGGGTTGCAGATGGCCACGTATCTGTCAAAGGCCATGACCAACAGCATACCAGACTCCATGCTCGAGAATGAGTGAAGGAAAAACATCTGCACAAGGCAAGCAGTAAAGCTGATCTCCTTGGAATTAAACCAGAAGATGCTCAGTGATTTCGGCATGGTGGCTGTAGCTAAAACCAAGTCGATGAAGGCCAGCATGGCGAGGAAATAGAACATGGGCTGGTGGAGGGAAGGCTCTGTCTTGATAACATACAAGAGGGTGCAGTTTCCTAGAAGGGCCACAGCTAACACTGAGCAGAAGGGGATGGAGATCCAGAGGTGCATGGCTTCCAGCCCCGGGATGCCACTCAGGAAGAACACTGGTGCATCAGAGCTTGCGCTGTTAGAACTTGACAGGTTGTCTTGTTGTGGCATCTTTTGCCAGGCTCACGGCTGTGTCTTTCCTTTCAATAAAACACAAGAAAGGGAATGAACAGACCCTGTAAAATGGATGCAAACTAATGAGGGTGAGATTCCAAAGGGGTAGCCGTGTTAGTCTATTGTAGAAAGACAACAGAGTCCTGTGGCACTTTTAAAGACTAAATAAATCTGTTAGTCTTTAAAAGTGCAACAGGACTCTGTTGTCTTTCTAATGAGGGTGAGTCACGTATAGAAAGGATGATGCACCTTCCAATTACTTCTTCAGGAATCTCTGCTTATGTCTTGGATATATTTGTTTTAGACCTGAGTTATGTAAATCTCATCCAAAACCACCAAAGTCTGTGGAAATAAGTCCTTTGACATTAGTAGAATTTCAATCAGGGCCTTTTACCCCATTCCATTACTTTAAAAAAATATTAAAATTGTTAAATTAGAGAGAGGGCAGGAAATTGATGGTGTTTCTGCAATCCCTGAAGGTGAACGCATTTTGGAGCTGAAGATTCCAATGACCAGGTCCCTCCAGAACTAGTTACCTACCATCCTCCTTCCCCTCTGGCCCACAGTTATATTATGCGTCCTGGCTTCCACAATGCATGTGTCATCATTGCATTGCTCTCAGGTAATCAGTCAGGAGCCTTTTGCTGCATATGTCAATGGTTCTGGCCGCAGGGAAGCAGCAAGACACTAAAGGATAGACAGAGGATCTGCCTGTCCTCTGCTCACCTAAGCGGTGCCTCCCCATCTGAACTTCTATTTATACCCCTTCTCGATTGGTGTGCAGGGTCTGCACTCTATATTCCACTGTAAATCCTAGAATAATAGGGATGGAAGGGACCTCACGAGGTCATCTAGTCCAACTCCCTGCTAAAAAGCAGGACCACTCCCACTTTTAGATATTTAGATAATTTAGATATATACTCAGTTTCATGTGTAAAGAGGGGGAAATATTGCAAGATGGTACAACCCAGAATTATCTAACATTGTACAAAATATTTTGGTTGAATTAACTTGGGAAATATTGTGATCAAATAATGATAGATTGAGAGATGTTAAAACTAGAATGGATCTGTATGATAATCTAATCTTGACTTTTGCATACCACAGGTCACAGAATTTCACTGTTTGATTTCTGTATCAAGCCCCTAACTGTGGTTTGAATGAAAACATCCTGCTGTGAAAGCGTCTAGTCTTCATTTAAAGACTTTAAGTGACAGAGATCCAGCCACATCCCACAATGTGTTGTTCTAAGTGTTAGTTCGCCTTTATTTAGGAATGTGCATCTTGTTTTTAGTATGAATTTCTCTAATCTCAGCTCCCCGTCATTAGATCTTATTTTGCCTTTCATGGTGACATTCAGGAACTTTCTACAGTCCGAAATCTATTTCCAGATATGGACTTAAAGACTGTGATCAAGTCACCTTTAACCTTCTCTTGGATAAACTAAGTAAATTGAACTTGTTTAGTCTCTAGCTGTAAGCCTGATTTTTTTCAGATCTGAAATCATTTTTATCAGTTTTCTACCAATCCCTCTCAATTTGTCCACAAACTTTTTGAAGTATGGACACCCCTTCTGCATGTCCAACCTTTCTAAACACTGCTCAAGCTTGAACACTCTTCAAGTGATCCTAGTTTAGCAAGCAATTGAAATTGTTCTAAAGACCATTCTGTCCTAACCATTATTTGCCACTTTGTTTTGACCAAAGATTATAAGCACAGATTTTAGATTTACGTCTATATCACTGATGAGATTGTTAAATAGCCTCAGGCTTTGTATCAACATCAGAAAGATTCTCTTAAGCATATATTTTCCCAATATTAAACAGTCAGGATAACACAATTATTAAACAAAGAGCTTCTCATGATGCATTTATACAATGGAATTAAAGTGGGGTGTGTAACGTTAATGCCCCTGGTTTTTATTAAACTCAGTGATTTCTTTGCCCAGATTTGTTTTTGCTTTTTGATCAAATGAAATAGTTCAATTTAAATGACAAACCTCTCTCTGGTCTCACTTATATGAAGGTAAATACAGAAGCATTCTGCTTTTCATCAGTGTTGCTGTGAGCAGATAGTGGCTAAGTTTTCCATTGCCTTCAAAAAATCCTAGTTAGAAAGATCATTAAATAATTTGGACACAGACTTCCCCAACTCACCTGAAATTTGTGTTGTCTTCACTCTCAGCAAATGTTGTAGTTGCACAAACTGCATGACTCTGCATTCAGCCCAGTTTAGCTGGGCAAGGCTATTTATACCTTCTACTGATACCTGGCTCACTTTACTCCCCTGATGGGAATTCAAAGACATGAGTCATTATAGTGGCACAATTTCTTTGAAGTCCAGAGAATCATAGCAAATGATGAATGGAGATTAACCCATGTCTTTCCACCTTTGCGGTTGTCAATATTGATGTTCATACCAAGAAGTGTGAGCCAAATCCTCCACAAAGCACATGGAAGTCTGAGCCATTGTAACCCATATGCCTGCAAAGGCTATCTCTGAGAGACCTGCTGAGGGTGGGTTACTGTTTTTGGGCAGATTAGCGACCCACAACTGGAAACTTCCAGAAGCAGGGAGTGGTAGCAATTTGAGCATGCTCCACTGTGTACCCTGCTGGTGTGATGGGATGTCAGTCAGATGACTGGAGAGCAGCAGCCTGAGCAGACAGCAGGCAGGAGCTGCCTTGAGGGGAGACCATGTGCTCAGTGTTCTGGAGGGGAGCTGAGCCAGGAGTGAACAAGATGTTTTCTCCATGTAAAGGAGTCATTTGCGACAGACCTTGCAGACATGCATATGGGACTGAGGGCTGGTTGCAGAGGAGAAGAGAAAGCCTGCATGGAATGCTACAGAGGATCCCAGCAAAGAAAGAAGAGGACAGCTATTTCTTGCCACTCAAGCTTCCACACTGGAACAGAGACTGTAGCTGAGAGTTGGGTGAACTCCACACAGACTTTGGGACTCTTGGGGATCTTTCATGCAAGGGATTGTTCTTGGTTAATTGTAGTTTGTTTTCTTAGAATAAGGTTCATTTAGTTAGTAGTTAATAAAGTTCATTGTTATGTTTGGTTTTAGTAGTATTTTAATGTGTGAGTGTAGCTCTGAGCAAGCTTCGCCATGAGTCCTGTACAGACTGGATCCTGGGTCTCCAGCTGCTTTCCCCATAGGGGTTGGGATTGATTTCTGTGGGGCACTGGAGAAGGTCAATTAAATGAATTTAGCCCACCCGAAGGTTACACCATTTCCACTAACAAGGGTGCAAATCCCACTCAAATGAAGATAGCACCAGAGGATTTACATAGCTAAGTTGATCAGGTGCAAAAGTGCACACACAGAGTACAGGACATCATGTGGTGGGTTTAGGGCTCTGCTTGAGCTTGAACATGAAGGCAGCTGGAGACTTGACTCATGCTCTCAAAAGTCAGAAGGGACCAATATGGTCATCTAATATGACCTCTTGCAGAATGAAGGCCGCAGAATCTCACCCTCCTGTGCCTGTCATAAACATCTCACCAATCACTAAGTTTTTAAAGTCCTGAAATCATGGTTTAAAGACTTTAAAGAACTGAAAATCCACAAGTAAATGAGCCAGGTGTCATACTACACAGGAAGCTGAAAAACCTCCAGCGCTTTTAGCAGTCTGTGTTAGGACCCCCCGAGACATTTCAGTTCTTGCTTCACTGACAGGAGCAGAAGACCAGAGTCCAGCAGCAAGCAATACGACAGGCCTATTTGGGATCTTTTTCACACAAGCATCCATTAGGACCCCATAGTCCTTTACACCAATAAGTTTCCCCTCCCAATAAATTTCCACCCTCCCAAATAAATTTCCCTCCCCAGTAAATTTTCTTCCCTCTCCTTCCTTATTTACCTTAGTTTTTAGAATGTATTTTAACCAATCATTTCTTCAATATAATTTTAAGAACCAATCCAAATATACTGTAACATAATTCTCTAACCAATCATACCCCACAACCATAACTGATTGCCACTAATTGTAGGACAGACAGAAACAATCAAATATGCAGACAGAAGTCGTCAGAACAATGGATACCAGGATGACCAAACAATACAAAATGTAAATTTTGTCACAAGTGTGATGCTCTTCAGGCGTTGGCTCCTTCTCACATGATGAGTTTGGAATGTGTGGATGTGACTCTGCGCTTCCCAGCTTATGGCTGCCCCTACGGCTTCTTGCTTTTGCTTAGCCAAAGAACAGGGCCTCAACCTGTCAAGCAGTTTGTGGTTTTGATTCTTTGGTTTGCATCTACTGTAGCTAGCTAGTGAGACAACATATTTTAAAACTATAGGCCTTACAAGTGTGGGGCCTAAAGACAGAATTTTATAGTGTTAGCTAAACTAACTCCATTTTGAAATGTAACCTTTGCAGCAAACCTCACCCTTAACAACTAGGGTAGCAACAAGATGCCCTTTATGATAAGAATAGAAGCGACGTTTAGAAGGACGCTCTGTTAGCCTTGCTTGGCAGGAAACCACATGTAACAAAAAGTCTCTGCGGTTGGAATGACACCTGTACCTGTCTAAGATGAGTTATGACCATGACGTCAAATACGCTGTAACCAAAGGGTATAACTACACTGTTTTTCCTGCTTGTCGTTGTTGCACTTTTCCCCTCGGGGGGGCAGGAGCAGCCCCACGGCCGTGGTCAATAAAGGGCTCTTTTCTCTCCTTCAGTCTCGTTGGTCAGTTTGTAGGGAACGACATAGTTGTATCTACACAAACATTTTTCCTGGCACAACTCTGTCCGTTACGGTTGTTTATTTCTCATTCTCCTGATTCGAATAGCTGTGCCAAGAAAACTTTGTAGCATAGATGAGGCACATGCCATCATGGTCTACAGAATCAGTGCATTTCAAGTTTGTGTGTATTAGAGGTTTGGGGGCGAGAGAGGTGGAGAATTTTTAAGATTCATATTCCTAATATTTGTATTAGTTCACTTGTGTTTTGAGGGGGTGGGGGTAATTTTTCAGGAAGCCCAATATATTAGGTTAAGTGATGTGAGAAAGCTTTGTTTTATTTCTAGGAGTAAAGAGTAAAATGTGAGCTTGTAAAATAATTTGTGTTTCATATTAAAGAGAAAAACCAACAAAAACATTATCACAAAAAAAAAAAAAACTTGAGAAAGAAGGGGGAGAGAAAACACTCATGAAATATTTAAACAAGCTATCTTACTAAACCCTTCAATTATTGACGCGAATCAGAATGTTTGAAAAATAAGTACGCTTGCTTCCAGGCTGTCTTCCTACAGTCTGTGTAAAATGCTTCTGTCTGTCATCCCCAGGGTTATAGCTATGTGAGCACTTGTACTTGC
>VOCT01085973.1:0-16483 GCA_007922175.1 Pelusios castaneus
GGAAAGGTGTG
The DNA here is from genome assembly GCA_007922175.1 of Pelusios castaneus. Taxonomy (NCBI): domain Eukaryota; kingdom Metazoa; phylum Chordata; order Testudines; family Pelomedusidae; genus Pelusios; species Pelusios castaneus. The sequence continues at coordinate 12 of VOCT01085973.1, forward strand.
TCTGCAGGGAGGGCAGGAGACTGTCTGGGATCCCTGCCAGCGCTGGGTGATGCAGACTCTGCAGAAATTGTGATCACAGGCTAGAGACACCGGATCCGTAAAATACTCCAGACAGATGGGACAGGTCAGTTCATCCTGAGGAGTTTTTGCTGGGTTCGCAGCAGCCATGGCTGCTTGCACAGGAAAGACGGGAGAGGAGAGACCAATGGGGCTTAGCTCCAAAGTGCCACAGGACTGTCTTTGTTTCCATGGAGTTTAGTTTTACTTTCTCCTTCTCAGAGATGCCCTGGGCTGAAAAACTTTTACACCTGTAACAGGGTGGGCTGGGAAGGTCTCTCCTACCTGCCCTCCAAGCAGGGCCCCCCTGGAGCAGGGGCTGGGCCGGGAAGGGGGCCCTGGCCAGGCTGGGGCCTCTGCCCTGGGAGAGGCTCCCAGGGAGCAGCAGGGATGGTCCTGCCCTGGACTCACCGCTCCCGGCTGCAGCCCGGTTCCGGGTCCCGCAGCGCCCAGGGCTCAGGACAAGGCGGGACCAGAGGCAGAACAGACCAGGAGCAGCAAATGAGGTTCACTCCTACAGCCACCCCAAGATTGCTTCTCCCCAGATCCCTCTGGGTCCTAGAAACCCGATCTGAGACCGCCCTGCCCTGCAGGCCCCACACAGGCAGCTTGTCCTGTTCAGGGCAGCACCGAGCACAGAGCCGTGCCGACAGGAGGGCAGAGAGGAGGCGCCCAGACCCCAGAGAGTGGGGAATTGGGGCGGCTCTGTGGAAGGGGATCCAGTGGTTTAATTTCACCACATGGGATCAAACTGAGATAATGCCGGCCTAGGACAATACACGACATGGGTTGATTGAGTTACATTGGGAGTTTGGGTAATTATTACACCCAGTGATCAAGACTGTGTATTTGAAGTAAGTACCCCATTGGACCGATAACAGGCTACAATCATGGCTGTCACGCTGTCCTCCCTGGCTATCGCACATTCCACCCTTCAAACCAGGACCCTTAGAAACCCAGACCATAACAGTCTGGGTAAATGAAACTGTATTGGTAGGAAACAGATCAGTATTATTCTTAAACGGACCTTTACTTCATCCTCATTTGTTTAAAATGCACCCCCCCGAGTACAAGTGGCACCACTCAGGGCTGTCCCGGGGGGAGGCTTTGACCGGGGCCTCCTGGATGTGCAAAAATCAGGGCAAGCTGCAAAACTGGGAGCCAAACTCCCCACACACTGATGGGTGCTACTTAAACCAGTTTCCCTATCATTCACAAACGGGCTTCTGGTTCCCCACACTGGGTACCAAGAAATCTGCCCAAAATAGAAACAGCTCCCTTTATTGCACTTCAGCTCCTCCGGCTCCCACCTAGCCACACGGTCCCTTAAAGAGATAGGTTCTCCTGACCCCAAAGGGCCAGCCACAGCACACAAAACAATATAGGTTTGGATCTTAACAAAATACTCCACTGATAGCCAATCCTTTAGCAACTACAACTAAAGGTTTAATATAAAAAGAAAAGAAGCAAAATATGAGAGATGTTAAAGGGTCAAAGCCAATCACAACATACAAATGATTTAAAGTCCATGTAAAGCAGTTTGCAGGCTTCTTCCTCTGGAGTTTGCAGACTTGTTCCTCTGGGAAACACCCAGCGGCTGGGTGGGCCTCAATCCTTTGTCCAGTCACAGAGGAATAGCTCCAGAGGTGGGTGTTGGCTGTAGACTGGGGACTTGAGACAAAATAGAATCAGGGCTGCTGCCTTTTATCACCTCTGGCCTTCTCCATGCTGGGTGCAGTTCTCTCCAATCAAACTGGAGTTGAGTCACATGTTCAAGTCCTAGTGGCTCAACAGGTTTTCTTCTTCGGCCCATTCTACTGGGGAGCTTCCTTAATGGGCCATTAAGGGGACAATGGCTGGGTAGACATTCAGTCTGGGGAGTTTCCCCAGACTCACAGAAGTTAAAATATAACTATAACAATCATACTCCTAGCTTCTAATATGAATACAATTCCTGCACATAAACTATAGAATCATTACCAACAAATTATTACCTTTCTATTGACACCAAACATGGCATAGTTCCTATGAATTATAACAATTATAAAATATTAATACAAAATAATATCATAAATGGTTCTGTCAGGGAATTTTAGGGGGTCCTCCTGGTCAAGAGGACCTGAGTAGCCACCCCCACCCAGAGGCTCGTTCTCCAGCTGAGACCAAATAGACAGAGACCGAGGGCGTGTGATCAAGCTTTATTCAGCTGAATGGCAGTCTGACACTCAGAGTAAAACTCCAAGGTAGAGCGCCCCGAATAGAGTTGCTTTACACTTTTATAGTTTTTTGGTTACCTTCATTTACATAGACAGATAATAATAAGAGACAGGCTGGATCAAACAAACTCTTTCCTTTACCTTCAAAAGACAGATACATGTCAATTGATGAGGGACGCATGTAGGATGCTCGTCTTAGAGAGAACATTTGTTCACAAGTTGTTTTTACAGTATGTTTCTAAATACTCCCTACGTTTATCAAAATGTACGGTACTTACCAGCCTTGACAAGTGTATCACCCTATAGGGGAGGAAGTCCTGCACATCAGCAAACCTTCTAATTAGTCAACAGCCCTTGAGGGGCAGGGGAGACAGTTAGTTCACATTTCTTTGCATTCTAAGCACACAGAGAAACACAAGCAGGGCAACGTAATAGATATTAGGAAAAGACAGACTCCATTTTTATATTCCCTTTCAGTTCCCTAAATCCAGACAGTGTCACAGAGGTGGTGGGGGGGTCTCAGGGATGCCCCCCTTCCACCTGCTAGGGGTGTGGGGCAGGCTGGCTGTGCCTCAGGCTCCTGTCCCTGGTCTAGCTTCTCCACCTTTGGGGGCAGAGTGGGCTGGGCCAGAGCCTAGGGTCTGCTTCCCCTTGCCTTCAGCTCACTGCCAGGGGTGGGGAGAAGCATGGCAGTTGGGTGGGGCCAGTGCGTGGCCCCCATGCTGACGCACTGTCAGCGGGGCTGTGCGGGGTCTGCCGAACTGTGAGGCCCGGGAAAGTTGGCCAGCTTGCCCCCGCCAGGGATGGGCCTGGCACCACTGATCATCAGGGCCCTCCCTGCGGCGGGGGAACGGGACGATCACCCCAGGCCCTGTGGTTACGTGGGCCCTGTGCAGTCCCACTCCCAGCCCCATGGGGTGGGGCAGGCAGGCCCAAGGGTGGAGCACGTGGGGCCGGCCTGGCTCCACACAGCCAGCTCCCCCCCAGAGGTGGCCTCGGAAAACGTATCATGTGCTTGATATTTTGTAAAACCTTTAAAACTTGTTCAAAGCTGCCATAGTACACAACCAGGTACAAAATTTTTGTGATGCATCCAGCAGTGTCTAGGAGACACCCCTTTCTGCATCCATTTTGCGTGGGGGTGTGTGACGCTGTCTGGATTTAGGGGACTATTTAGGATACTATTTCATGTTACTATTTCATAATTGCAATAATCCTTAGGAGCTATGCCATGTTTGGTACCAATAGAAAGATCGTAATTTGCTGGGAATGATTTTATGGTTTATGTGTGGGAATTGCATCTGTATTAGACGTTAGGAATATGTTTGCTATATCTGTATTTCAACTCGTATGACTTTGAGAAACGACAGATTCCATGGAGAAAAAGGAGAGCTGGTTCTTCCGCAATGCCATCCCACGTGGGCTGTTGGTGAGAGCAGACATGGGCAGATGGGATGTGGCCCTGCTGAGGAAAGAGGGACAGTGCAAGACCCTCCAACATGGTGCAATGAAGAGTAGCTAGGAATGCTAGCACTTATATTATCTGTAACAATAGCTCCATTTCCCCCACACATACGTGCAGCGCCTAGCACAACGGAGCCCTGAGCACAACTGGGGACCTGGTTCTATTTTAATAGAAACATTAGTTCACAAAATTTCGGTTGGATGGGGAAGTTGTGAGCATATGGAAAACTTTCCTCCTCCAGCATTTCATGTACTACAGGATAACAACCTACTACAGATACAAAGTAATGCGTGTTGTTTCTTCCTGCATTTAGTTTCTGATCCCTCACTTCCCATTCACTGGTACCGCACCTTGGGGGCTGGCGCCTCTCTGCAGCTTTGTCCCTGGAGCATCCAGTTTTCCCTGCTCTCTATTCTCTGCATCCGCTGCATTCCCTACCAACCAGTCCCTACGGCTGGTGTCCCCCTTTCAGTTGCCTTACGGAGTCAGAACTTCATCCAGGTGTTTGGCCACGTACTGTAACCTCCTTTGAACAACTCTGAGGGTGTTAGCCAAGGAGAGCTTCTTCAGGGGCACCGGGCAGCTGTAGAAGAGAGAGAGCAGACAGCTGAGTGCAGGCCCTGCCCCCAGGCCCTCTTTTCCCTAAAGGTGAAGCACTGACAGGATCCCTGTCCCAGTCTCCCCTGAGGCTCTCGGCCACTGCAATATCCATCCCGTGGTCATTCTGGTTTTGGGTTGGCTGGATTGTTAGATGGTCCCTGTCTAGTGCTGATAAGATGAGAGTGTGTCCTGCTGGCAATGTGTATCATGTTCCTTCCAGGAGCTAGTCAACGAAAAGGATAATGGCCTACTACAGCTACCAACTGATGGAGCTACCTCTTCAGCTTCTAAAGGATGCTTTTTGTTGAAGGTCCCAGGTTCCAATCCTATTGGGAATTCATATTGGAGGGGTTGGGGGATGGCAAAGGGTACATTCCACCAGTGCTGGGATGTCCTTTTCATTCCCAAAAGCCTGAGGCCTCACCATCCCAAAAGGGCCTGCCTTCTTCCCTGAACTCTCCACCTCACATCCCTAGTGTGTACGAGGCTGCTCCCATAAAGCATTTTCTCTCCTCCTTGCATGGGAAGGATGGGCCGGGCCAGTCCAGGGAGGGAAAGGAATTATGTAAGTTCAGCTAAAGTGTGGACCCAAAACCAAATGGGGATAAAGTGGCCATCATGAATTTTAGACTTGTAATAGACACAGGTTTCTTTCCATCAAATGGGGGGAAGTTCTGGGACAGCCTTCCTAGGGGAGCTGTGGGAGCAAATATCCCATCTGGCTTCAAACAGTGCTTGATGAATGTATGGAGGGGATGGTAGATGGGACAGCCTAGTGTGGCATTGACTGATCTTTGACTACTGGTGGTGGATACGCCAATGTCCTGAGAGGGGATTTTGATGGGTGGGTTCTGAGTTTTACAGAGAATTCTTTCTTTGTCTCCGGTTGGTGAGTCTCACGCAGGCGCTCAAAGTTTAACTGATCTCCATATTGGGGTTTGGAAGCAATTTTCCCCCATGGCAGATTGCCAAGGGCTCTGGGGGTTTTCACCTTCCCCTGTAGCACGGGGCACAGCTGACTTGCTGGTGGTGTCTCTGTACATTAAAGTCTTTAAATGATTATCTGGGGACTTAAATCACTCAGTCCTAGGGTAGAGATTTATTACAGGAGGGGTGGGTGAGGGTCTGTGGCCTGCCTTGTGCAGGGGGTCAGACTAGATGATCATACTGGTCCCTTGTGACCTCAGTCTATCAATCTGCCCCCTCCTGGGTTAAACAGCCTGTATGATGCCTCAAGAGGTGAACGACCCACTTCCCTGTGCAGGGGGATGGATTAGAGGTGGCAGCTTCTGCTGGGTGGAAACAAATTGCTCGATGCTAAAGGAGAAAAATCCCGTGCCTGCTATGTGGGACAGGGAGGGGTTAGGAAGGCTGCCGCCCTGGTGGGAGGGATGAAGTGCATGAGGCTAGATGTGGGGATTGACCCCGTGCAGATTTATGGTGGGGGCCTCGCTTACCACGTCTCTACGGATGCACAGGTTTCCTTCAGCTCTTCCTTCCTGAGTCCAAAAGCTGCTAGACGTGAGGCAGAACAGAGACATTGAGACAAGTTTGGGCACCCTATGCTCCCTAGTGCTCGGGAGCCCCATGTTTCAGGGACAGCCTGTGAACGGAGCTCAGCCAGTTCCTCTGCACAGCTCTGGGTGAGCCAGTCCCCTCCCAGGACCTGTGGGAGCTGCTGGGACAAACCCTAGTTCTCTGCTGTTATAAAATTGTGATCCTTAGCCATTTTAAGATACCTAGACATTTTATGTTAGCATGAGTAGATAATAGTTTAGCTTAGCATAAGTGAGCAACAGTATTGAAGCCTTAGGCCGTGGGAAGGTAAACTTATAACCCCTTACCTCTCTGGGGTCTGAGAAGCTTTAAGAGACGCAAACATCCTGCTGTGAAAGGAAACAAAGACCCCTGGAAACCATAAGTCTATTAGTGATAAGGTAAAGAAAACATATATGATGAGGACAGGACCATAAAGAAAGAAACAGACATCCTGCTGCAGGAAAAAGTAAAGAAAAACACAAATGATGAGGACCAGACCAAGAAGGGTGAAGGTCAGGCCAGGCGCAGCTGAAAATCTATGAATTCGCCCTATTGTTAATTGGACAACGTCATAATCCAGGGGTGTACCTGGGCAGTCTTTGAGGGGGTTAATCAACAATCAAATGTGCAAACACAAGCCTGTGGGTGTGCTCCTGCCCTGTGTGGTACTGGAGTCACCCATCTGCAGATGCTAAATAAACTCTAATCAATTTCCTTATACAGGAGATGGGTCCTTCTTTAAGCCGCGAGGTAATCGAGCCACGGAGCGACTCCCTCTTGGGTGAGGTACCCCTAGTCGCGTCCGTAACACTGCTGTGCACAGGGCAGCAGCGTTTTACTTTCGGCTTCTTTTTGCCTCTCGGCCTCCTCTTCCTCTGAGCAGCCTGCCAGACACACAGAAAGCAGCGGGGTTACGGGAGAGTTTTTCGGTGATGACGGGATAGCAATGATAGCCTCGGTTACCAATCCCCAAGAGCGGCTGATTGCCAGGTGGGGCAGGAGGGAGTTTTCCTCGTGGGAGAGTCAGCCTGGGTCAGGGTTACGCTTTCCTACATAACAGCCGGCACCGGGCAGAGCCCGTAACAGGGTGTCTGTGGGCAGGGTCTGTCGGACCTGACACTGCCAGACACTCTCAGCCTGAACCACTCCCGGGTTCCTCAGAACCAGCCAGACTCTTCCGGCCCCTCCTGGCACCGTCGCTTGATGCCAGGGGCTCCAGTGGGGGCTGTCAGCTACTCACACATATCCCAGAGGGGCTCTGCACCGGGGCTGGGTCTGTGCAGATGAAAAGCAGCATTTCAACAAATAGTTCAAGCAGAGACCACACAGGTCCCCCTGCAGTTGCTGCCCTGTTACTGAAAGCAAAAAGGGAAAAAACTAGAAATGGCCCGAAGCTGACAAACCCTTTCCCCACCTAGGAAATAATCTCAGAACTAATGAGGGACCCTTGAGGTTCACTGCCCTTCTCACCCGGTAATCACGACTCGGACACTGAAGCTGAACTGAAACGAATAAAACGGTTTATTCAGGAAAAAAAAACAAGGAAGGTGTAACCAGGAACCACAACTGCGACAGCCAGAAAGAGCAAATGAAACAATTTATTGACAGGAAACAACAAAGGGGAATTGAACAAAGCCAGCACAAAGGGAGCAGGAACCACGAGTAGGAGATGGCGAGAAGACGACGGGGACAGGACGGCAGGAGACAGCAGAGCACAGCAGGACGAGAGACTGGGACGGCGACACAAACACAGGGACGCAGAGACGGGCCAGACGCACAATCTCCTTTCTTCTGTCGGGATCTGTGGACACAAGTAAAGCCGGGGCTGCCTCAGTGTCCTTCTAGTTACAGTCGAACCATTCGGGGAGCTCTGATATCCCACCTCTGCACTCAGCACCCGGGATCTTTGCACCCTGCACTAAAAGTTGGCACACAGGATGCAGGTTCTGGACTCTCTGACCCAGATGTGCCCAGGAGGGGCAGGGCCCACACAGCTCCCAGCCGGGGGCGAGAGGCTCCAGCGAAGGAGACCGGCTCAGCTCCCCTCACACTCCCACGCTGGGGAAGGAGAGTGAGCTGGAAGCACGGGCCCAGTTCTGACCCCACTGCCCTGTTGGGGGCCTGCACCCACAGCTCCCAGCACCCGTCAGAACCAGCCTGGCCGTGCCGGGGAGCCGGAGGTGGGGGAAAAGGGCACTTACGTCAAATCGTAGGAGGTGGGTGGTGACTGGAGGCAGGTCGGGGTCTTCCTCACGGCCGTGGCTCTTGGGTCTCTGTCCGGCTCCGGACGCTGACGTGCTGTGGGAGAAGGAGACCTGTCAGGGTCAATGGGCAGCTGCCTGTTCTGCGCAATGAGCCGCTCCACACCCCGCTCCACGTGGGGCTGATCCTCAGGGGCCAGGGCAGAATGTGGCTTGGGAGGGAAGAGCCTCAGAAAAGCTTTGCTGCTTTCAGGATTTGGCCCCGTCCCTTCGGCTGTATCCCAGAATTGGCCCACTGGCTCAGAGACTGGCCCGTCCGTGGTCAGATACTGCCTCCTTCCCCGTGTGCTGGGCAAGATTCAGAGGTTCCTGATCCCTGCCCAGCTCTGCAGCTCCGTGGGTGAAGGAAGGGACCCAGGACAGTTCCCTTCCCCGCTCCCGTGACAGTGTCTGTGGGAGAGAAGGGTCAAAGTGACGGATCTCAGGGCCCAGGACTCAGGGTCTCTTTCCCACCCCTGCCTCCACCAAGATGGATCCTCCTCTCCCACGGTGGATGGACATCAGCTTCCTCTCACCACCGGCCCGTTAGCCACTCATGTACTCCTTACCGGGCTATGCCAGCCCTGTCTTTGCCTTGCAGATTTACCATAGATGGAGCCCAGGGTCCAAGTCCGTTTCCTGCATTGCCCTGGGAATCCACCCCCGACACTCGCTACTCACAGAAATCTCAGATCCTGTGCCCCCAAAGGAGCAGCGCGCCCCCTTCCCCCATTTTACCTCAAGTCGCTGCTCTTGTGTCCCACACAGCACTTACAATAAACCTAGGGAGATTCCATAAAGAGAGACCAGAGTCAGCTAAGAACAGGGGAGAGCCGTGTACAAGAATAGTTATAATACAAACCAACATCAGAAAACACCAGCAAGTCCCTACACTTTCCATGCTAATAAAGCTGGTTTCCCCCAAAGTGCAGTCTCTTGAGGAGCTGGCTGGGTTCACGGGCACCAGGACCCAAAAGGTCTCCACAGTCCCCCTGCTCCACAACAGGCTTCCTGAGCGACAGGATCCACAGAGCCTCTCCCCACTTGGAGTGAACAGGCCCCGCCTGTGTCTCTGTTCCCAGACACAACTGCTCCCTGGCTGTCCTAGTGTTCCTGTCCCCGTCCCCCAAGCAACTTCCCTCCTTTGCACTCGTCTCCGATGAGTTTCACTGAGAATCTAGGGATGGAGCAAGGCCGGACAAATGGGCCGTCTGTGTAGGACATCACCAGCTAAGCAGGGTCGGGGGAGAAAAGGGCTGGCCCATCCCTGTGACACATCACCCCCGTGACTAACTGTTACTCCAGAACCATAAAGCCTCCCAGGGCACAGGCCGGGGATCCTGCACCTGGGCCACAACAGCCCCTTTCCAGCCCCAGTGAGGAGCTTTGAGGGTCCCAGTGGCAGAGACAGGCCATGGCCCTGACAATCTGCCCCTATGCACCAAGCCGGCCGGGACAGCTCTCCCTAGGAGCAGACGGGGTGGGGACAGAAGGTCAATCCCAGGACAGCTGAGAGGGGAACTAAACAACTGAGACCAAAGAGGAAGTGATCTGGGGGCAGAGGAATCACCCTGGCCACTGAGAAAGTGCAGATTTTACATCAGTGCCCAGGGATCTCTCCCCTCCCGCAAGCCCCATGGACAGGGAAACCCAATGGTACCTGCAGTCAGGAACAGGGGCTCTAGGCGATGGAGGGACCCTTTAGGAGCTGCAAATGTCCAGGAAGTTCAGCCCCGCAGGCACCTGTTTGAGGCTCTACAGGGAAAAGAGCTGCTGCCGAATCCTGGCCAATGTGTCCTCCAGCTGCCAAGAAACCAGAACCACTCAGAGACTCAGCTGCCCTGAGCATCGGGGCATTGATGCCCCGGGACCTGCAGAGTTTCCCATGCAGCCCCTCCTGCATCTAAGGGATGGAGTCACCCACCCGGCCGCAGAACAGGCGTCTGTCTCCTCCCCAGCAGCCCCAAACTCCCTTGGAGGGTGAGCTGCTGCCCTCAGGCTCCTCAGTCCCTCCTTCCCCACCCACCTCACTGCTTCCAGGCCCCAAAATGGTGGCAGAGTATCAACAGGGAAAGGCGCTGACCCCACCCCGACCCCTGCCACACCCCAGCCACTCACCGTGTCTCCCAGCAGCTGGTCGGCTTTTCCCTGGAGGGCGTAGGCGAGCACCAGCGCAGCCTCACTGATGTGCTCTATAGGGTCGTGTGTGGCCTGCAGCGCCGTCTGCAGGAACGATTTCCTTTGTTCCTCCAAGAAGAGCTTCCCGAAGACCTAAAACCAAGAGGGAACAAGGTTGGGCCAGACGCCCTGAGGCAGCTCCATGGCCTGGGTGGGGAGGTCTCACTCCCATCCCAGTGGGTCTGGGTTGTGCCGCACAGAATCCACCCACCGCCCCAGCCTCAAACATAAGCGAGGCTCCAATGTGGGACCCTCCATGTCAGCCTCCCCTGGGGCTGAAGGAGGAACTCTCCCAGCTGGGAATGAGCAGCAGGCTCTTGTCCTGGAGCCAGGATGCAGCTGCTGGCCAAGTGCGGTGCCCCGGCTGAGTGCTCTTACCTGCCCCACCCTGGCCGTGTTCACAAAGGCCAGGAGCCGCCTGTCCTTGTGTGTGTCCCGGCTCCAAAGCTCTTCTGCCTCAAAGATGTTCAGCCCTAAGGGAGAGAGAGACATGCCTCAGGTTTGTCATTCCTGGTTCGGGGCCAGTTTCCATCCATCCCCTCGCTGTCTTGGTGCCTCCATGGAACAGCCAGACTCCCTTTGGGGGGAGTCTCTGGGGCTCTATTGTGTCAGTCCTGGGGTTCATGTGACCCCAACGGTCTCTAGGCTGTGGGATCAGCTCTCTCTTTCTGAGGGGGCTGAATGCTGGGCCCTCCTGCTCCCATTGGGGTCAGGCTCTGCCCTGGGTATCCAGCTGGCACCACCCCAGTCTGGCCTGCTTCCCTGTGCCCAATGCTACTGCCCCTCCCCTCACTGGGCTGCTTTCCCACCACGGCACCCAGCAGCTCCTCTCCCCCGCCCTCAGCTGGCAGAGCCAAGGGGGCTCATTTCCCTGGGCTATGGGGAGAAAGCTGGTTCCACTGGCACTTTTCCTCTCTTTTGCCCCTAGTACAGTGGGACACAATGGACTCCTCCTCTAGCCGTGTCGATGTCCGAGGAGGGACTCGCTCCTCTAGGGTTCCAGTGTCCAGCTGGCTCCATCTGAGATGATGGGAGCATTTTTCTAGGGTGCCAGGACCTCGCGGACATCACTTACCCCTGTGGCGCAGCAGCAGTTCGTAGAGGCGGTAAATCCCCTCTTTAGCCAGTCGGCCGATGTCTTCTCCTGGGTCGGTGATGGTGAGACCCAGCTGTGCAACCAGATGCCCCAGCCGGGGGAACTCCGACGTGTTCTGGTGGGAGGAAGAGGAGGAGGCTCCATCAGCATCTCCCCTTCAGCTCCCCCACTCTCCAAGGCTGGGAACTAGGGCAGGGCCCTGCATGAGGACTTGCTTCCCCTGCTCCTCCAGGGGACAAGAAGGGCCCAGGGTCAGGCCCAATCTGCCTGCTGGGGCTGTGGGGCAGAGTCCTCTCTGTGCCCAGGGGACACCACTTGGTGGGGAGAAGAGGAACTTATCCCTTGATTATCTGACTCACAGCTCACACCGTGTCCGCACACAACCCCTCCCAACCTAGGGCCCCAGCGCCCCAGATTCCACAGCCTGTGGAGCCAGCCCTGTCTGCGCGCGGGGTCAGAGACTGGGACTCAAATGTCACTTACGTCAAACTCTGGGTGGAGGGTAGCAAATCGGAGTAGGGTGGCGCTGGTCCTCACGGCCCTGGCTCTCTCCCTGGGGTTTCTGGAGCAGATCCAGATGACGATGTGCTGTGGGAGAAGGAGGCAGGTTATGTCATTAGAGGAGGCCAACGTCGGTCTCCCGTTCACACACGGCAGAGCAGAGCCAGGCTGGCAGGCCGAGCTCTGTCCATATGTCCCCGGAAGAAGGACAGAACTGCATAATCCTGCCTGGCTTAGCCCAATATGGCCCCAGGGGTCCCAGTGAGAGGAGTATGTATCTTTCCTATGCAGCTCCCGCTGGGGTTTTCAGCAGAACTCCCCACACGCCCTGACCCAGCCCCACCACGCTCACCTCCAAGATGTGCTGGAGATTGTTGACATTCGGGGTCGCTGTCAGCAGACTCCTCAGCATCTCGTCCAACTTCTGCTCCAAGATCTTTAACTGAGCCTGCAATCGGGATGGAGAGCCAGGGGTCAGCAACCCCACGGGATTGTGGGTATCCCTACCACAGGGCGAGTGGGGTGGGTGTGTGGGAAGCCCTGGTGAGACCTGCACACGGCCTGGCCCCTCCCATCCCAATCCCTCCCTGTGCAGTTAGGACAGCTGGGTCCTCAACCCTTATCTTAGGGCTTTTCTGCAGGGGCCTGTGAATAGCAGGGCAGGACACAGCCAAGCTGCTGTGGGGAGGAGCTGCCTTGTGGTGCTATCCATGGGTCAGGGCACTGAACAAGGAAGGAAGGAAGGAAGGAAGGAAGGAAGGAAGGAATGTCCCGTAGAGGAAGAGACACTGCAGCCCTGGGTTTCCCTCCAGACTCGTCTCATCTCTCCTACCCCATCCCTATCTCAACAGCTGCAGCACAGGGAGGGAGCAGGGATTACACTCCTCTCCTGCCCCAGCATGGAGGAGCAAGATGAGGCTGTACCTGAGCGTAGGGGTTCTTGACCGTGTCCATGGCGAAGATCCGGGACATGGTGGCTCGCAGGAGGCGAGATTCCAGCTCTCTCTCCAGGGCTGGGCGCAGTTTGCTGGGAGCAGAGAGAAGCTGGTGTTAGAGTGGGGCTGAGACAGGCAGTGACGCGCGTCAGACCAGGAGGAACTAGACACCGTGCGGGAAGGATGGAAGCTGGCACCAGGCAGGGCAGAGACCTGGCTGAGGTCACCCAGCCAGTCAGTGCAGGGCTGGGACAGCGCCCGTTCCTCGGCCCTCCCTGTGGGCCCTGTTGCCCCCCTGCACCTCTGGCAGTGCCCCTCTCTTTGAGGCAGCGCTGTCCGGGGGCCGGGAGATCCCAGCACAGCCGGGAGTGTGGCCCCATCCCTGCCAAAGGTGGGAGACCCCAGCTGGGAGACTCCCGGCTCTGAGCCGTGGAGCAGAGGCTGGCTGAGCTGGGCAGGGGCCCTGGTACCTGAGTTTGGCCACGGCCACCAAGGAGCAGGAGAGGACAGAGCTGGGCCCTGAGTCCAAGGGAAGAGCCTCCAGCAGCTCCTGGGAGAGTCAGAGGAGACAAAGCCGTGTGTGAGATTCAGGACCAGGGAGGAGGCTGCCCAGGTCCCACACATGGATACTGGGATCCCCAACAGAGCTGGTCCCCATCCCCCCAATTCCTTCCTACCTTCAATCCCACTCCTCTCCCACCCACCACCCACAACCGCCCCTCTCATCTTTCCATCTCACCTGCCCCACGATTCCCCACCGCCCCAGTGCTGCCCCCTCAATTTCCCTTCTGCTGCTGTCCAGTACTCAGCCCAGGGGTCCCTGCCCCCTGCCCCAAGGCACTGATCTGCCTCCAGGCCACGCAAGTCCCCTTCTCCTCTCAGCTCTACTGCCCTCCCGCCAGCACCCAGAGCTGTGTCTCACTCACCACCATCCTCTCCGCCACCACCGCTTTGGAGCTGGGGGGCTCCAGAGTGTCCCGTCCCATCTTCTCTGCGCAGAAGCACATGAGGGGGATGGCGTGCAGGAACCGGATCTGCTTTGCCATGTTCTGGACCCCGCAGGGAGAGAGGACAGAGAAAGCCTGTTACCCAGAGACCTCTGGGCCATCCAATGTGGCTTCTGGGCTCGTGCCTTTCCCAGGTGGCTGAACCCCACCCCATACCACAGCCTCCTCTAGCACGGCCAGAGCCAGGGACTGTGAAGGGACTTGTGGGGTGAGGCAGCCCCATGTGATGCTGTCCGGATTTAGGGAACCATTTATGATATTAGTTTGTATTAATATTTCATAATTGCTATAATTCATAGGAATGATGCCATGTTTGGTATTAATAGAAAAGTAGTAATTTACTGGGAATGATTATATAGTTTATGTGTAGGAATTGTATTTGTGTTAGAAGTTAGGAATATGGTTGTTCTATCTTTACTTTAACTTGTGTCATTCTGGGGAAACTCAGGATGTCTACAGCCATTGTTTCCTTAATGGCTCATTAAGGAAGCTCCCAAGTACAAGGGGCCCAGGGAGAAAGCTGTTGAGCCACTGGGACTTGAACATGTGGCTCAACTCCATTTTGATTGGAAAGAACTGCACCCAGCATGGAGAAGGCCAGAGGTGATAAAAGGCGGCAGCCCTGATTCCATCTTGTCTCAAGTCCCCAGTCTACAGCCAACCCCCACCTCTGGAGCTATTCCTCTGTGACTGGACAAAGGATTAAGGCCCACTCAGCTGCTGGGTGTTTCCCAGAGGAACAAGCCTGCAAACTCCAGAGGAACAAGCCTGAAAACTGCTTTACATGGACTTTAAATCATTTTCCAAAGGGGTAGCCGTGTTAGTCTATTGTAGAAAGACAACAGAGTCTTGTGGCACTTTTAAAGACTAACAGATTTATTAATCGCATGAGCTTTCGTGGGAGAAAATCCCACTTCGTCAGACGCTTTGAAGATAGGAAAGTTACAGAGTGCATTTTATTTCCTTCCACTCTGTAACTTTGGGGAGTTTGGCTCCCAGTTTTGCAGCTTGTCCTGTTTTTTGCACGTCCAGGAGGGTATCCCAGGAGGCCCCGGTCACACCCCACATTTCTGAGTTGTCTCTGTGCCTCACTTTCCCCGTATGTTACTCCTGTATATCTGTGATGCGACCCTTGTGTGTTACCATTTGAGAGACCACTAGAGGAGGCAGAAGGCTTCCCCAGACACAGGGACACAGACCGGGGCAGGACCCCTGCTCTGGCCCACCCAGCTGTAAAAGGCTGGGGCAGCTGGGGAGAAGGTGGGGTGGTCACCTTGCCAGCAGGGAGACAAAGGACAGGGAGGGGCAAGGGTATATCTCAGGGGAAGCTGGGGAGAGGACAGTCCCCTGTGAGGGGCCGGTGAGGGGGGGCCCTTAGGACAAACGCTGCTACTGGGCTCTCAGACCCTCGGGGATCAATGTCCCTGTTAGGGGCTGTGGATTTCCTGGGACTAGTCGTCCCCAGGGAGCTGGGATGGGACGAGGGGCAGGACGGATGAGTTTGCCACTCAGCTACACAATGTTTGTACCATGTCTCCTGGCTGGAGATATTCCATGACGGTTCTCCGGGCAGCTTCCTCCATAGCGATGTCGACCTCATTGTCGTCCTCATCATCCCCGCTGAAATCTTCTGGGCTCACACACTCTTCAAGGGCCAGCACCTCCTCTGGGAACAGATTGTCGTCTGAGGACAGATCTTCTCCCTCCAGTTGGTGATTGATGGTCTCTGCATTGGAGAGAGAAGGAGAGAGGCTGATTGCTGATGCTGCTGGGAGAAGGAAGGGGAAGGATGGGACATGGCACAGGGAGAAGGGTTAATACTTTCTTGTTTCAGGCAGGTGTGCCTGGCCCCTTCCCCCTCCCCATGCTGGGGCTCTGCTCACCTGTGGGAGAGGATTCATAATCCCAGCTGCAGGGAGCCTCCGGGGAGCTGCTGCTGTCCCCTCGGGAGCAGGCGGAGCTGCTGGTGCCCATGATGGCATTAGGACCCCCCATCTCCTGCTCTGGGGAGGCTGGAAGGTTTGGAGGGAGCAGGCAGGGCGCTGTCTCTTGCTGGCCTGTGGGGCTGGACTCCTGGGGGCTGGCCTTCCGGCAGAAACAGCCCCAGAGATATCTTGTCCAGCTCCTCTCCTGCTTTGTGTGTCTCTTGCCCAGCTGGGACATGGGCCACCTCAATCTCCTGGTGGACGACGCCTCTGGCCTCTCGGCCCCTGCTGCAGGTGCTGGACTCCTCCTGTGCAGAAAGGCTGGGCGTGTCCATCTCCTCGGCTGAGCAGGTGCTGCTTCTCCCCTTGCTGGGATGGGGGGCCCACTCTTCTCTTGGGGCTGATGGCAGCTGATTCCCTCCGGTGCTGGGGCCACCCGCGCAACCCTCCTCCTCAGCACCCGCCGTAGTATGTCCATCCTGGAACCAATCAGGGAGAAGCTGTGAGTCTGGGCAAGTCAGCCTTTCCTCAGGGGACCTGTCTGCTCCAGCTGGAAACTGGGGCTGGGATCTGCATGCTTGGCCGGGGCTCACAGGCCAGGCAGCTTGCAAACCTCTCCCACCATCCCCAGCCTGGGGCAACCGGGTAGTCTCAATGTGCAGGGCAGAGGGGTCAGAGTCTGAGATATGCAGTTAATCAGAACAAACAGCTTC
>VOCT01085976.1:0-23884 GCA_007922175.1 Pelusios castaneus
TGATGCTTAAACTCAGTCCAGCCCAACTCAGATTGGAATTGCACTGGATTCTCTTAGGAGACCAGCAATGCTCCTGAATAGAGATGAGGGTGCCCTGCGAGTATACACACTCCAGTCATCTCCCTAGAAAGGAAAGCGAAAGATTAGTCAAACACTGAAATGGAGGCCTGATCTCCTGCAGAACAAAATGGAATGACACATCAATTTCCTATGCTATACTTGTCAATCCTGTAGATGAATCTTTATGTCACTCAGTCTATGCACTCTATGCAGAGAACTCTAAGCCCCAGTCTACATTTATCATGCTTTTTGGCAACAGTTGACGGGAGATAGCCAAGGTACATAAAATACCCTGCATATCTCCCGACGACTTACTAAGACTTCACTACATTCTAGGATAAGCCAACCAGAAATGCTTTCTGGTTGTCTTACAGATACTCCAGTTCTGGGGCTAGAGTTGCTATGGCAATTTCCAAATCGATTGAGCACATCTATACAGACTGCTCAATCGAACCCGGAAGATCGCACTGATGGTGGCTATTTTGTTGCCATCAGTATACACTTACCATAAGGTTAAGATCAGAGTTTGCTCTTTCTCTAGGTCTGGAAGGAAGTAAAGGAAAGACTATTTAAAAGGATTAGGAGAGAGGAACAGATAAAACTGATTCTCTTTTCAGGTAGTCCATAAAAGCAGGGCCATCCTGTGGGGGGAGCGGGGCCCAGGGCCAACTGGCCAAAGCAGGGCCCCCGACCCCCATGCTGGAGGGGAGTAGGGTGGGCTGATTGGCCCGCTCCGCCTCCCAGGGAGCCAGCCCTGGGCCGGGAGGTCGAGACCCCCTGTTGGGGGATCGGGGGGGAGGAGCTGGCTCCAGCCCTGACCCTGGCCTGGGAGGCCGACTGCCCGGTGGGGGAGACGGGCCTGGAGGCCAAGGCCGCCTGGGGGAGGGGGAAGGTGGATCCAGAGTTGGCTCCGGTCCCGGCCCCGACCCTGGAGGTCGCCTGCGGGCGGGAGGGAGCCAGTGGCCCCAGACCCATGCCGGAACACTGAGGCCGCCTGTGGAGTGGAGCCTGCCGTTTGGGGCAGGCCGGCCCAAAGGCCGGGCCCCACGTGCTCCACCCCTGGGCCTTGTTGGAAGCGGGACAGTGCGGGGCCCACAGCGATTGCCCCGTTCACCTCCCCCAAGGACGGCCCTGTATAAAAGTACTCCAGATTTATATCTGTATGAAAACAGATGTTTTTTAAAAAGGCTCAACATGTTTCTGTCACAACTGTCAAAAAAAAAAAATTCCCTTTTTCAAAGAAATCAGAAACCATCATTATCTCCAGGTCCCATTTACCACATGAACCTGAAAGGGGATTGATTACTCACACAGAAACAAAATGCTGATCATTAACAGCTCATTAACTTCCAATGGCATATGGGTATATAATACCCATAGGTCCTATTTAAAAAAGGCTATGTACACACGATCAGATTAAAGCGCAACATGGCAATCGCGCTATAAAAAACACGTGACCTTTATTGCGGGAGAGCGCGTACACACGTTGCTCCTTGCAACGCAACAGAATTCTTTGCAATATCGCGGTGTAGCGCAATGAATTCTGGGCACCTATCCCACAGTTCAATTTTCCCTCAATCGGTGCTTGGAATAATGGGATGAAGGAAAGGAATGCAAAGCACCATGGGTAAACTCTCAGTTTCCCGTGGTGCACTGTGTTCCCCTTGCGTCTTCCTCCTTGCCAATAGCAACTCGTGCCTATTTTCAACAGTGCAGTGATGCCCCGCACCACTTGCGAGCAATCACAACAGCGACAGCATGGATCCTGCTCTGATCTCCACTGTCGCCTTCAGCATTTTAAATACATCTCGGCTGGTTGCTCAGTATGCAATGAGTTCCGAGTCAGACGAGGACGCTGAGGAGCAGGGGCTGATCAATGCCATGCAGAGCAACAGCACCGCATTGCTCAGCTCCTTCACCAATCATCTGCACATGGTGCAACGCCGTTTCTGGTCGCGAGAGACGAGCACCGAGTGGTGGGATCGCATTGTTATGCAGCTGTGGGATGACGAGCAGTGGGTACAGAACTTTCGAATGCGGAAAGCAACCTTTCTGGAACTGTGTTCAGAGCTGGCCCCTGCCCTGCGACGTAAAGACACCAACATGAGGTCAGCCCTAACCGTGGAGAAGCGTGTTGTGATTGCTGTCTGGAAGATGGCAACTACTGACTGCTGCCGGTCGGTTGCAAACCAGTTTGGAGTCGGGATGTCCACCGTCGGAATAACCCTCTCTCAAGTGTGCCGAGCCATCAATCGCGTTCTGCTATGGAGGACGCGTTGGGCAATGTTCGGGAGATTGTGGACGGCTTTGCTGCCATGGGATTCCCTAACTGCCGGGGAGCCATAGACAGCACACACATCCCAATTTTGGCTCCAGACCATCTCGCGACTGAGTACATAAACAGGAAGGGCTACTTCTCCATGGTGCTGCAAGCACTCGTGGATCACAAGGGGCGTTTTACGGACATCAATGCTGGGTGGTCGGGAAAGGTGCATGATGCCCGCATTTTCAGGAACACTGGTCTGTACCGGAAGCTGCAAGTGGGTACCTTCTTCCCTGATCAAAAAATTACAGTGGGGGATGTGGAGATGCCCATAGTCATCCTCGGAGACCCAGCATACCCACTGATGCCATGGCTCATGAAACCGTACACCAGTAACCTAGATCGCAGCAAGGAGCGGTTCAATTACAGATTGAGCCGCTGCAGAATGACTGTGGAGTGTGCCTTCGGCCGCTTAAAAGGGCGCTGGCGATGTTTGTATGGGAGGCTGGACTTGGTGGAGGACAACATCCCTGCTGTGATTGCGTCATGCTGTGTCCTTCATAACATTTGTGAAAGTAGGGAAGAAAAGTTTTTCCCGGGGTGGGCTATGGAGGCACAGCGCCTCGAGGAAGCATACGAACAGCCAGCCACTAGGAGTATCAGGGGGGCCCAAGGAGAAGCTGCTCGCACAAGGGAGGCACTCAGGGACCATTTCAATGATGTCCTCCCCTTGTTAACTTCCAGGACGCATCAGGTGCACCTTATGAGATTTTCAATGTGTGTGTAAAAATAAAGCCACTCTTCAAATTATATGTCACTGTTTTTATTAAAACCTAAATGGGGGGGGGGGTGTTACAGGTGGGTGTAGCTGCGGGTCTCTAAAAAGTAGCTCTGGGGGGGACTGGATGTTGCAGTGTTCCAGGGGGACGGGTGGCCTTCAAAGAAATTCTTTGAAGGACTACGGGGTGTGGGAGGCAGACACAGCTGAAGTGTATGGAGTGGAGCCCGTACATTAATCTCCTGGGACTGCAGAGCAATCATGCTCTTGAGCAGTTCTGTTTGCTCCTTCATCATGCTTATCAGTTCGACCCTGTGTTTCTGCCTCCTCTGTTGGGATTCCTCTCTCCAGGCTCGATTCTCCCTCGCGGATTCCTGTGCTGTTTTCAGCTGGTCCTGAAACATATCGTCCCTATTTCTTTGAGCACCCCGCCGAATGTTTCTCATGCGGTCAGCTGGGGTAGACACCAGCCTTGTGAAGGTTGAATCTAAAAAAAAATAATAATAAAGCTGTTGTTAACACAATAGCCTAGATAACCAATGTAACCTTCCAGTAGCACATTCCACTGGAAGGTGCAGGGCAGTCAACATCCTATGCCTCGCTGAATCAGACAAGATACGTCCTAATAGAAAGCTTACTGGGGGCTAACATTCTGCACAGGGCACACAGATGGAACCCAATATCTCTATCCTCAGAGTGCCCCTGCCAGCTAGAATACATATCCTACATGCCACCGGTTGCAAGCCAGGACCGTATGCTGCTGCACTGTGTGCTGCCATGGCTCCCAGGGTTGTGCTTTGCAGCTGGCAAGGCAGAGTATCCGTCTTTGGGATCGTAGACACAAACGCTCTCCCATCTAACCTGAGTAGTAGGCTCTGGAGGTACATAGAGGAAACCTTTACTGACCTAAATGCAGATGATTTTTGGACAATCACTGCTTGTGTTGATGCACTTCTAATGAATGCAGAGTAAAGAGCGTGCACAGCGGGGACCGAGACAGCAAGCACCCCCGCCCCAGACAATGATATTTTAGCAGGATCCATAGCTGCACGAAAGAGAAACTTACCGGAACCCCCCTCTGCCACCTCAGAGGACACGCTGCAATTCATGTTTTGGGTGGACGTCCCAGCGGGGGTGGAGAAGAGCTCCTGGCTACACGCTGCTGCGCTTTCCTCCAGGTCATCCTCCATCTCCTCCTCCTCCTCATCGATCACGTCCTCATCCTGCTCGGGTCTGGCATTCACTGGATGAGCAGGGCCGATGTGTCTGTGGTACTCTTTGCAGTGGTTGTGGGGTCCCCACTGAGGATGGCTTCTATCTCCTTGTAGTACCTGCATGTAGCAGGCGCTGATCCAGAACGGCGGTTTGCCTCCTTCGCTCGGTGATAGGATATTCTTAGCTCCTTCACCTTTGATCTGCACTGCACAGTGTCTCTATCATAACCTCTCTCTGACATGGCCCGAGAAATTATGCCAAATGTATCATAATTTCGCCTGCTGCCACATAGCTGCACCTGCACAGTGGACTCTCCCCAGATGCTGATCAGGTCCAGCACCTCTGCTGTGCTCCAAAGGGGTGCGCGTCTTCCACAACGGGCCGCCATTGCTGCTGATGATCGGAGCTGCACTCCACTCCACGAGGAAGAGAACAGAAAGTGAAACAGACGAGAAATTCGAAAATCCCGGGAATCTGATCAGGGCGGGGAGTGTTTCGTCACGGCCACAGAGCGGGTGGGGGGAAGACCAGAGAGGACAACTTTGGAATGCTGGGACACTTACGGAGGCCAATCATTGCGCGGTAAGCGTACACATGAGTGGAAAGGTACAACAACTGTTCCGCGTTTACTGCTACCACCCTCGTCGAGGTGGTTTTTGTATTGTGCTACAACAAGGCAGTTAACGTGCAACAGCCCTATTGCACGTCTTTACGCCGTTGTTGCTATCGCGCGGTAATGATTTTTAATGCGCAATAAAGTGATCGTGTGTACAAGGCCAAAAATTCATCAAAAGTCTGTTTCAGATACATACACTAAATTAGGTTAGCCATTTATAATTTTATGTATAAACTGCATGGAAAACACTGGACATGTTTAACTTTTCTATATAAAAGGACAAAGTGCATGGACACACTTTTTGTATGTGTGCCTGTGGCAAAACCAATGCATTACAATGGAGAATACAGTTTTCTTGGTTGTGGCTGATTTGAGAATGTGACTCTTTTAAGTAACCTTAATGGTTTACAGCAAAAGCCAATATTCACAACACACTATTTATGTAAGGAGCTGTCAGAAAACTCTCCTATACAGAAACAACCTTAAATTCCTTCTCTTTCTTCATATCTATTGGATAGTTCAGTTTATTCTTGAGATTAATGTCTGAAATAAGGTGGAACATAAACTGTTCTGTGCAAATTCACTCTTACCTGCAAATGGCAATAATGTTTGTGTCAAGTAGTTTTAGACCTGGAACAGTCTAATTTTAATTCTCAAATTCATTCAACCAGTGGAGCCAACACCCAACAGCTATCTGAATTTCCCTGTAAAAATGATGAGTTTTATTTCTGCTTTAGCTAAAATGTGATTTCTTACCTAAATAGCAAACTACAAGACACCCCTTACATGCTTTCCAGGGATTAGGTGTAAAACCAACCTTTCTATTGTTACAGATGCCTTTTATAGCTAAATTCCAAAAGGGTAGCCATATTAGTCTATTGCAGAAAAACAACAGAGTCCTGTGGAACTTTTGAAGACTAACAGATTTATTTATTGCATGAGCTTTCGTGGGAGAAAATCCCACTTTGTCAGACATTTTGAAGTAGGATTCTCTCCTACAAAAGCTCATGTGATAAACAAATCTGTTAGTCTTTAAAAGTGCCACAGGACTCTGTTTTTCTTTTACAGCTATTGAACTTTATCCTCTACTCTTCTTTATTTACCCAGTGCTAGTTTGTGTTTACAATCTGCTCAGTGGAGTCAATGCCTGGAAGCAATCACATGACAAAGCAATAGCTGCCCTGCCCCACTTCTTCAAAGGATTAATTGTGGAGTGTTGAAAACTGTGGTTAAATTACATGCTATCACTTTCGGTTTGTAACAAGGGACCTTTGGTACTTTTAAAGACCAACAAATTTATTTATCCCATGAGCTTTCATGGGAGAAAAATCCCATTTTGTCAGATGCTTTGAAGACGGGGTCAGGAAGGAATCTCCCCCCCCGAGGGCAGATTAGCTAGGGCTCTGAGATTTTTTCACCTTCTTCTGTAGCAGTGGGAATGACTCACTTATTGGTGGATTCTCTGTATCTTAAAGTCTTTAAATCATGATTTGAGGATTTTAGTAAGTCAGTCATAGGTTAAAAGCTTATTGCAGGAGTGGGTGGGTGAGGTTCTGTGGCCTGCATTGTGCAAGAGGTCAGACTAGATGATCATACTGGTCCCTTCTGACCTTTGAATCTATGAGTGGGAACTTCACCTAGGAAAGCTCATACGATAAATAAATTTGTTAGTTTTTAGAAGTGCCACAGGACTCCTTGTTAGTTTTTCTGAATTAGACTAACATGGCTATCCCTGTGGAGTTTGTATGGAGTTTCTTGATCCTGCCTGCATGCTATAGGGCTCTGCAGAAAGGCATGCAGTCTGGGTCTTTCAGCAGACAATCCACAGAGATTCAACCTAGAGCAAGTTGAGGTGAGTTCTGCCTCTCTGTTTTAAGGAGCAACTTGCACTGTTTCTCTTTGGGGGTTCTTGTCTGCTATGGTTCAGGATTCAAAGCAATAAAACAGATTTAGGTTGTAATCTTATGGAAAGAGCGTTTTATGTTTTAATCTAACGTCTCTGTGGGTGTGTCATAAACAAACACTGATAACTTGTGATTGGTCTTTTACCAATAGCAACGTATTATCCTATTCTTGTTACTTATTGACTCAAGTGTGCTGATCAGTGTGAAAGGAAGGCCCAATACAGACTCACCTGTTTAGATAGGAAAGACAAGTGCACAGCACTAGCATAATCCTAGGCACTCAGATCCAAAGTTCAGCAGACCTGCTCAACTGGATAGGCGGATAAACATTGGGCAGCTTTACACTCTGATTCATCATCCAATCCATAGTTATTCATTAATCAGATGGTATAACAAAACTGAAACACATTTTATATGAGAAAGAATCATAGAAAATAGAGACCTTTGCTAGGGTTTGTTATACTTAAGGAGATTCTATAAGGCAACAGACAGACTGAAGTTCTGGGGAAAAGTGAGTCTAAATATTAACAATTTTCTTCAATTTCTTGCTGTATTTGAGACTAGCAAGGTATATTAAGATGTATTTTCAGTAGCATTGTTCTCTCAGTTTTTCTACCACAGTTTGCCTAGTTTCTATCTGTACTGTCCAGAGGCGCACTGGCAACATCCAAACCTCTATTCCCTGTGCCTGCTATTGTGGAGTTATAGGTGGCCATTGATAAGGGGATGTCCCAGAGTCTTTCAGTATTTGGTACTTGTGATTATAATACACTATAATTAATGTATTAGTGCCTTGTCTTGCTGTTTGCATCACAGGGTTCCTGACCAGCAACAGGGCTAGTTGAATCTTTTTGATCAAAGTTACATTTAAACAAAACAATGATTTCATAATTAAGGTTCATTATAATGCATATGAAAAAGGAACCAAACTAAGGTTGTAAAGTGGTAAGCCTTAATTCTGGCATGTCCTAACTTTTCAGTGTTTGAAATTGCAACCTTAATGTTACAATGCTATTTCTTTGCTGAAGTCCATTATGTGCATCCATTGCTGGACAGTAAAAATGCTGACTGTCAATACTAATGGTTCTAGTCCGAGCTCTGCCAAAAATAACTGTGTAACCTTTCTGATCCTCAGTTACTCCTTCTATAAAACATTGTATGTATATAGTAAAAGTGAGGAATTGCTATTTCCTCAGTGTGTGGTAAGTGGTATGAGGCCTTCCTAAATAACAAGGGTTATGAGTTGCTGAGGATTATTAGAGGTCAATCAGTGGAAGATGTTAGCAATGATGCCTTCCTAATTCCCAATGTGCTATCCTTTTACCTCTTGGCAAAAGGTATATGATAGAGTAAAGCAACAGCAGCATGAGGATACATTGTGCCTAAGGCCTTTACAGTTGCTTCATAGATAGGAGCCTCAGGAAGGCTTGGGGCTGTGTGCAGTGTGATAGTCAAAAATGTGAATTTTCAAAAATGTCAAACATGTTAAATGGAGGTTTTGTGCAGCTTATAACTCAGCCAAATCCGGACTATTTTCACAAAGACTGCAAAAGATGCTACCATGATATAAGGGTATCTGCCTACAAGATTTCAGGTAAATCTGGGAGAATGGGAATTGAAGCGAAGAGTTATTGCAGTGGATGGAGCAGCTTGTATCAGCCTGGATGGCTAGGTTCTGGATGCATTAAAATTTGTTGAATCTTAGAGAACATTATCTCACCTCATTCCTTTGCCTTTATTTTATTTTAGCTGCCTATTATTGCAGAACTGCAATAATAATAATAATTAATTAACCCAAGCTGGCAAACAGCAGTAAGGCCATTGGCACACATACCATTTATAGGCGCCAAGATGGAGTAGGCTGTATGATATTTAGACTGCAAACCAAAGAAGATGAAGCAGAGACAGATGTAGAAGTTGCAGAGATTTTTCACCAACTGAGAAGGGCAGGGAACCCAGGAAAGGACTGAGGTAGGGATACTGCCTACTTCCAAACCAGATAAGACAGTGGAGAACTCCAGGTGCAGAAAGAATAGAAATTTGATGGTAAAATGAGCTGGGAAGTGTACCTGATACAGTATAAATTCACAAGTAAGCTGAGCTGCTTGTCAGAGGAGGAGAAAAGGATTTATTTGTCCACAAGCCTAACTAGAGCAGCCCTGCCAGTTCTTAGCTCAGTAAGCATAGAGGAGCGTGGCAACTATCAGACTCTACATGCGTCCCTCCATGTAAAATCGGGGGTAGAGAAGCGGACAGAGGTGGACACATCCATTGCTGGTTACAAAGGAGAGACATGGCAGAGGGGCTTTGCAGTGACTGCTATGTGTGGTTTATTTATGGTTTCTGGAGAAGTTTTCAAAGAGGAGTTGTAGCAGTTTGTGAATTGGTTGAATGATTGCAATCTGCAGGCGAAGGTGAAGCTGACAGGACCCAATTTCCCTAAAGGGGGCCTTGTTAGCAGCCCTGAAAATAGAAACAATCTACTGAGTGGAAAAACCAGGCAATAGATTAGTTCAGTGAGAAAATTCAGATATGAACTGTGGCTGAGACAGGGTAGAATCCCGTTCTCCTGGGCTGTCTACACTTGCTAAAATTAGTTTGAATTAGTTAGTTCGAACTAACTAATTCGAACTAATTTTAGTTAGTGCGTATTAGCTTAATTCCTTAATTCAAACTAACTAAAGTCTAGTGTAGTCATGGCTTCAGTTAGTTCAAATTAAGCCTCCTTAATCCGAACTAACTTGCCAGTGTAGACATAACCCTGGGCAGCAATCATCTGCCCTAACCATGAGACCCTCCTCTATCGAGTCCCCTGCCTCATTCACTATACAGTCTGCAAATTCCACAACAGATGAGGCAGGGGACTTGTGAAGAACAGCCTCATTCACTACACAAGTCTGATTCATAGCCAGAGCTCAATCCATCCTCTGTGCTGAATGAGGCAGGGGTTCTGTGGAAGAAAAATAGTATGAGATGATGAAATTAAAGACTGTAGCACAATTAATGTGGACATGGGGATGAGTAGAAGTTGTACAGGCAATCTTAACTCAGGCATTTCCTAACTTTTGAGTATTTGACTTTGGAATCAACATTCTTAATGTATTCATTATTCACATAATTACTTGAAATTTGATATGTAATATAGAAATCTAACAGTCAAGAGTATTTGAGATTTATGAAAGCTCTAACCTCTATAATTAAACATAAAAAAGGAAGCACATGAAATGTATCTAATGACCAGTCTTCCTATAATACATTAGCAAATCTTATTATTGATTTGATAAATGTTCTAGTAATGAATTTAACAATGGGTATTGATTTTTCTCTTTCAGGAAAAATAATCACAAGATGCCACCTAGTAAGTATACATTGATTCCCAAATATTTTCACTAATTTTTATTTTACATATTATTGGGACCCTAATCCCCTTTCCCCTCCCTCTCTTCCTCTCTCCCCCTGCCTATTCTGGCGATAAAATCTACAATAAAAACTAATTAGAGAAGAAAGGTTAACTCAGATGTTTAATTTCTTTTTCTCTAAGGCTTGAGGGTTGGATTGATATCAGAGTATATTATGACTTGACACTAACTTTAATGGAAAATTGGCACACGTCTCATAATGCTTTGCTAGTGACAAACAGCAAACTTCTCCAGGTGCTGTTGTCACTCAGTCAACAGAATACAGGGACACACCCAACTAAGATACATGAATGCTCTCTAAGCCTCTCATATACTATACATAGGGAAACAGCAGCAAATTCCCCCAGTCTCCAGCCTTCCACCTCAGAATATACCATTTTATTGCTCAAGTCCTTCTCTTGAACAATACAAGCTCATGAATTAGTTCACCACTTTCACAGTGGAGAAGACTGAGAATGAATTGATGAGCAACATGGATTACAGGGGTTTGAGGTTACAACCAATTGGTTAAGTGACAGGGAATAGCTAGGTGTCAAGTGAATAGATTGTAATTATGTGAATGCCTAGAGGTATTCCAGTAGCAAATGGATTGTAAATTTGTGGAGGATTGAAAATGAACTGTTAGGAAATGTCCAGGGAGGTAGAGGAAAAGTCAGAGTCTGGACTGGAGCCCTCACAAAAAATAATGAAGGTTCATAGGAAACCGAGAGATTGGGAGCATCAAACTGAGTGAAGGTGGGTAGAATATTGACTGACTACGGACCAAGGATGGAAGAAGCAGCAGAGGTCAAAAAACAGAATAAAGGTGCTTTTGGATTTAATGGAGTATATTTTAGCACTGAACAAATGACAGAAGCATATGACAGATTAATTTATTCCGTTCTCAGCATTCTAGTGGGGGAAGGCAGCAAGGCACTACAGTGCTAAAATAACACTAGAGACATTGGTGGCACTGCTTGGACAAGTAGAGAGGAGTGTAGTATATATTCTCTAGGGGTGTGTCAACACTTATAAATTAAGTCGATTTAAGGTTGCTTAAGTTGACTGAATTTACTCTGCATCTACACTACATTTTCCTTAAGTCGACTTACGCAGCTGCTTAAGTTAACTTAAGGAAAAGTTAAGTCGACTTTATTAAACCTCATTTTAAGTCGACTTTTGGCTTAAGTCGAATTTAGAAAGTCAACTTAAGCCAGGGTAGACGTGGAGTACCCCTGAGTCGACTTAGGGCTCTCCAGGACTTCCCCACTGCCCTCCCTGCCAGGGTGGCTGGCACAGGGAGAGCCTGGCATGCCCCCCCAGGGCAGGGCAGAGCCCTGCCCACCCTGCCCCTATGCGCTGCCAGTGTCCCTGTCCCCCTTTGACCCATTGTACCCAGGTACAATGGGGCAAAGGCTGAGCCCCCTGGCACTTGGAAAGGGGTGCCCCCCCCCTGCCACCGTGGACCAGTCCTAGGGCCACCTAGCCCCTACAAGTCATAGAATCATAGAATAATAGGGTTGGAAGGGACCTCACGAGGTCATCTAGTCCAACCCCCTGCTAAAAAGCAGGACCACTCCCCCTAAATCACCTCAGCCAGGGTTTTGTCTAACCGAGCCTTAAAAATCTCCAAAGATGGAGATTCTACCACCTCCCTAGATAGCCCATTCCAATGCTTCACCACCCTCCTAGTGAGAAAGTTTTTCCTAATATCCAACCTTGACCTCCCCAGCTGTAATTTGATACCATTGCTCCTTGTTCTGTCCTCTGTTACCCTCGAGAACAGCCTAGCTCCCTCCTCTTCGGAGCAACCCTTCAAGTAGTTGAAGGTTGCTATCAAATCTCCCCTCAGTCTTCTCTTCTGTAGACTAAATAAGCCTAGTTCCTTCGGTCTCTCCTCATAAGTCATGTACCCCAGCCCCCTAATCATTTTTGTGTGGATCCTTTAGGTCGATTTTGTAGGGTCCCCTCAAAGTTGACTTAAAATTTAAGTAAGACAACAGAGTCCTGTGGCACTTTTAAAGACTAACAGATTTATTTATTGCATGAGCTTTCGTGGGAGAAAATCCCACTTCGTCAGACGCTTTGAAGAAAGGAAAGTTACAGAGTGGGAGGAAATTAAATGCAGGGGAATGTATGACATAGCATCAGGTCAGGCTGTAACAGCAAATCAAAATAGGTGTTAGGATTCAAAACACTGGGGAACAGCACATAGAGGAGGGGGAGGTCAAATCACTTGTTGTAATGTGAGAAAAATCCATAGTCCCTGTTTAACCCCAAGACAACTGAGTCAAATTTGCATATAAGTTCGAGTTCTGCAGTCTCTCTTTGAAGCTGTGATTTGTTATTCACCTGTTTCAACACAGCTATTAACAAGTCGTCAAGGGAGTGAGCAGGGAGATTGAAGTGTTCCCCTACAGGTTTTGCAGTGTTGCAATTTCTGATGTCAGATTTGTGTCCATTGATTCTTTGGCGCAGAGACTGTCCTGTCTGTCCAATATATAAGGCAGAGGGGCATTTCTGGCACATGATGGCATAAATCACATTGGTGGATGAGCAGGTGAACGAACTCTTGATGGAGTAGGTGGCATGATTAGGCCCTGTGATGGTGTCATCAGTGTAGATATGAGGGCAAAGTTGGCAGCGTGGTCTGCTGCAGGGCTGTGTTCCTGCTTTAGTGTTTCTGTTCTGTGATCTGTAGTTGCTGGTAAGTATCCTTTTAAGATTAGGGGGCTGTCTGAAAGCAAGGAGAGGTCTGTCTCCTAAGGCTTGAGAGAGTGAGGGATCATCTTGTAAAATAGGCTGTAGATTTTTGATGATGTGTTGAGGAGGTCTGGCTTGGGGGTTGTAGGTGGTGACCAGTGGCATTCTGTTGTTGTTTTTCATGGGCTTCTCCTGCAGTAGTTGACTTCTGGGTACCCGTCTGGCTCTGTCAATTTGTTTCTTCACTTCTGCGGGTTTGTACTGTAGTTTTAAGAATGCCTGGTAGAGATCCTGAAGGTGTCTGTCTCTGTCTAAAGGGTCAGAGCAAATGCGGTTATATCTTAGGGCTTGACTGTACACAATGGATCGTGTGGTGTGTCGAGGATGAAAGCTCGAGGGATGTAGGTAACTATACCGATCAGTAGGTTTGCGGTATAGGGAGGTCTTTATGTGCCCATCGCTAATTTGCACTGTAGTGTCCAGAAAGTGGATCTCTTGTGTGGAGTGTCCCAGGCTAAGTTTGATTGTGTTGTGGAAGTTGTTGAAATCTCTATGGAAATCTTCAAGGGCATCTTTACCATGGGTCCAGATGATGAAGATGTCATCAATATAGCATAGGTAAAGTAGAGGTGCTTTGGGATGATTGAAGTGTTCCCCTACAGGTTTTGCAGTGTTGCAATTTCTGGTTAAACAGGGACTATGGATTTCTCTCGCATTACAACAAGTGATTTGACCTCCCCCTCCTCTATGTGCTGTTCCCCAGTGTTTTGAATCCTAACACCTATTTTGATTTGCTGTTACAGCCTGACCTGATGCTATGTCATACACTCCCCTGCATTTAATTTCCTCCCACTCTGTAACTTTCCTTTCTTCAAAGCGTCTGACGAAGTGGGATTTTCTCCCACGAAAGCTCATGCAATAAATAAATCCGTTAGTCTTTAAAAGTGCCACAGGACTCTGTTGTCTTTCTACAATAGACTAACACAGCTACCCCTTTGGAATTTAAAATTTAAGTGTAGACATGCTAAGTCGACTTAAATTAACAAGTGTAGACATAGCCTAGAGGTTTAGACATGATGAAATCTTTTAATTAGCTGAAATGTTCTGAAACAAAAACCAAACAATTCCCTCACTGGTTTTACTTTGAAATGGTGAATTTCAACCCACTGTTTGGTTGGGTTTTTGTTTGTTTGTTTGTTTGTTTGTTTTTGTTTTTAACCTTTTCTCAGTAAGAAACTGTTACATATTGTGGGGAAATTTATTTTTCCTCTCACTTTGTATAAGATTTTTTTTTCTTTTTCTATCTCTCTTCGTAGTGGAAAATAGGGAGAAAAATTAAAAGACAAAAATTTATAAGCCAAGCTAATTAGGAGAAAATATTTTAAGAAACTACTGTGAATGATAACTGAGAGCTGTTTCTGTAAACTACTAAAATGTCACTAAACGCTCAATTCCACAACCAAAAAAATATTTCATTAGATTTTAAAATGTATATCTTAGTTAGAAAAGGAAGGGACAATAGATATTTATATAGCTATGAAATGATAAAGGGGAAGGTGGTAGCAATGATGTAAAGTAGCTGTCAAGAAATTCAAACAACTGATAAGCTAATTTTCAATGTAATATATAGTAGAATAAGAAGGATATTTTTAACATACCTGGAACAGAAAGGATTCTATCTATAGGACCATTGCAAGATAGCAAAGGAAAAATTGTTAATTCTAATGCAGAAAAAGGCAAAATCTTAAATGGATATTTTATTTCTGTACTTGAGGAAAAAAAACTGGGTGATATATTCTTATTTTACAGGGAAAATTAAACAGGTTCTATACCAGCAGTAATTAGGGAGGTTATTAAACAGTAAATTCTAAGGATAAGCATTTTCAAGTCAGCAGAACCAGATAATTTGTGTTAATATTCTATAAAAATTCTCCAGTGCTCTGGAACTTCCTAAAGTTCTTCCAATATTTAAAAATTGGATGATCTTTGGTACTATCGGCTGAGTAGTCTGACATCAGCCCCAGGAACAAAACATGGAAAGTCAGACATTGGATGCAGTAAATAAAGAATAGAAGGATGGTAGTATAGTTAATGCCATCCCTTATAGTTTTATGGAAAATAGGTCTTGTGGAGCAAATTGGATTTTAAGAGATTACAAATTCAGCTGACAAAAATAATCATGTTGACACAATATACTTATGAAAGAATTTGATTTAATCCC
Source organism: Pelusios castaneus (assembly GCA_007922175.1). Taxonomy (NCBI): domain Eukaryota; kingdom Metazoa; phylum Chordata; order Testudines; family Pelomedusidae; genus Pelusios; species Pelusios castaneus. The sequence continues at coordinate 15,159 of VOCT01085976.1, forward strand.
AAAAAACATTCTGATATAAAAAAAATTACACCAAGCAAAGCAAATGCAGAATATATTAAATTGTTTAAAAACTAGTCAACTGGTAATCCTACACATGGGGAATCATCATCCAGCAGTCAGAAAGACCAGTTTTCAGCCCAATGATATTAAATATCTTTATCAATGATCTAGAAAAAAATACTGGTAAAGTTCATAGGTTACACAAAAATTGATGGAATGATAAATACTTACAGAGACAGGTCTATATCACAGGGTAATCTGGGCTCAGTTTAACACTATACATTTGCATACAGCTAATGCAAGGTCATACAGGTGTGAACTGAGAGTGTAGATCACATTAACTGGATGGCGGGTGGTCTTCATTTTGAGAAACAGTGTCTCGGGAAAAAAGCACTTAAGAAGTCATGTGAAAATAAAATGAGCTTGAGTTTAAAGTTTGACACAATGCTGAAGACACTGAATAGTGATGGTTGACTGTATTATATGTGTAATATTAAGAAGCAGTGATTTGTTACAACCACCTTATATGAGACTATTAGTGGGATTATTCCCAAGATGTTTAAAACAAACAAAAAAACTGGAAAGAAAAGTACTGCACGAATGATTTCAAAAGTTGAAACCAAGCCTGAAGATGATGGTAAATCTATTTATCTTAACAAAAGCATATTAACAAATGACTTGAGTGTGTTCTATATGTACCTATGTGGGAAGGAGATTTCTGATAATAGAGGGAAACGAATGTAAGTCATAGGACAGGAAGGGACCCTGGCCAGCAAATCTAATCCCTGATGTTGCATACAACCCTGTCATATCATCCCATTCATGAATGTATGAGGCTCCATCAGAAAACTAGTTCAGGAGTTTGCCCCTCTCTTCCCCATCTTATTAGGAAGTAATTCCAGATCTTCTGATGATTAGAAATGTTCCTCCAATTTCCAGACTAAGTTTATTCAGGGAAAGTTGATGACCATTTATTCCTGTCATATCATTATCCAGTAGCTGAAATAGGTCCTCTCCCTCCCTGTTGTTTTCTCCTTGATTCTATTTCAGAATTTCTTTTTCTAGGCTAAAAAAATCAAGTCTTTTAGTCTCCACTAATAAGATTGGTCCTCCAATCTCTTGATCATCCTAGTAGTCCTTCATTGCACCTGTTTCGGTTTGGATTAATCTTTCTTGAACATGGGTGATCAGAGTTGTACATGGTATTACAGATGAAAGATATTCTATGAGTCATACGAAGGCACCAATGCTTCCATATGTCTGCTACGATGGTATTTTCCTTTTTCATGGCAGTATTAATTGGTAGCTTCTAGTCATCCTAAGATCGACTAATATATCCAGGTTTTTCTCCTCCTCTGTTGTTGCCAATTGATGAGCCTCCAGCTAATGGCAGCAAGTCTGATTGTTAGTCCCTAACTGCATGGTCTTTCACTTTGTACTATTAAATTTTATACTATTTCTATTGGTCCCATTCTCATGATCATCCACTTCTTTTTGTACAATGTTCTGAATCTTCTCTGTATTGATGATGCATCCCAACTTTGTGTCATTAGCAAATTTCATTAACATTCTCCTTTTTGTGCCAAGTTCATTAATGAAAATATTAAATGAGAGCTGTTCTTTAATTGTAACAAGACAAAATTATAACAAGAGTTAATAACTGATAACTGAAGTTAAACAAACTAAGAATAAAAATATGGCAATTTATAGTGATCAATTATGATTAATAATTGCATCAACTTAGGGATGTGATGGATAATCCATCACTTAAAGTTTTTAAATCAACATTGGATGTTGTTCTAAATGGTGTGATTTAGTTCACTCAGAAATTATGGGATTTATGCAGGAATCACTTGATGAAATTCTTTTGCCTGTCTTAGAAAAGTCAGACTAGACTGTCATAATGGTCCTTCCTTCCTAAAAGTCTGAGTCTATGGGAAAAAAAGGTGAGGGGGAAGGGAGGGGGGAGACAGCAAGAGAATCCTGAACTATATTTTGTTTGCTTAAAAAATGAGACATTCATGGTAAAAATAAAAGTTTCCACGAGAAATAAAAAAATATTTCAAGTGACAAATTTTGAAAGGATTATTTCTCCCAGTATAAAATCCACCCCCCCCCCCCCATCCCCAATCATATCTTTCAAACAGTTCCAGAAAAAACATGGAACCAAATCTCTTTATAAAAATAACGAATGGAAACTATTTATTCTGGTTTGTATTTACTGTGTAAGGGTTCTGTATAAACTTGTTTAATACTACATTTCTTGACTACTATGCATTAATCAAATTCACTGTTTATGGGTGTTGTTCTTAGATAATATGATCTTCCATTTAAAAATTATTTGTGCTTTATTAGATTATCTATCAAATTCAGATATTCTTTTGAAAAAGCCAAAGGGAGTTTGATATCCATGTTACCTACCTGAGATTCCTTTAAAAATATACAACTGGCAGCCCAGATATTATGTGAACTACAGAATAAACCTATTAGTTTCATTAACTCCAAAAAGAATGAAATATTTTCTGTGGTGTTTCTATATACATCACTGCCTTCAAGCAAGAGTTTACTTTTACGTGTCTAACAATAATATACAGTACAGTAAGTGGAATTTTCAAGAATTCATAAATGAATTTACTGTCACTGAATGGATGCCAGTATTGAATTTCATGATAGTTTTCACTTCCATCACCCCTGCCATATTTTCCATCAGATGCAGAAGGAAATGTTTCGGTAAGAATTTCAGCATGAAATAATATTGATTGTTACAATACACATTAAAAAAATTTAAGGCAACCTTAATTCTGGCTTTCCATAACTTTTTAGTGCTTCATATTTGAGTCTTAAGATTATTTTAATATAGTTTAATATATTTTTATAGACTTAAAAAAATGAAATCTGTTATGTGGACCTAATTTCCTTTCTTTCACATGAGCCTTTGAACCCTGGATATTCAGTATTTCTGCACAAAATTCTAGACAATTCACTAAAGGATTAAGTATAATGGGTAACAGAAGGAATAGGTTGTAGTTTTCTATAGACTGGCCACATTATGTAATCTCATTGGGGCAAAGAAAAGATTGTACCTACAATGAAATATAGGTGTAAAATTAGGCCAACGGTTGTTTGCCCTTGCAATTCAGTCTCCCTGAATTTTGGGAAACTTTGGCACATGCTTTTGATTATGTGAATAAAATTGACCTTTTGGTACTGGAAACCAGGTTCAAAGTAGGCTAAAACTCAGGTTCATTAAGTTCTAACTATTATCCATTGTCATAATAGTAAGAGCTGTCTTATTTGATTAGCCTGGAAAGAAGAACCTATTGTTAGTATTATGTAGTTGGTCTTGACTAGGATAACTGTTTTTAAGTTAAAACAAACAGGAAAGCAATTCTATCCAAACTGCTTGAAAAACAAAATAATTTCAAGAAGTCACAACTCAACCTTGGCAAATGTGGCTTTGTTTCACACCTCCTGAGAAAGAGCTTAAACACCAAGCTCCAGCAACTTGTGACATCATCCAACACCCTGGATGTCTCACAACTACAATTCAGAGTGGTGCACAGCACAAACCACTGTGAGGGCTTGAAAAGACTGACCTCATGACACAAACAAAGTCTTCATGCTCACACTTGGGGCCTTTCTGCAGTATTCTGACACAGCAGACCTAAGGTTAATGCTAACCTGCTTACGTGACAAAGGGATAGAAAGCCAAGCACTACAACTCCAGTTGTTCCTCTCCAGCAAAGGATCAGAAACAGTGATGGGTGACAGTTCCTCTTCTCTGAAGGCCCTCACTTGCAGGGTCACTCATGATACCGTCTATCTTTGCTTTTCTCCAAAGTCTACAATGAGACCACTGATAGAAAAAGTGACATGCCATGGGCTTACCTACCAATGGTATGCTGATGACTCTCAGCTATATAGCTCATTCTGAACTGAAGCAACCACTGCCATGGTTAAGAACTCAGAATGTATATAAGAGATCAACTCTTGGAAGAGCATCTGGATCTAGAGAAGACTGAAGTAATACTACTCAGAAAGAGTAGGAGTTAGTGTTGGAAAGAAAAACACAGGTTGTCCCAGAGGAGGATTGGGTCGAATAGCACCCTTTATTAACCACTCGTTTCCTCGACGCCTCAAGGGAGCGAGGAGGGGTAGTTTAAAAACTCCTTTTATCCAAAGCAGTATGGAGATGCATATTTGATTGACAACATTTATGAACCCTTTTTGGTTATATTGATATTTATTAGATGCATATAATTGTCCCGTCTTTGTTTACTGTTGACAGAATTTGCATATATTGCACAGCCGCTTTTCTTTTCAACTCATTATTTTCTGCAAAAGACACTGACTTTACATTTTTAAGGGGCCTGGTACCAGGGAGGGTAAGAAAAAGATAAGAGGTAATCATACCTCTTCATTAAAGATCAAAGAGTAAGACAGTCCAAACCTAGTTTCTTAGTCTAGTGGTCAAAGGAAAAACAGGAGAAGGAAAGATAACATACTTTAACCATGCTACTTTCAAGGATACATAAATATAAACATGCCCAAGAAGCGACCCCGTTACCATAGTGACCTGTGGCTCAAACCTGGCCTATTTTTTTAGCATTAACTCTTGACTTTCCTACAGTTAGCTTGGACAGTGGCTCCACCTTCCACTGAGAGCATGAAGCCCCTATTCATCAGAGTGATACACAATCTTGGGGGCTTGTTTGTCTGTTCATTAAACTTGGATGGAAACATAGCATCAATATATAGTAAATCTTTATAACATCTCCTCTTTGCTAAAAATTTCTGTCCCTTTCTCCTGGATGAGGACCTGCAAGAGTGATGAATTCCCCGCTAGAGCTGAGCAAAGTTTTGTGTCCAACATTTTTTTTGGAGGGGGGGGGGGAGGGGGGGGGGGGGGGAGAGGGTTTGGGTGAATCAACCGGTTTGAGAATGTATCATTTTCAATAAATTATTTGTTAATAAGAAATAAATATATATTTTTTTAAAAAAATTAAGATGTGTCAAAATGAACCATTTTTACATTACTTTCTATTCTGATATTTTTTCATCTAAATTCCCAGACTAAAATATGGGAAGGAGTGAAGTTTTTCCCTTTATCCTAGCGGTTAGGGCACTTAGCTGGGAATAGGAAAACTGTGCTCAAATCCCCATGCAGGAACAGGGACTTGAATGTATATTTTCTTCTCTTCTATGTGAGTGCCCTAATCATTCTACTGTGTATTCCAGTGTGTTTTTTTCCCTCAATATCTCCCAGTGAAGCTGCTCCATTTTGTAGAAAATACTCAAACTGTTACTGGGCCAGGGCATTGCAATGCCAAATGTTAGTCACCTAAAAAGTCACTGTGCAATGCCTCTTATCAACCTGATTACTCCTTTAGCACCAATCTCCTTACAGATGTTGATGGACAGGCCAAGTTCCTTCTAGATCCTGCTCCCTCACTCAGCAGGTGTAACTTCTTTAATTTCTTACCTTATGAATTTATCTGGCTTTGCCTCCACCCCCTTTACTTCTTCCTGGCAGGGTGACCAGGGTAGCTTGGGAGGAAAAATTTTAGCATAGGCTAAACCCCACTTACTTGCCAGATAGTTGTAGACTCCCAAGAAATAACAGAAACACCTACAATATATTCAACAGAGTAGTTATATCAACAGGAGATCATTATAACACAACAGGCTGTAATATTATAATTAAGGTTCAAAACCTCCATAGTTTTTAACACCTCATTATATTTTTATATATATATACACACACACATACATAAATACCATGAAAGTTAGGGTTGTATGTAGTGTAGGATCCTGAATACCAGAGAGTCAAGTTGTTTCAGTAATAACTTTCCCAGATTTATAGAGCTCTGTGTTGCTTGAAAGCATCTCACCAACAGAAGATAAAAGATATAGCCTCATCCACCTTGCATCTATAAAGTTAGGGTTGGAATAATTTGATTTTTTTAAAGATAATATCAGGAGATCATGTAGATTTTTATTTTTCTAAATTTAATTTTTTTACAGTTGTGGGGAATTTGGGGGAGTCAGATAACAGTGAGTATCAGCAATAATAATTTAATGACAATAGATTCTGAGATTCAAAATATTAAATCTTTCTAACCATTAAAACAAAGTGTCAACATCACATGTGAAAATAGACAAAGTAAATATGCTTAAGTCAAATACTAACACGTTCTCAAGAAACATTTTTCTTACTATGCCTATCTGTAAATTTGAATTATTATCAAAATAAATATGTTTTGTGTGCTTGTGTAAGGTTTACTAATTTTGGTTTAACTTATTCCTGGAGATTTCATAGCATGAAAGAATCTTTAATTAAATATTAAACTTTAATTCTTGGAGACTCCAGGGTAGCCCTGGGCAGTTGACAACCCAAGTTTGTGTGTCCAGTAAATCAATCTTCATCTACATTTGCTGACTAAAAAAAAAAGGCCTAAGTACAGTATTTGCTTTTGTCGATTTACTACAACTTCCCAGTTCTTCAAAACTGAAAGTCAGTAACTTGAACCAGCCATTCAAGTTATTTAATTATTCTCTTGACTGCTTTTCATCAGTTATTGACTTTGAAAGATCTTCATTACTTACTAGCTTCTGAAATTTTATATCTTTTGCCCTGATCATTCATACCTAGGGACAGGCCTATGAGATGGGAGTTGGGAGGACTTTGATATATTGCTAAAAGCCCTTTTACATTCACTCCTTTTGGGAGTTTGGGGGAAAAAAACAATACTTTTCCCTTATTCTTCCTATTAAGGCTAGATACTGCAAAATATTTTATGTTGTGTAACAGGGCCAGTGATGACCGCTTTGAGAAAGGCTTCAAAAGAGAACAAACAAACAAAAAAACAAACAAAAAAAGGAAACATTTCAATGTCAGCCACAGAAAAAGAAAGCCATTAGCAACACTTAAGTCCCTTTTTGGAATCAGGCCTAAACTTCAGCATTTGGTATTGCTTCTGTAGACCCAGGCCTGCTCACCAACTTTAATGGGAGTAGGTGTGTGAGTTAAATGAGTAGGATTTAATGTACAATATTTAATTCTAAACACTAAGGAGTTTTAGGGTTGTTCAGTGATATCCAGCGTAATTATGATTTTGTCTTCTTTCCATCTATTTTTTCATCTGTCTATCCATCTTTGTCCTTTGTCTTATATCTAGGTTGAAACTCTCTATGTCAGGGACTGGCTTTTTGTTCAATGTTTGTACAGCACATAGCACAACACGATCCTGATTCATACTATGGGCTCCTAAGCACTATGACAATAATAAATAATAATAATAATAATTAATAATGATCCTGCAAAGTGCCCTAATACAGCACAGTAATTAAATGCATGCTTAAATGTAACTCTGTAAACTCATCGCATTGGGACTACTCATATGCTTCAAAGTTAATCACATACTTAGATGTTTTGCTGAAGCAGAGTGCTTGGAATTTTGTAGGATCCATTGATAGAAAAAAAGGGCTGAAAGGCTCAATCATCAAAAAGAAACACAAAGCAAAAAGATAGTGATTTTTATGTGTGTGGGAGGGTGAAGATGAAAAGGGACTCAGGACCTATGAGACATAAAGTGGTTACCTCCATTCTTAAAGGGCTTTGGAAACTAAAACAAATAAAAACCTAATAAATAAAATCTCTATAAAAGTACATAACAGTAGTGAGCAAGATCTGACCTTGAATCAATTTGAATTATATTATTTTTAAATTACTTAATATCTATCTTTATTTTTCAGGTCATATATGGAAGAGCATTGTATTTTGTTTATTTTTCATCTTTGGAATATGGTTTCTTTCAGGTTAGTTTTCTTACTGCTTATTTGCATCATAATTCATGGAATTAAATTTAAAAATTAAAAAGAAACCATTATGAATGTTACAGTATAGCTTTTTATAATCTCCTACGTATGTATATCCTAGCACTGTGAACATGGGAAACTTTAAATAAGTCCTCTCAAGTAAAAAACATATATGGAAAATAAGTAATGTCAAATTAGGCAAATAGACAGCACCATAAATGATAGCAGCAGAAACTTAGTAGTTAGGTATGGTCAGACATATTAATTAGTTATCTGCTCCCAACACAGGCATATGACTACACCAAGTAATGTTGGGATGCAGCCAGACCATGACAAGGAAAGATAATGAATGAATCGGCAGCAAAAGAATCTCTAAAACTTGTGTGATGGAAAACCCAGTTGTAAGTAACCTTTATCCAGCACCTAAAGGATGTAGCCTATGGTAAAGGGAAGTGTAGTGAGTTAAAAATGGCCTCTCCCCCTCTGAACCACTCTGCTTCAGTATGTCACTATGGCGGCATCTACACTGGTAAATTGTCGACTTAAGCTTGGCTTAAGTCGACATAATGTGCCCTGCGTCTACACTACACTTTGCTTAAGTCGACTTAATGAAAATTAAGTCGACTTTATTAAACCACCGTTCTACTTGACCTAAGGCTTAATTCATCTTTTAAAAGTCGAATTAAGCCAGTGTAGCCCTGGGGTAGCCCTAAGTCGACTTAGGGCTACCCCAGGACTACACCAATGCCCTCCCTGCCAGGGCGGGTGCACAGGGGGAGCCTGGCATGCCCCCCAAAGGGCAGGGCATGTGAGCACGGTGTGACACTGTCTGGATTTAGGGAAGCATTTATGATATTATTTTCTATGGATATCTCATAAATGCTATAATCCATAGGAACTATGTCATG
>VOCT01085988.1:0-10877 GCA_007922175.1 Pelusios castaneus
GGGGGGAATGTGCTCTGGTCAGGCTGTTCTCTGGGGTTTGTTTAATGAAATCCCAATCTCCTAGATCAGGGGTTCCCAACCTCTGGCCTGCAGCCCAGAATTGGCTCACGGGGTTTTTCAAATGGTCCGCGCTCCTCTGCCGCTATCAGGGATCTGGGCTGAGGCCACTCAGCCCCCGCCCAGTCCTGACGCACAGCTGGGCTCGGGCTGCAAGTGAGTAGCCAAATCCCAACCCTCACAGCTCAAAGCGGGAGCCAGGCTGCAGATGCCCCTTACTGCCTGGTCCTGTGTAATTTTACATGCACTGTCCTTAATGGGAGTAGTCACCTGCAAAGGGCTGATTAATAAAATCTTCCCAGGGCCGGGGCCTCATCATCTGGTCTGAGCTTCAGCAATCAACATCTGAGTAACTACGGAAAACATTACAGCTTGTGCTTTTGATACTTCATCTTGCACAGAATATTTTCTAACACGTTTCCACTTCTTTTCAGACACTCGGGCACCTTCCACACCCTTCAATTCTCCAACAGACACACCCTCGAATAGTTTGTACTTTGCTTTTTTTTAAAAGCTTTGTGGCGGTTGAGTTGGAAGGGTGGTTGTTTGGGTCCTGAGCAGATGCAGCAGAGAGCAAGGCTGTGATCAGAAGGGAAGCTTCTCAGTAAATGAGTCTTTTGAAATCTTAAATAAATCCTTTTAATTAACACTGAAATTAATTAAAATGATTTAAATTAATTTCTTAATTTTAATAGAAATGTAATTAATTTATTTAAATTTCATTAAATGGATGGTTGGACATTCAGGGCTGTAAATATTGTATTTTTAGCCCTCAAGGCAAAAATGCTGGGAATCGCTATCCTAGAGTAATGGCTGTTGAAGGTGGAGCAAAGTTTGAAAGCAGAAACACAGAGCTAATTACACTCACAAATGGCTAAAAACTTTCCCCCTTTTTTTGGAGGGATTGTAGACGAATGGCTAATTAACCTTTACTGATCAACTGTAACTGAAATGTGTATGAATATTCACGAGGCCATTCTTTTTTTTTTTTTTCTTCAGCGATTACTTGTCTTCCTCCTCCTAATATTACCCATGGGGAGCACAATGGCAGTGGTGTGGAAAGTTTTCCTATTAACTCACTGGTAACTTACAAATGTGTTGATAATTACTTACTTGCTGGTGACGCCTCCATTTACTGTACAACTGAAGATGGAATCAATGGAGTCTGGAATTCATCACCCCCCGAATGCAAAGGTGACGAGCGTCTTTGATCTTCTTCTTGCTCTACTTTCTTTGGTGGGCAAACGCATGTACATGAGAAAATTCAGTTAATCATAGGTCACCTAAACATATAACATATTGGAAACCTAGTTACTGTTGGAAACTTAATCCTTAAAGAATAGCTGACGATTCACACACAGGGAAGGAGAAAGAATTTTAAGATGGCATAGGTAACCTCAATTTCATCAGTTCCTCTCTTCCAAGTAAGTGCTTCCTTTGCAACTTCAATGACTTTTTTGTCCTCTGGATTTTATGGAACTTCTGAGTGATCATTACCAAGGGCAGGCGGCCCTGCCCTGCCCGCTAACAGACGGGGGTCCGCCCGCACACAGGTGGGGCGGGAAGCCTGATACGGCCCTGACAGTATGCGGCTGCCCAGCAATGGTGCAAGCCCCGCCCCTTTTCTCTTGACCACACCCTGGTGTTTTTCTCTCGCGGTTCAAACCCTGCCCCCTTGTTCCCCGTCTGCCGCGCACCGAGTGGGGGTGCCTCGGTGCTCTGGGAACTGGGCTGCGGCACCGCTATGGGCTCGGCCGGGGCTCGCGGTGAGAGGGGCAGTTCCCACGGCATCGGGCCGGGTCCCGGGGGTTCCCACGGGTGCGCTGGGCACCGGGCGGTGGAGCTGGTCCCCGGGAGGACTGAGCCCAGGGGTGGCGGGCAGGACAGGCTCAGGGCAGGCAGGGTTCAAGGAGGGGATTTGCTCAGCGAACTGCAATGGGTGGTGTGGGGTCCGGGTCTGCAGGGGACAGATCGGGAACTGCGGAGGGTGGAGGATGCTGTTACCGGGAAGAAACCCAAGGCGGTGCGGTGAGAATGGCCGTAGTCCGGGGTCCGTCTGTCTCCGTCTCTGGGGTGTGACGGTGCTCCCCGACAGATGTGTCAGCCCCGATCATCCAGGCTCAGCTTCTGGCATTCCGAGGTTTCGCCCAAGTGTGTGGTTGGCGCCGGTCCTCTTGGCTACTAGCTATGGCAGGACCTGTCCTCCGTGGATTTCACTCCTTCCTTTTGCAGCTTATACTTCTCATCTTTATACCGTCCCCTTGGAGGTTCCCTGCTGAAAGGAGGGAGGAAAACACAGGGTGATAGTTCAGTGTTAGGGGTGATCAGAGGTTGGTTTTTCAGAATACGGGACACCGGAGCATGTTCAAATTTGACTGTGTGCTGGTGTGTCAGGGGATCTCCTATTGGGAACGTCGCTCCAGGCATCTTGCCGAGGCCAACAATAATGCACCTCGAAATATGTCTTAACATCCTCGTGGTGTGTGCGAAGAGATTTTCTGAGTTAGTTGGTGAGATGTCTGCAAGGGCAAGAGACGTAACTTGCACTGTGCAGCGTCAGAAACATGAAGGAAAATGAAATGAACGACAGGAGTTTTATGACACTTTTTGGTTTGTGTTAGCTTCGACATTCGGTGGTGCTTGCGCACGGTGGGCAGAGCTTTGAAATATTTGTGGGGGAGCAAAGGGGCAATTCTGGGATTGGGCCTCTGTTCTTTTAGCCGGCTTTGTCAGATGCTAACACTGTAAAAGTCACTCTGGTCGTCCGGTGACTGGCATCGCTGTGTATGTGATTCATTCTAGCTCTGGGCACAGTATTTATTCATTGTGGTCAATGGAAGCTTTGGTTTAAGGGGTGAATCTCTCCAGCTCCAGTGTGGGGGTATTTCCAATACCATTAGCAGGCCCCCTGGGAGTGTGGGTGGAAGCTTGTCATGCAGTGGGGACTCCATGCTGCTAACTTGATCATTGAGGGCAGCTCCGGCGTTGTTGTGCAGCGTGGTAGCTCTAACTCCGGTAGAGAGAACTCGACTCTAGCGCAGCAATGAAGACAAGCCTTTCGCTTAAAGTCTTGGCTGTGGGAAGCTTGTCTGTTCTCAGGGGCTACAGGGGAACCCGAGAAATCTTCCCCGAACTGGGCTCACTCGGCCTGTGGCAGGCCTCTATTGCATCTAAGGCACGTCAGGCTCCTTTTCAATGACGGCCGCGGTGTAACATTATTTAAAATAAATATTTCCTATTAAAATGAGAGACTGCTCTTCTGTTTTTCTGACAGGTGAATGTGGGGCCCTGCCAACGCTGAATTGGGCTGTGCATTCCAATGGTCACACAGGGGACAGCTTCCCTGTTGGCACGCGAGTAACATACAGGTGCAGTGATGGCTTTGTGAGAATCCCTGGGAAGACAGACACTACAGTCTGCCTTGAAAACTCACAATGGCAAGCCTTTGAAGAGTTCTGTGGTCGTAAGTATTTTACTTTCTCTGGAACAAACATTGTCGGGCCACTGGTCACTGCTGGAAACCTAAGACTCCCCGCTGGAAAGGTCTATTGAAAATTAGCTTTAATAACTTGTTCCAAGTTCCACGCTAAATCAGTGACAATACACAATTAACCTGCTTATTCAGGAATCCTGTGGCGAAGCATTCTGTATTTGTGTGCATCTCTGTCCTCAGGATGCTCATTCAGCTTTAGAATCATAGAACAATAGGGTTGGAAAGGACCTCACGAGGTCATCTAGTCCAACCCCCTGCTAAAAAGCAGGACCACTCCCCCTAAATCACCCCAGCCAGGGTTTTGTCTAACCGAGCCTTAAAAATCTCCAAAGATGGAGATTGTACCACCTCCCTAGATAGCCCATTCCAATGCTTCACCACCCTCCTAGTCAGAAAGTTTTTCCTAATATCCAATCTTGACCTCCCCAGCTGTAATTTGTTGCATCACATGGCAAATATGCAATAATGCTGTGTCAGAAATGATATCCCTGTCTATTACAGTTTTACAGAGCACAGCCAGGGGGCCCCAATTAGGCCCCCTCTGGGCAATATAAGGGGTAATAAAGAGACAATTTGTCCCCTGGAGAACGCTCAGTCCAGGTTAACAAGATGGAAAAGACAGATGAAAGACATGGGCGAGGATGGTGTGAAGGGAAGGTGGCATGGCACTGCAACAGAAATAGGTTTTTTTGAGGTTAAGGGGGCAGCTATGAATTTTGTCGGGAGCCTGTCAGACAGATGAGGAAGGACGCCTGGAGGTGCCCCTTGGAGAAGTGAACTAACAGGCAATAGCGGTTGGGTGTGTGAGTAGAGCTCAGCTGGTTGTTGACATCCTGAGAGGAGACAGCTGGTGGGAAAGGCAGGGCTGTGATGAGATGCACTTTAAAGAGAAGGATAAGGAGCTTATTTTTGATGTAATAAAGAAGGGAGTCCCAGAGGAGGGATGCACAGAATAGGGATTGACATTAATGTGAAGAAAGGCCGAGTCCATCGGAAAATATAAGGGCCCAGATTAGAGCTTTGGCAGTCTGAACTAAGCAAAGATGGGTTTTTAGGGAAATTATGAAGGAAAATGGCAAGATTTGGACATGCCCATGACACGAGGGTCCATGGAAAGGGCTGAGTCAAAAATCATGTCCATACTACAGGCATGAGAAGCTAAGAGGATGATGATTTTATTTAATCGATGGTGACTGAAGATGTGGAGAAAGAAAGATCTGGGAGAGAACATGAGCTCAGTTTCTGGCATGTGCAGTTTAAGGTGCTGGCAGGAAATGATCATGTCCAAACTGTGAGAGCAGATAGGATCCCAAAGACAGGGTGTACAAGGAAAAGAGGACGGGCTGAGAAGAAAATCCTGGCACACTCTGATGGGGGAGCCAGAGGATCCACCAATAAGAGCTGAAAGTACGAGATGGAAGAGTTGGTGAGAAAACCATGAGAGGATGGCATGAGAAAAGTCAGTAGATGATAGGATTAAAGGAAGTAGAAATGCCTGGAGGTGTCCCAAGCACTAAGAGGTCAGGGAGGATGGGGTGGAGTAAAGGCCCTGGGGAGTGTTGAGACTTCACTGAAGGGGAGAGGGGGACCCAGAGTGGAGAGGGATCAGAGGGTTAGAGTTGAAGACGACAACTGAGTAGTTATTGCAAACTGAATGTTCAATTTGAGTTGGAGAGGAGGAGGCGGAGAAGGGAAATCTGTCTTTTTTTTTTTTTTTTTTTTTTTTCTGAACCATGCTTTCACTTAGGAATGCCTTCCTCTTTTTTTTTTACTTTTACTTTGTATTATCCACTACTTGCTGCAACATCTGGATAACTTTGCCCAACTGTCTTGCTTCTCTCCTTCAAAATAACTAGAAATAACAAAATGAAACAACCCCCTTTGCACCCCTCCCTTATATAGGTATAATGCTCAAATCTTGTTCTCTGGCTGTCCTGTAATACCTGCTGATGCCACTAAATCCTAAACTTTGTGGTCAGGGAACTGTTACTTGTTTGGTTCCCTTCACTTCTGTTACAGAGCTGTGCATGCTGAGTAGTTTTTATGGATGTGTCTGTAATTCATGTAAATAGACATCTAAGAGCACAATTTTTATTCCTATCTTAAAAGCTTAATCTTTCAGCCTTTTGTCTTTTGCTTTTCACCGTTAGGGAGCTGCAGTTCCCCACCAGCAATGAAGTCTGCTCGTTTAACTGAGACGGATTCGGGGAGGAGTTACTACCCTATTGGAACTGTTGTGACCTATGTCTGTCGCCCAGGTTATGAGAGCGAAGAACAGACACACGAACGGACTTGTCTTGAAACTCTAAGGTGGTCAGAAGCCCCTGAGTTTTGTAGCAGTGAGTATCTTTTTTGTCACTTTTCCATCTCTACTGAGCAAGTAACCGTCTCGCTGCGGTTAGGAGAGGTTTTTCTTAAGGAGCAATAGGAAATCAGAAATAATGCAGTAAAGTTGTCGGCATCCTATGGTCAATATCCATTTAAAATGGGGAGCCCAGTGTCCCTGGACCCTATATGAGAAGGAGAAGAATTGCATTATTTTTATCTTAAAATTCACACATTTAAAAGTCTACCCTCAGAGACCACTAACGCAGCTTACAGTTCAACCAAGCTGAATCACACTACGAAAAATAAATGCAGAATTTATAACCATAGGTATGGCGCAGTTGTTCAAATACCAAAACACATAACAAAACTTATATGAAGAACGGCCTTCATTGCGAAGAATACATGTTTCTATATTGTACCTATATTGGGTCTGTCCATATACCTACATTGATACAAGATGACGGAAGGAGCCAACTCAGTGATCGCTGTGAAGCACAGCTCCCTGCACGTGTTATGTTCTATTTGACAAACACAGGCTGTCTGTTTCTTCTGATGTGAATTTCTTGGGCCAGTCTTAGCTTAAGTAGTCTGGCATGCCTCATTAGGAACGTACTTGATGTCTACTACAACCATGTATTGTTATGTGCAAAAGTCCTTGTCCACATGAGGAACAGAGATGTTTTCTCCGTATAATCATTAGTGCTGCGTAGCTTTCTCTGTTACTCACAGACTGCGGTACGTCTCTTCTGATTTGCATGTGGACAGGGTGAATTTCTGACAGTTTGTTCTGTATGGTAATAAGGGCTGGGACCAGGGGAAGCATCGCTAATAACTCCCTATACCAGGTAGGGGGAATCTCTTCCACTGACATTGATAATGGGGTATAATTAGCCACTTACTATGGACAGTAAGGGTATCCACAGTTAAGTAGGGAAAAAAAGGGAGAGAGAAGAGACTGAAGTATCTGGTCTGGTATTGCTATAGTCTCTTATAAGTCGGCTAGGGTTTGTTACATCAGTATAATATGCTAATACTGTCTTGTTCTGTGCTAGAGAAATCTTGTAAAGCTCCAGAAATAAAGAATGGCAGAGCTGTTGGTACAAGTTACGAGTTTGGCACACGATTAAGTATAATCTGCGATGACGGGTGAGTGTTGGGCAACCCATGCTGATTAATTCACAGAGCTTAGTTTGGTGTAGAACTACTGGTGAACACTGGAAGATAAATCATAGAAAGTTTGAGCTAATTTCAAAATATTTATGGGCAGGTGCTACAGATCTGCAGTCCTGTCCCATGTACCTATTTAAAAAGTAGAACCTTCAAGCTGAAGTTAGCCAAGTGTGGCTCATGGTCCCTCAGAAAGGTTAAATAGGGAGGAAGCGGTTTCCAGCTATGGTGTGATGAGGTGTGCTTCAAATTGTTCGAGCCACTTTTGGAAGAAACTCCAATCATATGTGATTAGCTTTGAATTTCATTGGATTGTGCAAGTACTTTCTGGATCTCCGAGTAACTGAATAGGGAAACACATGGCATGAGCATGGATGTCTTGACTGAAATGAATATAGAGTCTGGTTTTTGCTTTGTGCAGGCAACAAGGGTTAGATTCCCTGTAATGGGATGAGAATGATTGGGTGGGGCTGATTCTGGAATAAAGTGCCTCGGGAAATTGTGGAATCTCTGTTACTGGAAACTCTTAAGAGCAGCGTTTACAAACACCTGTCAGGGATGGTCAGGAGAATACTTGGTTCTGTCTGTGTGTCAGAGACAGGACTAGAAAACCTCTTCAGATCACTTCCAGTCCTATGAATCCATGTCTTCAAACCCCTCCGAGACAGGAAGACAAAGAGAGCGCTCTTTTCCTGTGACTTAGCTACTTTCCATCTGATGTAATGACATCTGGTATCAGATATCAAAGCTCTTCACACAGCAGGGCAATACTGTTCTTAACCCCATTTTACAGATGGGGAAACTGAAGCTCAGCAGGCAAGTTACTTTCCAAGGTCACGCACAAGCCAGAGGTGGAAATGAGAGTGGAACCCAATGTTCCTGACTCCCGTTTCAGTGGCATACTGCTTCTGAAGTGCACCCACAAGAATGTCCAAGCTACTGTTGTGATACTGACCATTTTCCTATGTAGCAGTGTGCAGGGGCCACCTGCCTTGGAACTGTGTCCCCCAAGGAAAGCTGTGGGTGTAAATGAGCTGACTGGGTTTGGATGTTAAGATGTTGAGGTTTTGAATGAGTGGGAGCAGGGGATGGCTCTGGGGCAGTTACTGTCTCTCCCTGTTGGTGCTGTTTGAAGAAAAGCAGTGGCCACCCGGCCACAAATGATGTTCATGTTCATCCTTTTTGGTCTCTTCTCTGCCATTTCAGCAGATTAGTGAAAGAACCAGCAGAAGCCTGCTCTAGTAGCTGTACCTCTGCTCAGTTCCCTAAACTTCCTTTCCACAGATCTGGTAATTAAGGTGTCAGCTGTCAGCCTTTAGTATTAAAGGACGTAAATGGTGAAGGCTAAGTGAGTGGAGGCCTAGGCAAGGGGCCTCGAATGTGAACTATTGCTGACTCTTTGGTAGAAGAGTGGAGTTAAAATAAGAAGAGGAATGATGGGACTAAACACGCTGGGCTACAGACTTCCAGAGTAACAGAGATACCCTTTTAATACTTGGCTCCCCCTGTGTCTGGAATAAGTGTACAATACCAACAGCACCCATCCTGAACACTGCAATTGGAACTGGGAGGTGTGATAGAAACACATACTCTGCAAATCCAAACCTCCTTTACATGCCAACACCTTGAGAAGGTTAATAATCTGAAAAAATACCAATTTCCTTAGTGTTTTCCAAATTCTGGGACTGCTTGGGGACTTCTTCCCCCTTCTGGAGATGTAAGAAATAAGAAGCACTAGAAGAGATGTGGAGAAGAGAAACCCACTTGTTTCCCTTTGGTAGGTTTGACACAGATATTGCTCAGAAATTCCCAAGCATCAAGCTAGTATAGACTTGAAAGTGAAGGATTTCACCTGCTAACGTGATCTCTGTAGCCTTGTATCCACTGTTTGTTTGTTCTAAATTGGCTTTAACTATTCAGTGTTCCTTGGTCCCAGGCATCATGTTAGTACTGAGGCAGGAATGACTGTACGGACCTAAAAGATTGTGAACTATTACAGGTGCAATTAGCAAGCTAGGTAAGAAACTCTGTTTTCTCTTTTCCTTAGGTTCACATTACGAAATGGGAGGATAATCCAATGTGTGGTGAACGGAGACCAACTTGTTTGGAATAAACGTGAAGTCTGTATAGGTAAGGCTGTCTCTGTGGTTTAAGACGTACTTGTGACCGGAGCTGTCGCAGAGCAAATGTTAGAGCTTTCACCTGTTTTTTTACATTCACTTCATTTAAATGATGTCAGTCGTACAGATATTTTGGGTAGGAGGGCGACATGCTGAAAGGGACGGAGGATCCATTGTGCTTTTGGTACAATCCACACTTCAAAGAACCAGCCCTCTCTTCCCTACAGGACGTTCAGCTGACGTTTGCTGACTGGTCTATAGATTCCAAGCTGTCGTAGTGGCCGCCCCACAGCTGAACACTGGGATGGGGGGTTTGGTTCGAGTCTCATTCCTCACCAAACAATCTCAGCTCTTCTTGAAGCCTTTCGTCCAACTTTTTTTATTTCATGTAATTCTCTTCCCCTGAAAATGAACAAACAAACCAACCCACAATCAAAATCTGAGGCTCTTTGGAAGTTAAATCCAATATAAAAACTTCTTCCCCATTTAGTTGCTTTAACTCTTTACTCCCTTGGGACGTTTTCCGAGATGAGTCTGTCAACAGGCGATTGCTAGCTGGCGTAGAACCAGTTGCAGTTTGAAGAAAAGATCCAGTTTAAGCTTTCTGCTTTTGGAGCATTGTAGGAGTGCAACATTGTCTTTCAAAGCTGTCAGTCAAAGAGTCCCCGCTCCTTGTATGTAATATGAGGGGGGAATGTGCTCTGGTCAGGCTGTTCTCTGGGGTTTGTTTAATGAAATCCCAATCTCCTAGATCAGGGGTTCCCAACCTCTGGCCTGCAGCCCAGAATTGGCTCACGGGGTTTTTCAAATGGTCCGCGCTCCTCTGCCGCTATCAGGGATCTGGGCTGAGGCCACTCAGCCCCCGCCCAGTCCTGACGCACAGCTGGGCTCGGGCTGCAAGTGAGTAGCCAAATCCCAACCCTCACAGCTCAAAGCGGGAGCCAGGCTGCAGATGCCCCTTACTGCCTGGTCCTGTGTAATTTTACATGCACTGTCCTTAATGGGAGTAGTCACCTGCAAAGGGCTGATTAATAAAATCTTCCCAGGGCCGGGGCCTCATCATCTGGTCTGAGCTTCAGCAATCAACATCTGAGTAACTACGGAAAACATTACAGCTTGTGCTTTTGATACTTCATCTTGCACAGAATATTTTCTAACACGTTTCCACTTCTTTTCAGACACTCGGGCACCTTCCACACCCTTCAATTCTCCAACAGACACACCCTCGAATAGTTTGTACTTTGCTTTTTTTTAAAAGCTTTGTGGCGGTTGAGTTGGAAGGGTGGTTGTTTGGGTCCTGAGCAGATGCAGCAGAGAGCAAGGCTGTGATCAGAAGGGAAGCTTCTCAGTAAATGAGTCTTTTGAAATCTTAAATAAATCCTTTTAATTAACACTGAAATTAATTAAAATGATTTAAATTAATTTCTTAATTTTAATAGAAATGTAATTAATTTATTTAAATTTCATTAAATGGATGGTTGGACATTCAGGGCTGTAAATATTGTATTTTTAGCCCTCAAGGCAAAAATGCTGGGAATCGCTATCCTAGAGTAATGGCTGTTGAAGGTGGAGCAAAGTTTGAAAGCAGAAACACAGAGCTAATTACACTCACAAATGGCTAAAAACTTTCCCCCTTTTTTTGGAGGGATTGTAGACGAATGGCTAATTAACCTTTACTGATCAACTGTAACTGAAATGTGTATGAATATTCA
>ML688523.1:11799-22875 GCA_007922175.1 Pelusios castaneus
CTCCACACTAGAAAGGAAGGAGTTAAAGGCAGCCCTGCCCCAGCTGAAGGAGGAGCTTAAAACAGGAAGCAGAGTAGCTCAGTGGCTGGTGGACAGTGCAGGTGATTTGTCCTGCACTCTGAGCTCCTGGGAAGCTCACAGGAGCTCTTGCTGCCTGAAGCCTGGCAATAATGACCTGACCAAGCCAACAACTAAGGCACCTGTGCTTCTCTGAAAGTCAGAGACATTATCTTCAGGGCTGGATTAATGGAGGAGCTATAGGGGCAGAAGCCTTGGCCTCCACCTAAAGGGGGGCCCCGAGCTCCAGCCCCTAAGGCTCCTACCTTCTCCATCCACTGCCCAGCTCAGTGTCAGTGGGGCTTCAGGGAGCACTAGGAGTACCCCTGCCCTGCTGGCATTGGGGGCATGAGGTCATGGGGCCAGAGGCCAGGCTTCACGCTTCTGCCCCATGTTAGGCCAGCTGGTCTGCCCCAGGGGTGGTATGGGGCAAGCTGAAACCTGTTCACTCTGCTCGGGGACAGGGCTGAATGGGGCATGGTGCAGACTCTGCACAGCCCGTGGCCCTGGGGGGTTGCACCAGAGACCATGCACCACCCAGCTCCACTGCCCCCAGGGGCAGACTGTCCAGAGTGGCCCCCATCCAGCAATGGCCAACCCACAGGACACGGTGGAGGAGGGAAGGGGCTGCAGGTGGGGCCTCATGAGGGGGTGTAGCCTGGGGTCCTGAGGCCAGTTAATCCGGCCCTGATTATCTTCATGTTTAATTCCTTACTTCACCTGGCAGGAAGAGAGGGAAATGGTAGCAAGGAATCCAGAGAGGCAGCTGCATAACACCCCAGGGTGAAGAGCTTAGCTGCCTGGTATTGGGTACTGGATATGACTTCAGTGGAGAGGGTAGCCCTGGGCTCCCTTTTTAATCCCTAAAGAGGAGCAATAATGGAAGTTTATGCCTTGGATGGGGGGGGGGGGGGACTAGCTGGCGGAAGACTCTGAAGATACAAGGGCCTACAGTGTAAAACTCTTGAGTTCCTTGCTTAAAACTGATGACCTCCCCATTATAAGACTGTATATATACCCTGAAAGGGGCAGATTTGAGCATGACCTGGCTAAAGGGCTGTGTCACTGAAAGCTCAGACCAGTGCAGGGCAAAGCAATGGTAAGAAAGGGAAATGCCTGGGAGGAAGCCAACTTGCTTAACCCTTGCCCCAACTCTAGGCAATGCTGGCTGACAGTATTTCCCTTCACACTGTAAATGTGAAAAAATGCATATTTAGACGGACATCCCTGTAAGGGATAGTTTTAGAAAAAAACAAGAAAATAAGTCATAAGCAACTGGATGGCCTTGAAATCTTGCCATTCCTGGATTAATAAATGTGGTTGGCAATCCTGAAAAAGAAACTCTTCAGGCTGCTGAACCATCTACCTCCTCCCCAACCAGGTAAAAAACCTGCTCTTTAATTAAGTTCATAGTAAGTTGACTCTGACAAAAACAGTTTGCACCTCAGACATTAAGGTACACATGCACACACAGAAATAGTCTTTTTCAGTACAGAAGCTAAGACGCAGTCACTATTTCAACTCTGACTGTGACCTGTAATAGCTCAGTATGGAATCATCCATTTTTACACAAGCAAAAATGAATGCTGCAAAGGTTTCCTAAGGTCCTTATAGAAATACATCAAATTAGCTGTCTATGGTTTTTTTTTTCTCCCTCAGGGATCCCACTAGTCTTTGTCTTTTAGAAAATGAGAACCTTTAGAACTACTGACAAAGCACTAGAAGAATTCCAGAGACAGCATAGGAAAAATGAACTTTCAGCTCAGAAAGGGAATAATTTTTCATTTCTGTCTGTACCTATGCACTCACAATGAAAGATACTCTTTTCATTCCACTAGAGACATTAAATATAAATGAACAAAGATCTGTTTCTGGACCACACACATCTTGCCCTGTAAAAGTGAACATGAGATACATTCATTGCTCAACCTATACAATTTTTTTTCTCTTTTGTAGTGCCCCCAGTTTTACACCTGCATGTAAGCAGGAAATAGTTTTCTGTTGCAGGCTTTATACTTTCTTTGTCTCATGAGGGGTCTTTTGGAGATAATTGTTCATATAAAGGTTTTGTGGATAAACCTTTATTTATTGTGTAAGCAAGCAATACAATCCCATAAAATGTGCATGCATGAAACCACCACTGAATTTGTTGAGAGTTTTTTTCAGGATTGGGCCCTTCATGTTTGCAAAACAAAAGCTTTTTCTCTTTAATTAAGTCGTGAAAACCAGGAAAAAGCAAAATAAACAAGTTGTGAGACTCTGTATAAATGGAATGATTATAGGTTACTGAATATCATAGATTCATACAATAGAAAATCCTTAGGTACCATAAGTACATTATTAAAAATGTTTAACCTATAGCAATGCAGATTCTCTTTCTTTAAACAGCTTCAGTTTCTCCCTGGAAAACTTCAAAAAGCTTTGTATTTAGAAACTTGATATCACATCATATATCATGCCAAAATTTATGTTAAGAGATCACAGTACTCTCAAAACTCAGAAAATGCCAACCTTAAAGTTGAACATGAAAAATTAACTCTGCCCCTTGAAGAAAATCGTGCATTATGATTCAATTACATGATCACTATTCTCAGTGATACTATATCTCAACTGTATTATAATATATTAGAATGTTTCATACAGCCTATCATGTGTAATATTTTTATTATTGTGGACTATATGTATGCAGAACAGAATCCAAGGAAAGCGGACAACATTCTTAGACAACATTCTTAGATGAAGTAAAACACAAAATAATATTAAAATGTAGAAGATTAGAATTAAATTCTGACATGAACTCCTTCAGTGATTACATCACTATCAATGATACATCATTAACACCTGACTGTAAATATACTATTAGTATTTATTAAATACAGTTAAATAATTAGCAATTATAAACACATATTCATATCAGGCTATGGAAAACTTTTTTCACTTCAGCCTGCTGACACTGCCTTAACTATTTCCCTGGTTCCCTTTGTGATTCCTTCACTTCTTTGACCAGCATTCCCCAGCTAACTAGAGTTAGACTACACTTCTATTTATGCTACACCTATAAATTACACCTTAATGCAGTGGTTCTCAACCTGTGGTTCATGGACCACTGGTGGTCTGTGAGGGTACTGCATGGTGGGGGGGGTAAGATAATTACTGCAGGTAAATATACTGCAGGTATATGTACTGTGATGAGTGCAATTTGTTCGTGAATGAGCATAAAAATTATTAGAAATATATGCATTTTAATACCCTTTGATTATAAGTTTGACTCCCATCAACCAGAGGCTATGTTTAAAATGGCTTGCTTACATGGTGGTCTGCAAAAGCTTTCGATGACGAGGTAGTGGTCTGCATAAAGGAAAAGGTTGTGAACCACTGCCCTAATGTGTATCTCCTAAAATCTGCAGGTGGAGCTTCTGAAGCCATTTTTGGAAGGACCAAATTAAGATGTCCTGAGATCCAAGAAATACCATCATGTGGGTTCCTTATAGCCCTTGCCATTCCATACACCGAGGCCATCCCCTGTTTAGAGTGGCAACAAGGCCTCCTTCCCAGAAAGGCAACAGCATGGAATCTCTTTTCTCTCCCCAGAAGTGGTAGCAGAGACCACCCTTCCCTCTGGAGCCGCAGAAGTGGTAATCTGGATCCCTTCTAAAGGATAGCAGCAAGACAAGCTGCCAGGTACTTACTCCAAAACCAGGTGCATCTTTCTGCACGGGTCGGGCACGTTGCCACACATTATGTTGGGTTGAGGTGGCATTAGTAGAAATTCTAGAGCAGTGGGCCATTAGAGTAAACTGTCACAGACATGCATGGGGCAGTCCACATACTTTAGAGCTACTTTTCAGGGTCATGAAGTATTTTCAGGATGTTCTTTACAGTCATAAGAACAAGCTAGGAAGTTTTTTTGTTTGGTTGAGTTCGGTGTTTTTGGTTTTTTGGTTTGTTTGGTTTTTGTTTGCGGTTTTTTTTTTGTTTTTTGTTTTTGTTTGTTTTTTAATGAAAGCTGAGAGTCACATATAATCACCAGACTACTGAAACTGGGACCCTAGGTGCAGTCTATCATGTACATGCCTTAATCCAGACCTGATTCTGGGGACTGGTCAATTCACTGTGAAACTAAATTAACTATGCATGACAGTGCAGTACATCATCCTTATGTGAGTATCTAACAAGCTTAGCAAAGAACTGAGTTGTATTACTTGGCACCTGATTTTCAAATATGCATGACACTAAAACCGAAACCAATTTCCTTTGTAGACAGCCCATGTACCTATTCTTGGTTTTTTATGCCAAATTTTCAAACCTAATCTCTTTTGGGTCTTAGCTGGTCAAGAAGAAATAAATTGCAGCAATTAGTTTTATAAGAGGAAGTCTTTTTAATCTCCTATCATTCCAAACCACCTCAAAGATTTTGTAGGGATTTTGTTGTTGTTGTTGTTGTTGTTATGCTTAAACTTTCTAAGAAACTCTCCTTTTGACACAGCTAAGTTTGAAAAGTTTCATCCCCAAAAGTGAATTTTTCACAAGGTTATGACATCTGAAAAATTGTTTTTATAAGATACGAGTTATAGAAACCACTGCCACCCCTGCTACAGTATTTTCTATATTTTTCCAACCTTGTTCATCATTGCTGAGAACATATGTATAAAATAAGAACGCTGTTGTCTAACATTTTATATGCTCCTGGTCATTCCCCAAATTGTATTCTTTGTATTCGTATTATTATATCCTTTTCACTGCAATAAACTGTGATGTCATCAAACAGAGGAAGAAATCAGCAGCTACAATGTGTTTGCAATTGGAATGTATTCTGATTCCTTGCCTATCTCTTTTTGTAATGGAGAAAAATAAGATAAGATCAATACAGACAATAACAGTATCTAAATAAGTTATTTACTCTGAGGAATCAAGAAATCATCAGTCGCACTTTTCCTATTATATTGTAAGCAAGCTGAGCACTTTAAACACACACACATATTTGGATGAACAATTTAAGTCACTGTCAGAAATGTTACTTGTACGATAAAGGTGCTAAATGAACAAAAGTGAAGACCACATAGTACACAGCAGAGTGACAGCTCCTCTTTACTTATTCAGAAAGTTAATTTGTGTTCACTGAATCACATACTCCACACCCCAGTGGATACTCCTAAAGGCAGGGAGCCTAATTCCCCACTCATTTTCACTTTGCACAGTCACTTTACCCAAGGTACAAAGTGTTTGAAAAATGCAACCAAAGTATAAAAAGTGTCTGTAAAATGCAACCTTATCAGATGACTAGAAGCCGTTTGGACAATAGCTGTCCTTTTAGGTCTGTGTTTATATAATCATTATGATTATTTTGTTGATTCATTTGTGTTGCTGTAGCATTAAGTGGCCCTAGTCAGTGATCAGAGTCATATTGTGCCAGGCACAGTACACATGAATAAATAAAACATTAGTCCCTACCCTGTAGAGTTTACAATCCCAACCTAAATCAAAATGTCTATCTCCTTTGGTGAATTGTTGTGTTATCACGCTGATGTTATATTTAAATCTTACATATGTGAGAGAGCTTTTTCATTCTTTTCCCTGTGACCCCTTCTCCCCTGCACTTCACCCAGAAACATTATTTTTAAAAAATCCTCGTTTATTTTATTTTATTCATCCTAAGGAATGTAGTTGATATGTTAAATTCCACATTTCTGGACTAATATTACACACACACACACACACACACAAAATATTATACTTGTATTTAATCTATATACTATATTGGCAGTTGGCTATTGGAACACCAACCCAAGATTCCTTGTGTTCCAAATACAATACTGGAGTTATAGCACTGTCATTTGCTCTTGCCAGGAGACATTAACAGTACACATCACAACATTACCACAAAACTTTTTGGCTTTGCAAACCGGTATACAGAGAGCCTTCATCTACCCAGACAATAATCACCTGTAGACCCCATAAAACATAAAGCATGAGGGCCAATGTGGCGAGCCTTTCAATGCTGAAAAGATTCTAAATCAAGCTTCTACTGAGAACGTCATCCTAAGTAGGTAGCATGGTCCAATGGAGGAGAAAGAAGATCTGTTCTCTAATCAGTTCTCTGCTTGAAACTTGGGATGAACTGATGGCCCTACTGAAATCAATGGCAAAACTCCATTAAGTTCAATGGACATAAGATTTCATCCATGTGTTCTATGGCAGTTATGTCACTTAGATATTGTGGGACCTTGGGTAAGTCACTTTACAGCTGTTTCTCATTTCTCTGTCTTGTCTGTTTGAACTATAAATTTCAGAAATTCAGAAAACAGGGCAAGCTGCAAAACTGAGAGCCAAACTCTCCCAGACACTGACGGGTGGCACTTAAACCAGACTCCCAATCAGCCACGCACCATCCTTCTGATTCCTCACACAGGTTACCATGAAGCATAACAAAATAGAAACAGCTCCCTTTGTTGCACATCAGCTTCTCTGGGTTTCACCTAGGGACACGGTATCTTAGAGAGATAGGTTCTCCTGACCCCAAAGGGCCAACCACATTACACAGAGCAATATAGGTTAGGATCTTACCCCAAATACCACACTGATAGCCAATCCTTTAGCAACTACAACTAAAGGTTTAATATAAAAAGAAAAGAAACAAAATATGAGAGATGTTTAAAGGGTCAAAGTGAATCACATACATATAAATGATTTAGAGCAGTGGTTCCCAACCTTTTCTCTGCTGTGGCATGCCTTGAATTATGTCATGGCACACCAGCATTATAAACTCACGAATATTCAAATTAACTCATGAATATTCATGAGACACGAGACACTGGTTTGGGAAATGCTGCTATGTAGCATTGTAGGGTGGTAGTGGTAGCAGAGCAGGGCTTTGTGGGGTGCCAGGAGAGAGTGGCAAAAGGCAGGGCAAGGATGGCCATGTGAGGAGCAGGCAAAGGTGGCAAGAGAGAAGAGGGGAAGGGGGGGCAGGGGTGTCTATGTGGGGTGGCAAGGGGGAGCCTGGAGATTGGAGGGTGGGGGGAGGGGAGCCTGGGATGCGAGAAGGCAAGGCAGCAGCACGAAGCATGGAATAGCAATGGGGCCTCACTGGGCCCCTGCCACTGCCTGCTTGGTCCCTGCAGGGACTTGCCAGGTCCCCAACCCTCTCAGCCGGGCCAGCAGCAGCCCTCCAGTCCAGCCCCACAATCTCATTTAGCCCCCATAGAGCCCATTATGGTTAGCAGGTTCCTTGCAGGGCCCCCTCCCCAGGCCTTACTAGGGCCCTGCCTGGCCTGCACCAACCAACCTCATTGAACGTCTGCCGGCACCTCACTGGAGTCGCCACTGACCTTGCCAGGGGCCTCCACCGGCCTCCTTGGGTCCCCCACCACGGGACTAGCTGGGGCCAGCACCAGCCCTCCACAACCCGCTGCAGGCCTCACTGCCCCCACCAGCCTTACTGGCATCTCCAGGGCCCCTACTAGGGCCACACCAGCCCCCCACCCTGCACTGACCTCACTGAGCTCCAAGGGCCTCGCTGGAGCCCCCATCCCCACCAAGGTGACCTGCTGCCTGCGGCTCCAACTTGGGGATCACCCCCCGGCCGGGACCACATGGGGCCACCACCCATGGTTCCGGCTATAGGGAGCCTCTGGCAGGGGCCGCATGTGGCTGCCACCCACAGCTCCAGCTCCCCCCCATGGGTTTCCACCCCCCATCCCATCCCATCCCATCCCAATGCCAACCCATTAACCCCCCACCCACTCTTACCTTCAGAGGCCCAAGCTGCATCTTCTGGCTTTTCCCACTCTGCACAGCCGAGCATAACTAATAATAAGCGATACTATTTTGAACCCAGAATTATCTGTCTTAAAGGATATCAGATACTTTCAGATATTGAGATATGGTTAGATAACAAGAAGAATAAACACAATATGTTGTTGTGATGCTTCTCAGGGCACCCAGTGTTGTGAGCTACCTTGTTACCACCAGTATCTAGCACCAGGGAGTCTTTCCTGTACTAGCTGGATATTAGCTTTCTAACACCACCAGCCTGTCAGTCACTCAAGCTCTCTCCTAGGCTACACCAGCCCTGTCTTTGCATTACAGGCTGACAACAGATGCATCCTAGCCCCAAAGTCCCTTCAAAGTGGGGTATCCAGGAGCTGCTCACTGGGTACCCATAGAAAAAAGCAGTCTACCACAGTTTACTTGCTTTTTCTTAGATCACCATGCTTGTATCACACGCAGCACTTGAGTTCTATAATAAAACAAAAGGAGAGTCATTTAAGAGAGAATAGAGATTCAAATAAGAGTCAGTGCTAGAGATGGGAACAAATGATTACATATAAAACAACATCATAGAATGCTTTTTAAAGACTATACTGAACAAATAAATTATTCTCCTGTCTAAAGAAGTTTATTTCACTCAAAGCTGTTTCCAGCATTTTGAACCAAGATTCCTTTTACATGAAGCAAACTCATGGTCAGTTTACTTCCTAGATGAAGAATACCAGGGTTTTCTTTGCATTTTTAAATGTATCAGAACAGACCTTCAGTGATCCCTGCCCTCATTGTTTACCTCTTCCTATTAGTTTTCCTCTGAAGTTTCCACCAGCTCTTCATTAGAATTTGACTGGAAATGCTAATAGCCTTCTATTGTACTACATTCAATTTTCTACCACAGAGATAAGTGTCTCCCATGCTCTATCTGCAGGAATTGGTCTCAAGACACGCTACCTTTGAATGATCGCTTTTTAACCACAACTAGAAAACATAATCGTCATTATATATATATAACTTCTCATGTATTTTCTGGCCATACAGCTTGCAAATGGCTATTATGACCAATGTGACCCAGGCTTTCATTAGAGGCCTTACATTACATTCCTTTGTGTAAACAGAGGCAATCTCTGTGCCCCATATACCTCATTGCTCTCTGTGCCCCATATATCTCATTGCTCTCTGGTAGTTCTCATGCGAAGATTCTTGGGTGAAAACCCACATGTCTATTTTCTTTCAGAACAACTGAATCTACTTTTATCCCCTTGGCAAAGCTTTTTTTTACCATGTTCTCCTTTTCAAGTATATTTTAAGCAGCAATTCTCAAGTTCCTTGTAGCCCCTGTCAAAATTTCATAATTGTCAGGTCTTTATATGTTGCTTTTTCTCACCTCCAAGTCAGAGAGTGAGCCTACCACAGCAGTGTGTTAAATCAGTGTCTTGTGCTCCTGTGCTCTCTGCTGTAGTATAATACATATTGATTTTTGAGTAAGAGCCAAATTGTTGCTGATGCATGAAGGTTTCCTCTACTTCCTGGGCTCATTATGGGAGTAACTGGATGAAATTCTGTGACCTATGTTATGGAAGAGGTGAGGTTGGATGAGTTAATGGTCCCTTCTGACCTTAAAATCTATGTAACTATGAATCTATTAAACTCGCACATGCTATAAGAATACCCTCAGTTGTTATGCCTCAATATGGGCAGAGAGCAAACTCTGTCAATCTCTTACCCACCACTGGCAAGAGAATAGAGCCTTAGATAATATAATACGTGCAGGCACTTTGGCAATGTCTACACTTAGAAAGTTAAGTCGACTTTATTAAGTCAACTTAGAGAGTCTACATTAGACTCTTAAGTTGACTTGGGGGGGGGTGAAGGAGTGCATTGTGGGAAGTGTGACAGCATGGCATCAGACAAGATCTCCCCTCCTCCAGCCACGCCTTCAAAAGAGGAAGTGAGCTCAGCCCCTTCTCACTGTGCCTGGCAACTCGGAATGTGAGCAGGTCATGGACCAACCTCTTCCCCTGCACTTTGCTAGGCAGCTGTGCGACACCTGCCAGATAGTGGTAAGGCTTCTTCAGCTGTGGAGCAGACCTGTCTAGCAACCTGTCAGCGTGGAGGAAGACAACAGACTGCCCCCCCCCCACCTTGTTGCCCCAGCAAGCTGCCGCGCTCACAGCACTGCGCTCCATGCCTTGTCGCTTCTGGGCACGAGATCAGCAATGACTGGTGGGAGCAGATCGTCCTCACCATCTGGGACGAGGACGTGTGGCTGCAGAACTTTAGGATGAGCAAGCGGACCTTCCTGAGCTGGTCCACGAGCTCACCCTGGTTCTCCAGAGCAGGGACAGCCGAATTCGACCCGCCCTGCCCGTAGACAAGTGAGTTGCCATGTGGAAGCTGGCAACCCCGGACTC
The DNA here is from genome assembly GCA_007922175.1 of Pelusios castaneus. NCBI lineage: Eukaryota > Metazoa > Chordata > Testudines > Pelomedusidae > Pelusios > Pelusios castaneus. Next base: position 22,035 of record ML688523.1, read on the forward strand.
CAACCGCTCCATGGCCCAGCAGTTTGGGATCGGGAAGATCACCGTGGGGACCGCCATCATGCAGGTCTGCAGGGCAATCAACCAGGTCCTGCTAGCCCACCTCGTCACCCTGGGCAACCTGCACGAATTCCTCGGCGGCCTCGCCGGGCTCGGCTTCCCCAACTGTGGGGACATTGTGGACGCCACCCACATCCCCATCTGAGCCCCGGAACACCGTGCCAGGGACTATGTCAACCACAAGGGATACTACTCCATGGTCCTGCAGGCTCTCATGGACCATCGCAGACTCTTCCAGAACATCTATGTGAGCTGGCTGGGGAAGGCACACAATACATGGATCCTGCACAGCTCCACCTTGTACAGGCACATGCAGGTGAGCATCTTCTTTCCCAACCACACCATCACCATCAAGGGTATGCAGGTGCCAGTCCTGATCCTCGAGGATGCCGTCTACCCCTTGGCTCCCCTGGCTGATGAAGCCATATGTGGGCCGCATAGATGATAGCAGGGACTTCTTCAATTGGAGGTTCAAGGGGTGCCACAGCATCGTCGACCGTGCCTTCAGACACCTGAAGACTTGCTGGAGGGCCCGCCTGCAACTCGGTGAGAGCAACCTCCCAGAGGTTATCAGCACATACTATTGCCTGCACAACCTCTGCGAGCTGTGGGGGGAAAGGTTCCCCAGCATCTGGGAGGCCGAGTGGCTCACTGTGCAGTATGAGAAGCCCGATGACACCCTGCCCCGGACTCAGTGGGTCCAGCAGCAAGCACAACTCATGCAGGATGCACTGAGGGCCCACTTCGACAATGAGGAGCACTGAGGGGTGGGCCTGCTACCAGG
>VOCT01086002.1:0-14456 GCA_007922175.1 Pelusios castaneus
TCCATATAGACTAAAACCTGCAGCAAGTTCATGTCTCCGACAACTCTCGATAAGGTGCTGAAACATAGCAGAAATCCCTTGGGGTGTACGTTCAAACTGACAGAAGCCTAATGGATATATGGAGGCTGTTTTATCTTTGCCTTCCTCTTGCAGAGGGATCTGGTAGTAACCACTTCAGAGATCCCATATGGGGAACCACTGACTCCCTAGCAAACAGGCTACGGCATCCTGGATTTCAGGCATGGTGTACTGCTCAACAATAGTGCACAGCTTTAAGGCACAATAGTCAATGCCCATTCCGATTTTTCCACTGTTTTTACAGACCACCACATCAGTGTGTTTGGTGTCACACTACTGCATGGGGGAAGGGTTAACTGGTGCTGACACAGTTTGGCTGAATGGTGAAGGACACAAGGTGGTATAAGGCCAACCGTTCCCCTTCACTGGTGTGTGAGCAACGGAGAATTGGTCATGTCCCCAAGAGAGCTAGTTTGTCTTTTCCAGCGCAGTTGTGCACGTTCTGTCACTAATGGGCAAGGATCGGATCATGGCCCCAGGCCGTCTACCTGCTTGCCTTGTGAATTCCCCAACTTCCTCCACCTGGTTTGTATGCACCTGAAAGCTGGGACCTGGCTCAACTGCCCCAGCCCCGTCGGCAGCGCAGAGATGGACACAGCATCATCCAGAATTCCCTGTCCCATTGGGACCCACACTGAAACCTGGATGTGTGTCCTGTGCTCGGCCCAGCTGGCACCATCATTTCCTAGCATGCCACTTGCTGCTGCCCCAGAGCCGGCTCCACCAGGAGCAGTAGCACAGATCTGCTGCCGGCAATCCCCTCCCGCCTGATCAGGGCAGCTCCTCGCAGCAGCCTGAGCCCTGGCAGGGTGGGCATTATGGGCATCATCCTATAGACACCTCCATATCCGGCAGCACAGAGCGATTAGCTCCTTAGGGGCCAGCACCAAGCAAGGCAGGACCAGCCCTGTATGCCAGGAGATGCACTGATAGATTCCAGTGCCTCAAGCCTTGATCTCTCCACGGGGCTTGATCTCTCCACGGGGATCTCCACCCATTTCCTGCCCCCTGCGGACTCCTGGATGACAGAGGTTGTACCAGTGCCTCCACCATAGATCAACACAGGTTAGTCGATAAGATCTAATCTTATCGCATGGGAGGGAGGCGGCAGGTTGCACGCTGGGTGTGTACATGTGTGTGGGGGCGGGGTGGGAGGGCAGAGTGCCAGGAGTCCCGCACCAAGAGCAAGGTGCTCAAGGAGCAATCAAAATCCCCAAAGCCTGGGCTAGGTACATGGGGAACAAGAGCCTCAGGGTGGCAGGCCCAGGCTACAGGGGGTGGGGAGGGGTACGCCAGCTCCAGTCTGGTCTCAGGCTCTGAAAAAGTCAGAGATCTCACCTGGACTTGCTCAGAGTTTCTGTTCCCTGCTCCCTTGCAGCGGAGGGCGCTCTGCTCCCTCTCCCCCCCCCCACCACACAGCTCAGCCTCTGCATGCAGGTAGCTGCTCCCAGCTCCGTCAGCCTCCCGCACTTTGCTGGGTTGGGGCTTAATCCTGACAGGGAGTGAGTGCCAGCGCAGCTGGGGCCAGGAGGGGCCCTGCAGGTGTGTGACCGTCTGTCTATATACAGCAGTGTAATCTGACCGGGGACTAAACTGGTTCCTGCTGGCTGGGATTGAATCACACCGCCTTGGGCTGCTAGCTACCTAATACTGATCTCACAGGAAGGCCACCCCATCTGGGGAGGTCCTTAACTCAGTCCCCACCTGACCCCCATGGGGGTTGCGGGAGGGGTCTGCCTCAGCAGCTGCAAATAGGGGCCACACAGCAGAGGATGGGACCCAGTTCTGACCTCGCATGGCTGCAAAGCAGGGATGCCTTCCCCTTGAGGGAAGGTCCAGGTTTCTAGACCTGATGGCTTCCGGTAGAAAGCCACTGGGGGGTTCATCCTGTCTGACCCCAGCTGGAGCACCACACTGTGCCCCAGCCCATCCTGAGGAGCCGTCCAAGGGTGTATTTCCTTCCCCCCATTCCTGTTGTTTGCCAAGTGAGCTGCTCTGCCCATCAGCTGTGGGAGCTATTTCCTCTCCCTTCCCCCCCCCGCCCCCCGTCTCCTGAACAAACAGGCTTCCATTTCAACACCTCCAATCAGCCTTTAGCCCCAGGATGAACCTTTAATTCCATCTACACAGACAAGCCACTAAGAAGGGCACCTGAGTGCCCCATACCTGGCCACAATTCAGGGGGCTGAGCAGACCGAACCCCCCCATGGCTGATTTATTTCCCTTTAAGTTTCAATCTGCCCCTCCCTGGTTACATGTGGGTTTAATAAAAGGCTGCAATATTCAGATGGCAGAGGCCATGGTGCCCAGGGGTCTGGCTCTCTGGCAGGGAGTTGTGTACCCATGGCATTGATTGCTCAGGTCTGTAAAGGCGAGGCAGGTCCAGAGCCAAAGCACAGGCTGTGTGTGGGATGAGTCAGGCCCAGGCAGAGAGATGGACTGTCTGTGCTGTTGATCACAGGCAAATCACAGTGGACAGGTTATTCACAGATACTGGTGGGGGAAGAATCTAGCCTTGCTGATCACCGTTATTGGGATGCAGGAGGGCTCAGCAATCTGAGCCTAAGTGCCCTTCACCCTTCAACAGCCTCAACACTGTCCAGTCAGCAGGTATAGAGCAGAATCTCTGTTGGTGGGGCCGGCTCCACCCCTTCCTTTCAAATCAGGTTGTCATATGGGGGCGGAGTCTCTCTTGGTGGGAGCTGGCTCCACCCCTCCTATTCAAAACTGGTCTTCTCCTGGGGACGGAGTCTATTGGTGGGGCAGGCTCCCCCCCTCCATTCAGAAATAGGTGTCCAGGTAGGGGGCTGAGTTTCTCTTGGTGGGCCCAGGGTCCTCCCCTTCCCTGCCCCCTGGTATTAGGCTGAGCACAGGGCGCTGGCCCACGTGGAAGGTCTTGCCACGTGTGTCCGGCTTCTTCCTGCCTGGCGGCTTCTTCTTCCGTGCCTGCTTCTCGGCCGCCTCCTCCTGCCGGCGACGCTCCTGCTCCTGCCGACGCTGCTCCTTCAGCCGTTCCCTCTCCAGCCGGCGTTGCTCCTTGGGGTGCGGCGGTGGGGGGTTCACCACAATCTCGGGGATGAGGAAGGTGGATGCTGGGTGACTGCCCTTCCCAGGCTGTTGTGCATCCTCCAGCTGCTGAGCATCGAAGATGGCCTTGGCATTGGGCAGGCGCCGCTCCAGGCAGCACCCAAAGTCAGGCCGGGTCTTACGCAGCTTGGCTAGCTGGACCCGGCAGTCGCGCTCCACGTCCCGGTCCAAGACGGCCATGTCATGAACCTGCAGGAGACAGGGAGGTGGAGGGAACGACACATCACGGGGTCTGCATCTGGGGGTGGGGGGGGACCTGTGTTCAAAAGGACCCCATGCACACAGGTGAGACAGGCCCAGGCTGGGTGAGTCAGGGAAAAGAAACAACAGAGAGTGCAGTAACACCATGTGGCAAGCATCCTGCAGCTGTCCAGCCCTGCCCTCGCCAGCAGGGGGCGCTGTAAGATTAATGCAGCTGGAGCGCTTGGGGGGCCTGGAGAATCCTATCTCTGCAGCAATAGCCCAGCCTGGTCCCCACCCTGCCCTTCACCTCGGCCATGAGCGTGTCCTCCTGCAGCAGGCGGGCTGGGATGTTCCGCAGTTTCTCCAGCGTCTCCACCACACCCGTGCAGTCCCGCAGCTTCTCCGAGGAGCCCAGTGCCAGGCGCACCAGCACCAGTCCCACCCGGAACAGTACCTTCACCCCTACAGGGAGACAGCAGTCGTCAGGCCCCAACCCAGCAGCAGGGGTTGCTGGCAGAGCCATGAAACAGCCAGGATACTGGCAAGAGGTGGGGGCCCTGAAACAGCCAGGGGAATTTAGGGGGAGCCGTGAAACAGACAAAGGCACCTGGAAGGAGGAGCCATGAAACTATCAGGGGAGCTGTGTGTGTGTTGAGCAGAGGGTGGAAACCATTAAACAGCCAGGGGGGCCTATAGAGGGAGGCATCAAGTAGCCAGGGGAGCTGTGTGTGCGGTGGGGAGGGACAGGACTATGAAACAGCTAGGTGAGCTAGGGGATGCCTTGAAACAGCCAGTCTAGGTGTGTTGGCAGGAGGGGGGCATGAAAAAGACAGGGGAACTAATGGGGGGAACCATGAAACAGCCAGAAGGCTCATTGGGAAGCTGTAAAACTGCCAGGACAACATGACCTGCTCCTCCTAGCTCAGGACAGCCAGGATGTTTCAGCCCTGGAGGGAGCCATAAACTGCCCAGGAGGGACCGTCACCCGGGAGCTCATGTCTCCAGCACAGTCCTGGCTGAAGACTGGGTGGCTGGCAGCTGATGGAGTTCTGACTTAAGCTGGTGACCCCACACACCCTCACTGAGGAAGGCGTCCCAGATGCGCAGCACAGTGGGGAAGGGTAGGGTGCGGCTATAGAGGCAAAGGAACCACTCGGTGACGTAGAGCAGCGGCCCAACGCCATGCTTCTGCAGGTGCTTGTAGGCCTTGGGGCAGACGCGCCGCAGCAGCGCCACGAAGACCTCGCCATCCAGCAGCACTGCTTCCTGCGGGAGCAACCAAGAGCCTGTCAGATCTGCTTGCTGCACAGCCCCACCCTGCTGCCAAGCACATAGACTCCAGCTCCATGGCCTCTCTGCTCCCCTACTGGGAAGGGTGCCAGGGCAAGGCTGGGCAGTGCAGGCTCCTCCCCCTCCCTGGTGTCACAGTGCCCCCTGCTGGAGAGGGCGGAGGTGGGAAATACAAGCTCCTCCCCTTCCCTGGCATCACAGTGCCCCCTGCTGGGGAAGGATGGGCCAAGCAGCTGCAGGCTCCTCCCCCTTCCTTGCTGACTCCATACTGCATCTCACAGGGAGCTGTGACCCCCCCGTGTCCCTGTCTGGGGGAAGGGTGCCGGGGGTCTCTCACCATCTCAGGACTGTAGTAGCCGGGCAGGTAGCGCTCACTGATTTGCACTAGGCACCAGAAGGCTTGCTGCAAAGAAGTGGGAAACATTAGCCAAGGGAGACATTGAGGTGCCAAGAGCACTGAGGTGTGGGGGTGAATAGAGGCGGGGCACTGGGGCTGGCCGTGGCGGGGTTTGTGTGTGTGGGGGGAGGTGTGCATCATGTGCGGGGGACGAGGGGAACAGGCTGCCCACTGGGATGGGAAGGGGTCTTGGGGTGACTTATGAGAGAGAGTTGGGAGTGCAGTCACTGACCCACAGCATGGGGGAGATGTGGCTCATGGACAAAGGGAGCTGGCTGCTGCAGTGGGGGATGGGAGCTGGGGGCCAGCGCCCATGAGAGGGGGGTGGCATCACAGGGCAACAGGACAGTGTGGGCAGGTGCTTGGCAGGGTGGGGCAGAGCAGTGAGGGCAGGGTTCAGGACAGTGGGAAAAGGGGCCGGGCAACGGGGGTGGCTGCCCTGTGTACTGGGGGTGGGAGAGGGCAGGGCATTGGAGGTGGGGCTGGACAGTGGGGGCAGGTGGCTGGAGTGGGGAAGGCCATGAGGAGGGGTTGCCCCATGGAAGAGGAGCAGGGTACTGATGGGGGGTTGCCCCATCGAGGGGGGGCAGTGCAGTGAGTGGGATTACCCCATGGAGGGAGAGGGCACAATTCCTAGGAGCCTCTGGGCACGACTCACCTCGGCAGGCATGTGCATAAGCAGCAGTGCGGCCACGGGCCCCTGGGCCTGGCAGTAGCCCTCGCGGGGCCGATACAGGGTGTACGCCTTCAGGAGCTGCAGGAGCCCACGCTGCCTGCAGGGATGGGGTCGGGGGTTAGAGGTGGGACGGGACATGGGGAACCCCACGCACAGCTCCCTCCCTACAGTGCAGCAGAGCACTGGGCCCACATGGCGTCATCCCCTCCCCAAGCTGAGGCTGGATCGGACCTTCAGGAAGAACCCAGGTGTCACATATAGGCAGACCTCCTCTAGACTGAAATGAAAAGGGGAGCCTAGATGGTGGCTGGGTAGACAGAGGGAGGGAGGAGTGTGGATGGGGTCTGGCAGATGTATCGCACACTCCCCCTCTCCCCAGGTGGCTGGGGGTAACTCTGCTCCCAGGGGCCCCATTCGGCTGCCAGTTGCCCCAGCTGGGAGGACGGCTCTGGTTCACATGCTCTCACTGGAACCGCTGGGAGGCAGTGTTAGTGTGGTGACAGCGCTACCCAGTGGTCAGTGTCAGGAATGGGAACCACAGGCCCACTGGGGTAGCGCTACCCAGCCGGAAGGACCGTCCTGGGCCGGGGATAGCAGGACACAATACCCTGCTCTGGCTGTAGAGAGAGCTCTGGCGTCAGCCCCTCTTTCCCAGCACCCAGCTGTGCCACCGCCACCCCGTCCCCTTACCCATGTCCCTCAGGCGACAGGAACATCTCATGGAAGGGGAACTGGCGATGGATGTCCTTCTCGATGGTCTCCAGCCATTGCGGGTCGCCAGGTGACTGCTCCAGTTCCTACGGCGACAGGTGACCATGGTGATGGGCCACACCACCCCATCTCTGGGGCAGAGGCTCAGGTTTAGTGGGGGGCCAATCAGGGCCTGGGGTGGGTGTTAGTGGCTCTCTACATTGTTGTTGTGTGTGCAGGTGTAGCGTGGATTAGGAGGGGGACCCAGCCCGATTGAATGGGGGTGGGAGTGAAAGGGCAGGAGGAGAGAAAAGGTGGAAGAGAAAACCGCTGCATCCCCCAGTGCCGGTGGTAGGAGTTGTTTGTAATATCTGTGTGACTCTGTACCTATTGCCCTGGGATTGCTAGTCCGTAGGGGCACAAGGGCTAAAATGCTACTGCTGGGGCAAAGTGGGAGACACAAGATGTCATGTCACGGAGCTGTGTGGGTGACGTGGATGGGTCCGCAGGCTGAGCACATATGAAGGGTCTCACGTGGAAATGAAAGATAAAGGAACCGGGACAAAGAAAGGAAACTGGGATGGCTCTCAGAGCCGGAGGAGGGCTCATGTGGCCGAGGCGCTGACCAAGACAGACCATGTCTTAACCTTCATTCCTCTGTTTCTATCCTCAGGATTGCCTGTGCCATGGGCCAGCAACCTAACAAACCCTGCTCTGACTGGAAAAGCTGCCTGCCTGTCACTGCTGACAGCGGCCTGGGAGCCACACGGCCTGGAGAGGCTGAATGTCCCTGACCAGGCTTCTGGCTCAGTCGGACACACTGGGCAGAGCTCACGGCGTGAAGCAGGAAGGCTGGAGACCAGTGGCTTAGTCTTGGAGGAACTGAAGCCACATGGCCTGTTATGGAGGAAGAATGGAACTCCTTGGAGGACTGGCACACTGTAGGGGAACCCCCAAGGAGCTGTTTAAAAGCTGGGACATAGCACCAATCCTGTGGCTCCATGACACCCTCCCCTCTGAGATGTCTTATCCTATCACTGACAACTCTCCCCAGATCCTGCCTGGTCTCCTGCCAGTCACCCTGCGGCAATCAGCAGGGTAAGGAAGAGCAACCACGGGCCCTTTTACCCAGTATATAACACTCCCCCACTCCCCACCCTCCTGCCATTGCAGCTATGCAGGAGCACTTCCTTAAAAGCAGTGCGAGTTATCTCTGCGTGCTGTAGCCTTGTGCAGGGGGGACGAAAGCATGGGAGGCAGCTGGCAGTTGGCTCAGAGCTTGGGGGGCACTGGCACGGATGAGGGTGGAGCAGAGTCGGCAGGTGAGGGTTGGAGAAGAAAGGATGCTGAAGGAGCGTGGGAACTGGGAGGGAAGTGGCAGGGGAGGGTTGATTACCTGGTACTTGCCAAGGTTGCGGTCCATGCTGGCCTGCCCTCCACACAACAGGGGCCAGCAGCGGGCACGCATGGACGAGGGGATCCCTTTTCGGCACAGCACCTTCACCTGGAGCCAGAGAACTGTGTCAATGACAGTGCGGTCCCCATGGGGTAGGGCCAAGGAGAGTGGCCCAGCACGGTGCCACACTGGATGGAGCTAGGTGCTGAGACATGGGGGGGCAGGGAGATCCCAGCCCAGGGAGCTCCGATGTGGGGCCCGATGCTATCTGGAGAGTTAATGGGAGACACCCTGGCAGCAGACGATCCCCCAGGGGAGAGGAGACATCTCAACTGGCGGTTAATGGGGCACAGTGGGGGGAACCCATGGGGGGGACTAGCAGGGCCTGTTGGGTGGCCCCATGGAGGGTTTGAGCACCCCAGTGGACAACTGGGGTGCCCCAGAGAGGGTTGGGCTTTCTCTGTAGCTCTTCCTCACCTTCTTGTACCTCCTGGCCATGGCCTTCTCCCAGTGCGATGTCATCTCCAGCCATCTGGCTTCCCGGCGCCGGATGAGCTCTACTGGGGGTTGGCCTGGTCTGGATGAGGGGAAGAGAATGGGTGTCCAGCCAAAGGCTATCTCCTCCTCACCCTGTACCCCTATTCCTTCTGACTCTCTGTCCCTCTGGTGCTCACTTTTTACCTCTCATTCACTTTATTCTCTCTTTCCTTCTCGCTTGTGCGCCCTCTCCTCCCTCCTTCAGTAGCCACACTGGGACCCTCTCCTGGGGCACTGCTCTGGGAGGAGAGCGAAGCCTGCTCTGTGCCCATTCCCTGTCTGCTCCTTTCTCCCTAGGGGCTGATGCCACAACTCCCTGTACCTCCATCCCACCCTGGGGATGGGCAGGTGGAAGTGGCATCTGGGAGTGTGAAAACTAAACACCGGGCAAATCAGGATGTTCCAACATCACTTTAACTCATCCAACATCACTTTAACTCAAAGCCCTCTCCCACCTAACCCCAGCTACAGGCCAGTGGCACCATAACTCTGCCAACGCTAGCCCCAAACGAGCTGCAGAGTTCCTTTCCCCACCCTGCATCACCCCCACTGTCTGCATGCTCATGAGGCACTGGCTTATTCCTTTGTCATTGCCTAGAGACTCAGAGCATTGCTTTGCACCCTGCATGTGTCCCAGAGACACCCCAAAACCCATACCCCACAACAGAAGCACAGACCACTTGTTTATTGGGTTTGTAAATTCATGGGGCACAGTCTGAGCTCCCTGATCTGGATGTATACCCTCTGCAATGGCGATCATGTGTTTGAGTAACAACCAAGTAAGGAAGGAGTAATGATTAACAACTACACAGTGAGTAACAGAGGAATAAACACCAAGTAATTATCAAGAAATCGCTAAAGTAGTGGCTAAGTAAACAGTGAGCAATCTATAGGTAATTATCAAGTAAACCCCGAGTAACATCAGAATAAACATCAAGTAATGCCTGGGTAATACCTGCATAAACTCCTGAGTAGTAACCAAAGAGTGATCAAGTAACTACTGAGTAAACCATGAGTAATGACCAGGTAAACACCAAATAATGACTCAATAAGGATTTAGTAACAATTAAGTAAACCCTAACTACTGAGTAATAATGACCAAATGAACACCACATAATGCCTTCCTAACCACTGAGTAAACCCTGAAATACAACTAAGAAAATACTAAGATCTGAGCAATGATGAAGCAAACACCAGGTAGCAGTTGAATAATAACCAACTAAACACACAGTAATGGCTGAGTAATGACCTAACAAATACCAAAGGCTCAACTCCTCATTGCCCTAGGGGAATCATAGCGTAGAGGTCCTTATGTCTAGGTGCAAAGTTGGCTCTGCCATTTCATGCACCACCTTGCAGGAGCCCCAGTTCACAGCTCAATTTGGGAAGCAGGGACACTTTGGGGGAGTGCACTCTGGCTGTTCTGTGCAAAGCATCTTTGGGCCACCGGAAGAGAGACACGAGCTGGGATAGCCAGAATGGTTGTTGTAAGCTGTGATGGGGCTGAACTGGCAACTGCCACAAACAGCCTCCCCTCTATCTGGCCTATGTAACAATGAGTAAACACTGAGTAATGAGCAAGTAAACACTGAATCTGGTCTACATCTAAAACTTAGGTCAACCTAGCTTCATCACTCAGGACTGTGAAAAATATCACACCCTGTACAACAGAGTTAGCTCAATATAACCTCCACTGTAGACATAGCTAGGTTGAGGGAAGAATTCTTCTAGTGGCCTACTTACCACTTCTGGGGGCGAGGGGGGGATTTATTACAGCAACGGAAAAATGCGTTCCCTCACTACACTACAGCGCTACAATGCTGCTGCTGCAGCTGTGCTGCTGTAGTGCTTCTTGTATAGACATACCCTAAGTAATGAGTGAGTAAACAGTGAGTAATGAATGAGTGAACAGTGAGAAATAAACAAGTTAACACTGAGGAACAAGTACTTATTGAGTAATGTGTGCAAAAGCAGAATGAGTGAGTAAACAACATGAAGTAACAAGTGAGTAAACACTAAGAATAGAAGAATGTCCACACTGGTTCCAACCAATGGTCCCTCCAGCCCAGCAACCCTCTCTTCCAACAGTGACCAGTGTTAGATATTTCAGAGGGAATGAACAGAACAAAGCAATTATCGAATGATCCATCCCATCCCTTATTGTCCAGTCCTAGCTTCTGGCAATCAGAGATTTAGAGATACACAGAGCCTGGGGTTGTATCCCTGACCACCTTGGCTAATAGCGATTGATGGGCCTGTCATCCATGATTTTCTCTAATTTTTTTTGAACCCAGCTATACTTTTGGCTGTCACAACATCCCCTAGCAATGAATTCCACTGGTTGACTGTGCGCTATGTGACGAAATACTTCCTTTTGTTTGTTTTAAACCTGCTGCCTATTGATTTCATTGGGTGATCTGTGGTCCCTGTGTTATGTGAAGGGGTAAATAATATTTCCTTATTCACTGTCTCCACAGCAGTCACGATTTTACAGACCACTGTCCTATCCCTTCTTACTCATCTCTTTTCCAAGCTGAACAGTCCAGCCTTTTTAATCTCTCCACATGTGAAAGCGGTTCCATACCCCAATCATTTTTATTGCCCTTCTGAGTAATAAGCGCCTAAATGCCGAGTAATGATTGCGTAAACATGGAGTAATGAGTGTATAAATGTGGGGTACTGAGTGCGTAAACACTGGGTAATAAACAAGTAAACATTGAGTAATGACCACATAAACACTGAGTAATGAGTGAGCAAATACTGAGTAATAAGTGAATAAACACTGAGCAAAGAGAGAGTAAGGCTATAGATGTTTTCACCTACAGAGCGTCCCTCTTACACTGTGTTATCAGGATATGGGTGTGGGCAGCAAGGGTCTTGTTGGGCTGGAGAATTGCCTTCAGGGGCCATTTCACAGCCCCATCACTTGGGACCTGCTCAGCAGCACAGAGCAGAACCCTGGGGTAAGGCTGTAGAAAGGGATCCCAGGGACAATGAGGTTGAATGAGGACTACTTAAAGAAGTTGGATGTGCACAAGTCTACGGGGCTGGATGAACAGCATCTGAGGGTGCTGAGGGAGTTGGCCGATGTGATTGCAGAACCGCTGGCCATTATCTTTGAAAACTTGTGGCGAATGGGGGAGGTCCCAGAGGACTGGAAAAAGGCAAATATAGTACCTATCTTCAAGAAAGGGAAAAAGGAGGATCCAGGGAACTACAGACTGGTCAGCCTCACCTCAATCCCTGGAAAAATCATGGAGCAGATCCTCAAAGAATCCATCCTGAAACACTTGGAGGAAAATAGAGTGATCAGGAACAGTCAGCATGGATTCACCAAGGGCAAGTCGTGCCTGACCAACATGATTGCCTTCTATGATAAGATGACTGGATTTGTGGATACAGGAAGAGCCGTTGATGTGATACACCTCGACTTTAGCAAGGCTTTTGATACGAGTTTCCCACAGCATTCTCATCAGCAAGTTAAGGAAGTATGGGTTGGATGAGTGGACCATAAGGTGGATAGAAAACTGTCTAGATCACCGGGCTCAGTGGGTAGGAATCATTGGCTCAATGTCTAGTTGGCAACCAGTAACAAGTGGAGTGCCCCAGGGGTCAGTCCTGGGGCCGGTTCTGTTCAACATCTTCATTAATGATCTGGATGATATGATAAATTGCACGCTCAGTAAGTTCGCGAATGACACCAAGCTGGGGGGAATGGTAGACACGCTGGAAGGCAGGGACAGGATTCAGGGAGACTTAGACAAATTGGAACACTGGGCCAAAAGAAACCTCATGAGGCTGAACAACGACAAGTGCAAAGTCCTGCATTTAGGACAGAAAAATCCCATGCACTGCTACAGGCTGGGGACCGATCGGCTAAGTAGCAGCACTGTAGAAAAGGACCTGGGGGTTATGGTGGATGGGAAGATGAATATGAGCCAACAATGTGCCCTTGTTGCCAAAAAGGCCAATGGCATATTGGACTGCATCAGTAGGAGTATCGCCAGCAGATTGAGGGAAGTGATTATTCCCCTCTATTCGGCACTGGTGAGGCCGCATCTAGAATACTATGTCCAGTTTTTGGCTCCCCACTACAGAAAGGATGTGGACAAATTAGAAAGAGTCCAGCAGAGGGCAACAAAAATGATTAGAGGGCTGGGGCACAGGACTCACTAACAGAGGTGGCCTTTGGCTATTGGGGGCCTTAGGCAAAGGCCCATTGTGGGACCCCCTATAGGCCCACAAGGCCCCCATAGGCCCATGGGGCCCCCTCTATGACCCTGCCTCCCCCACCACCCCGGCCCCAGTTCCCCCCACACGGCTCCAGCCCCCTGGGCCAGCTTCTCCTTCTGCTGCAGACCAAGGCAGACATGGCTTTTGGGGTAGGTCAGGGCCGTCTCTGGGGGAGGCGAACAGGGCGATCGCCCCAGGCCTCACGGTTACGTGGGCCCCGCACTGTTCTGCTCCCAGCGGGGCAGTGTGGGGCCCACGCGCGCTGCAGCCCCTCCTCCCACAGCTGCCCCGCTGCCTTCAGCAGCGATCCAAAGGCAGTGGGGCTGGCTGGGCCGGCCCTCCCTATCCCGAGGGCGGAGCAGGCAGGCCCAGGGGCGGAGCACGTGGGGCCCAGCCTGGGGCCGACATGCCCCAAACGGCCGGCTCCACTCCACAGGCGGCCTCGGCTTCCCGGCACGGGTCCGGGGCTGCCAGCTCCCTCCTGCCCACAGGCGGCCTCCAGGGTTGGGGCCGGGACCGGAGCTGACTCCGGCTCCACCCCCAGTCCCCCGCAGGCGGCCTCGGCTGGAGCCCGGGCCTGGCTCCCGCCCATGGGTGGCCTCAGCCTCCAGGGCTGGAGCCGGCTCCCCCCGCAACAGGCGGCGTCTGGGGCCGGGGCCAGGGCCGGAGCTGGCTTCCCACGCCAACAGCCTTGGCCTCCCGGCCTAGGGCCGGCTCCCTGGGGGGTGGAGCGGGTTGGTCGGCCCACCATGCTCCCCTCCACAATGGGGATGGGGCCCCGCTTTGGCCAATTGGCCTTAGGCCCTGCTCCCCCCACGGGACTGCCCTGGGGTAGGTGATGGGGCCCATTGCAACTCGGGGCCCTAGGCGTGCGCCTGCTTTGCCTACCCAAAAAGCCGCCTCTGCTTACAAAGAGAGACTGAAGGAACTAGGCTTATTTAGTCTGCAGAAGAGAAGACTGAGGGGAGATTTGATAGCAACCTTCAACTACTGGAAGGGTTGCTCCAAAGAGGAGGGAGCTAGGCTGTTCGCGGTAGTAACAGAGGACAGAACAAGGAGCAAGGGTTTCAAGCTGTAGCTGGGGAGGTCAAGGTTGGATATTAGGAAAAACTCTCTCACTAGGAGGGTGGTGAAGCATTGGAATGGGTTACCTAGGGAGGTGGTAGAATCTCCGTCTTTGGAGGTATTTAAGGTCCAGTTAGACAAAACCCTGGCTGGGATGATTTAGAGGGAGTGGTCCTGCTTTTAGCAGGGGGGTGGACTAGATGACCTCATGAGGTCCCTTCCAGCCCTAAGATTCTGTGATTCTATGAATAAGGCTATCCCTGTCTTTTCCAGGGTCCCGTTCACACCCTGAGCCACTCAGTGTAGTGGGGTGAGGGTGGGAGTCTGGTATGCTGACATCCCTGACCGCATGTTGCTGTGAGCACGGTGTGCACATCACCATGGAGACGAGACAGGATGTGGCTGAGCCATGAATTGCAGAAACAGGAAGTATTAGTTCATGTGGTGGAGGGGTGCAGGGCATACCCCTCCCTTGGCCCAGAACCCATGGTGTTCAAAGCCCTTCCCAAAAGGCTGAGGGGTTCTGGCTCTTCTCTAGGGCTGACCTGAGCCGCTCACCTCTCATTAGCGCCCTCCCCCCACACCTGGAACCCCAAGAAAGAGTAGGGCCATGGATTGGTGTGAAGGAAAACTGCAGCTTCTGAACTCATGTCCTCTGCAGAATCTCAGCATTGGAATGGGGCAGAGATCCCCAGCTTCCTAGATGCCCAAGAGCATCTCCAGCCATCGGGCACCTGGCATCTCCAGCCATCGGGCACCTGGCAGTCCAGAGGGGATATCCTGGCCAAGGAGCACACAGGGATTGGGTATGACATCAGCAATGG
>ML688530.1:0-10818 GCA_007922175.1 Pelusios castaneus
TGTTGGTCCCTCCCCCCCTGCCTGCCACCCCCAACCCCCTCAGGTCTCATGATCTCCTTTGCATGGCAAACCTGTGGGAACATGGGGGCAGTGACTGAGTGAGGCCCCCCCCCCCCGCTATGCCCCTCTCCCTTAGACCAATGTAGTGGTTACAGTGGAGGGAGGGGGGCCTAGGCCCAGACTCCTGGCTTCTCTCCCTGGCTCTGGGATGGGAGTGGGGGCCAGAAAGAGCTTTAAGAGCTTCATGCCCATTAAAGCTGGGCGTAGGTTTGGCCTCAGCAGCGCAGAGCATCTGGCCTGGCATGGCCCGGCTTGGCTGGGGCAGCTGCTCACAGCCGCAGAGCCCTTCAGTCCTGCTCCAGCCAGGCGAGGTCAGTTGGGGTGGGGCACTCTCTGGCATTGCAGGCCCAGCGGAGGTATGTGCCCCCTGCCCCCAGAGCTCTGCCTGCAGTGCTGGCATGTCGGGGCTAGCCAGGCTGTCAGAGGAGATAAGGGAATTCGCTGGGTTTGCCTGTGGCTGGGCTATACATAGCAGGCGTGGTGGGGCGGGAGGCCCATAGGAGGAGACAGGGATCTGGCCGTGGCAGTGCAAGGTAAGGCCAGCATGTGTGGAGGGCTCAGGGAGCCGCTGCTGGAGACCATGAACTGTGCACTGGGTGAAGAGCTGCTTCTATGCTGAGCCCGAAGAGTCGTTCTGGCAGTGCCAGGGCCCGAGCCAGGGGCTGCAGAGAGCAACCGCTCAGCCTTGCATATTGCGGCCCATCGCAAAATGGCAGATATGTTTTGGTGGCTATTCGGGAGCTGTACTTATGGCTCCTGGCCCCTACACACTCCCGGCAGGACTCCCCACATGCTCCTGGTCCCCACACACTTCTGGTCCCCACATGCTCCAGGAAGCCCTCCCGCCCCCCAGGGTTATGGCCCTCACATGCTCTGGGCATGGCACTCCTGGCCCCCTCTCCCCCACGCTCTGGACAGGACTCTCCTGCACCCCACACACACTCTCTGGCCCCCTCTGCAGCATCTCATTCACTTGGTTTTACAAACTCAGACCAGTGGTGCCCATGGGCAGCCAGGCCCAGCGGCCAGTGCAGGTCTCAGCCAGGTGGGGGGGATAATCCTGCTGGGTCTAGGGGTCCTTGTAACCCCACATTTACACTGAGTACTGTGGGAGAAGGCCCCTGAAAAGATATAAATCAACCCTTTTGAGAGCCCCCCTCCCACCAAGCATCCAAGCCCAGCTGTGCTTGATGAAACCCATCCCGGCTCCTAATCACATCTGTTCAACTTTCCTGGCTTCATTTCTGGCTCCCCCCGCCCACTCTCTGCCCCCTGTCTGAACCCAGCAATGCCCAAGGGGGCAGGCTTCGCAGCCATGGGTGCCCAGCAGTAGCCTTGAGCATTGGCCGAGGATGCCTAGGTAACACGGGGGACTGCGCTGTGATTAGCCCGTGACAGGCAGTGTTAGGGTTGGGCCCGGCTGCGCCACCTTGGATCTAACGTGGCTCTTTCCACCACCCCGCCAGGTTCTCAGGGGAGCTCCCAGCATGACACATTTTGGCTTCGTCCTGGAGCCAGCCATGCTGGCCGGTGAGTGCGTCTAGGTGCCACTAACCATGCCCCACTGGGGCAGCCCTGTGACGGGCCTCTGCCCCAATGCCTGTCCCTCTGGGACCTTCCACCTCCAATTACACAGAACTGAGGTTCCCCAGACACACACATGCATGGATCACACTCCCAGACGCAGGGCTAAATCACGCATACACGTGAACACGTTGCCCTGAAAGGGCACCAAGGGACCCATAAAACCCTGCACACGCTGGGCCCGGCAGAGACCTGGTGC
Organism: Pelusios castaneus; assembly: GCA_007922175.1. Lineage (NCBI taxonomy): Eukaryota > Metazoa > Chordata > Testudines > Pelomedusidae > Pelusios > Pelusios castaneus. The sequence goes on from ML688530.1 coordinate 1,844, forward strand.
CATCACAGGGAACCAGGACTCAGCCCAATCCAGCCCGATTCCTTGCAGAGCCCTGGAGTGATCCCTGAGCCGCTCTGGGTCTCAGCGCCAGCTGACCACAGGGAGATTCACCCTGCCAGGCTCTAGTGCGGCAGCTGTCTAGTGCAGGGCTGTCCCTGGTGCAGCACCTGGCACAGGGGGCCAATCTCGGCAGGTCTGGCCAGTGCCTGGCACGGTGGGAGGAGGCTGATCTTCGTAAGACCCTGAAAATTTCCTCACGAGTGGCCCAGAGCTGCACAGGGCATCAGTGGCAGCACCAGATGTTGGCAGGAGCGCTGAGCCGTGTCCAGGACCATCTTGTAAATGCCTGTCCCGCGGGGAAGGCAGCGCTGAGTCTCTCCTGGACAGGGCCTATGGAGACAGCGTCTTGCGGGGGATCCTTTCACCCCACAGGCTGCCAGGCCGCTTCCTTCAGTGAGGAGCCCACGCCAAAGCATGAACAGGTCCGAGAAGCCTTCTGGGCATACGTGGCCAAGGCCACTAGCACCGCCGAGGAAACAGTGGAGCTGATCCATAAATCTGAGCTGAGCCAGGAGATCAAGTGAGAACCACGCACTGACTGGGAGACCTGGCCATATCCCATCCTCCACCCCTGCAATCCAGCTGGTCTCCCACCCTGCGGCCACATCAGAGTGAGCGTCCCTAAAGTGGGAGGTCCTATATCCTCACTCCCCTGAGCCAGCCTATCCCCCATCCTAGGGCCGGATTAGAGCCAGCATCCCTAGAGGGGAAGGACCCTGTGTCCAGGGCCAGATTAACCCTCCTGTGGGCCTGGGCTGTGATTCTCTGTGGGGCTCCCCTGCGCAGGGCCCAACCGCCACTGCTGCCTGCATCCCACCCTCCTTCCCCCATGTGGGGCTCCTCTGCTCCTGCCACTGCAGCTGCCTGTGCTCAGCTGGGATGGACGCCTAGCTCAGGTTCGGAGTAGGTCACAGCTCTACAGCCCTCTGGGGCAGGCTGGGCCAGCAGCCAGTCCATCCTGAGCAGTGGGCAAGCTGGCTATCCTGAGGCCAGGAGCATGGGGCAGAAGCCAGGAAGGGCAGGGCTGGCGCTTGGCTGTGCTGAGTCTTGGCCAAGGACTGCGACTTGGGCCTGCCTGTGGGTGGGCAGACTGGGCCAACACCAGGGGCCGGGAGTGCTGCGTGGGGCTGGAGGACCTTCAGACCTGAGGCAGACTGGTCAGGCAGGGGTGGGGCAGGGCTGGATTTATTTTTGAGGCCTCTCATATCTTGGGGCCCCGCCCGTGCCCCATTCCCATCTCAGCCGTGCCTCGCTCCTCACAGCAGCCGCATCAGCCACAGCCTGGCTGCCGCCAGCACCTACAGCTCGGAGCTGCAGAAGCAGCTGCCCCCCGTGACCCGGGAGATAGTGGCCCGGCTGAGCAAGGACACGGAGTTGCTGGCGCAGAGGACCACCGGGGACCTGTGGGATGTGAGTCAACGGGCACAGCCGTACATGGAGGAGCTGCAGCAGACAGTGCAGCAGAGCATAGCGGAGCTGCACGCCGGGCTGACACCGTACGCCGAAGGGCTGCTGGAGCAGCAGGAGCAGCACACCAAGACCCTGCGGCACAGCCTGGTGGCTGGCACCCAGAAGCTGAGCCAGAAGCTGCAGCAGAGCTTGGAGGAGCTGCGGGGCCAGCTGGGGCCCTACACCCAGGAGCTGAGCGGGCAGCTGCAGCGGTGGGTGCCGGACTTTCAGCAGGGCCTGGAGCCCTACATGCAGCAGCTGCAGGGGAGCCTGAGCCAGAGTGTGCAGCATTCCCGGCGCAATCTGCAGCCCTACGCCGAGGACCTGCGCCAGACGCTCGACCCCCACGCCGAGGACCTGCAGAGGCGACTAGGCTCCCTCTGGGCCTCCTTTTGGCAGCCGTTCCAGTAAGGGGCTTGTGCTGGCATGGAACTGGGGCCCAGCGCTTGTCCTGCCTGGAGCCATGAACCCCAGCCATGCCTGGAGCCCTTGGGACAGGCGGATGGGAACACAGACCCCACCCATGGCAGGAACCCGTGTGGGCTTGAGGGGGAACATCCTGAGCTTCCCCCCAAAAGGATGCCGTGCTGGCTCCTGTCCCATCCACCGTCCGTCCCTCACTCTAGGTTTGTGAGAACCTGTCAGTGGCACAATAAACCACTGCAGATGACTGGCCCCATGTACTCCTGCTGCCACCTCCCAGCCCAGGGAGGGGTGCTTGCGGCCCCCAGCTCTGTCCCAGGTGGGCTGCAGCACAGAAGGCAGGACGGGCTCTTAGCTAGGCAGGTCGTGGGGAGCAAGGGGGCAAGATCTTGGTCATGTGACATGCGGAAGCAGGGCCGTTTCCTGGGCTGGGGCCTTTCACCTTCCAAAAGTCTCCCCAGCATTTGCTCCACCCTGTCCTGGGACCCCCCAAAACAGCTCCACCCAGTGTTCCTCACACACTTTCCGCACCCTGCTGCCTGTGGGACCAGCACTGAGGGCAGTACACCCACTGAGCCCCCCATCCACCTGCATGAGGAGAGCACCCCCTATGCAGCTACCCACCCCCCACAGCAAGGTAGAGTACAGCCCCTGCAACCCCTCCCCCCCTGCAGCCATGCAGTGGGGCATGGGCCAGACAGTGCTGCCTGTGAGGGGGCCAGCCCTCCTCAAAGCCCCCATACTGCTCTGCAGTGCAGCACAGACCCTGCCTGCCTGTGAGGGGAGGGGAAACCGCCACCTCCAAAGCACCCACCCCTCAGCTGCTGGTTCCTTCATGGAGCGCTGAGCCAGCCCAACGGGGGCAGCTATGGGGGATTAACTCTTTGGCCGGGTTATTTCCCAGGAGCCTGGCCTGCCCCAGCATGCATTCTCTGGTGGGGCCAGGGGCTGCGCCCCAGGGCGGGCTGGCTGGAAGCATGGTGGGGATGATGGCTCTGTGCTACAGCCAACGTGTCGCACCACACAGTTCACTGGGCAGCAGCGGGTGCTGAGGGCTGCGTGGCCCATGATTCCCGCCCGACATAACATGCTGGTGGGCGCAGAGCTTGGGGCGACTTTGCCAAGTCTGAGTTTGGGTGGGGAGGAGGGGCAGACATTTCACAGTTCCCCTGCATGTCCCCAGCAGCAGCTGTCCTAGTCTGGGCCATCCTTGGGGGGGTGCTGGTCATTCAGCCGGGGCAGAGACTGGAGGGGGAAGGGGCGGGGGCCCTCTGGGGGCACCAGCTCTGATCAGTACAGGAGACTGGCTGGTCAGGGAGACGGGAAGTGGGTCACAAGGCCTTTCCCATCTAGGGGGACTGACTCTGATCCAGGCCTAGCTGGGGGGCTGTCTGTTGGGGGGATGGATCCCCAGGTTCTGGTGCTCTTAAACGTTTCCAGGGCGGCCCCCTGGGAGGAGCCCTTCAGAGTCTCTCTGTGGGACAAGCCCCTCAGCTTCTCCACTTCCTTTGGAGCCTGCAGCCCTTACTCCCCTCAGGGGCCCACCATGAGTTCCCTCTGTGAGTCCACCTGCATCAGACCCCTGGGAAGGACCTCACCAGCAAAGGGCACATTCCCCCAACTTCCCCAGACCAGCAGTGTGACATGGGAGGGACTAATGGGTGTATAGAACATGGCATCACACATCCTTAGGGAAACCTAGAAACCAGCTGAGTCCCGCTGGGTTCGTCCAGTGCCCGGGCTCTTCCGGGACTCTCTGAGCCCCCGTCCAGCAGCGTCTCACATATGCACCTCTGACTCCGGTGTTTGTTGTCCTTCTGCTGTGAACTGCCTGGCTTCCTGCCCTGGCCAAGGCCAAGGTCATCAAGATAACCAGTCGCCAGGCCATTGTCTGGGCCCAGACCCTGACAGGTAGTCCTCAGCCCCACCTGCATTCTTTTGCAAAGACACCCTTTCTCCCCCCACCTTCTTAATCCTTTGCCACATAGGGGAAACTGAGGCACAAACCATTGTCAACAAAATCTGGCAATTTCTAGTGTGGTGGGGAGAGGAGTATGGTCCTTCTCAGGGTTCCCAGGGCCAATCCTGCCCAATGAGGAGGAGATGGCTTATTTGAAGGGGGTGTCATAGGTCATGGCCCCTGTCCTCATAAACTCATAGACTTTAAGGTCAGAAGGGATCAGTACGATCATCTAATCTGCCCTCCTGCAAAATGCAGGCCTCAAGACCTCACCCACCCACTCCAGCAATAGGCCACCAACCTATGTCTGAGTTATTGTCCTCCTTAAATCATGATTTAAGGACTTTAAGATACAGAGAATTCACCGGTAGGTGAACCATGCCCTGTGTTACAGAGGAAGGCGAAAAACCTCCAGAGCCCAGGCCAATCAGCCCTGGGGGAGAATTCCTTCCCGACCCCAAATATGGCGATCAGTTAAACCCTGAGCATGTGGGCAAGTCTCAACAGCCAGTTATCCAAGAAACAATTCTCTGTAATAACTCAGAACCCACCCCATGTTCTCTCCCCTCTTAGGCCACTTGTATATCCACCACACTTAGCCAAATATCAGTCAATTTCCAAAATAGGCTAATCATACCATCCCCTCCATAAATTTATCAAGATCAGATTTGAAAGCACTTATGGTTTTTGCCTTCACAACCCCCTTTGGAAAGTTATTCCAGAACTTTACACCTCTAATGGTTAGAAACCTGCATCTAATTTCAAGCCTAAATTTCTTGGTGGACAGTTCATAACCATTTGTTCTGGTGTCCACATTGGTGCTGTGCTCAAATAATTCCTCTCCCTCCCTGATGTTAATCCCTCTGATGTATTTATAGAGAGCAATCATATCCCCCCTCAGCCTTCTTTTGGTGAAGCTAAACAAGCCAAGCTTCTTGAGTCTCCACTCATAAGGCAGGTTTTCCACTCCACAGACTATCCTTGTAGCCCTTCTCTGCATCTGTTCGAATTTGAATTCATCCTTTTTAAACATGGGGGACCAGAACTGCACACAGTATTCCAGATGGGGTCTCACCAGTGCTTTGTACAGCGACACTAACACCTCCCTGTCTCTACTTGAAATACCTCTCCTGATACATCCTAGAACTGCATTAGCTTTTTTCACGGCCACATCACATTGGCGGCTCATAGTCATCCTATGGTCAACCAGTACTCCCAGATCCTTCTCCTCCTCAGTCCGTTCCAACTGATGCGTCCCCAACTTATGGGAAAAATGCTTGTTGTTTGTCCCTAAATGCATGACCTTGCACTTCCCATTATTATATTTCATCCTATTCCTGATACTCCAGTTTACAAGGTCATCCAGATCTTTCTATATGGTAACCCGATCCTTCTCCGTATCAGCAATACCTCCCAACTTGGTGTCAACCGCAAACTTTATGAGCACATTCCCGCTTTTTGTGCCAAGGTCAGTAACAAAAAGGTTGAACAAGATCGGTCCCAAGACAGATCCCTGAGGGACTCCACTGGTAACCTCCCTCCAGCTTGACAGTTCACCCTTCAGTATGACCTGCTGTAGTCTCCCTTTTAACCAGTTCCTTATCCACCTTACTATCGTCATATTAATCCCCATCTTCTGTAACTTAACTAATAACTCCCTATGTGGAACTGTATCAAATGCTTTGCTGAAATCTAAGTAAATTATGTCCACCACATTCCCTTTATCTAAAAAATCTGTTATCCTTTCAAAAAAGGAGATGAAGTTGGTCTGGCATGATCTCCCTTTTGTAAAGCCATGTTGTATTTTATCACAGTTACCGTTATCCTCTGCCCCTTTAAGTACTTTCACCTTCAAAATTTTCTCCAAGACCTTACATACTACCGAGGTCAAACTAATGGGCCGGTAGTTACCCGGATCATTTTTACTCCCTTTCTTGAAAATAGGAACTACATTAGCGATTCTCCAGTCATATGGTACAACTGTCCTGCCTTCTTCTCCACAAAAATTGCTTGCATCCCACCCTTTTCTTTGAAGGTCCACCACCATTTCAGCAACAGCCCCTGCAACCATCTACCCCAGCACCCAGATCACTGTTTGACCATGGAGAACAGAGGTCTCTGTGCTCAACTCAGCCTCAGCCGTCCCCCAGGGCTTCCTTCCTGCCACTCTAGTGGCCTTGGGCCAATGGGGCAATAGGTATCTTAGCCTGGCCAGCAGATTGTGCAATTCTCTCTGGGAAGGGTGAACACGAGCCCTGTGCGGAACGTGACAGGCTGGGTGCAGGGAACAGGAGAGTTCATGGCAGTGGGAGGGGGCAGTTTAAAGGGAGCACATGTTTAAGATCATTGGGAGGTGAGCAATTCATGGGGAGGGGTAATTGGGGCCATGTCTCCGTATGGGCCAGGTGACCTCACGTGTTGTGGGGCTTGATGCCGCCCAGTCCCTTCCCCAGAGATGCAGCAGGACCACACTCAGTTCATTATCAAGCAGCTGTCATATTGCGTGGGGATTGTTACAGACTCAGGAGAGACCAGTGGGACAGGAGCCCATGCAGGGTGTGAGGGTGGCTGATTTGGGGCTCCTTACAGAGAAGCCTGTCCCCCTCAATCCTGTGGGCTCCAGGTATGGATGACAGAGCCTACAGTGCTGCCCCCCTGCACCTTTGCACCCCCACCAGCACATCTCCTCACTGGAACCACTGCATGAGGGAGTCCCAGCGGGAGGTGAGCCAGCCCCCCAACTCCTCCGTGTAGGGGCTGAGTGTTTGGTGCAGGTCCCTGGCGTAGGCTGCCATGCCACGCTGCAACTCCTGCAGCCCCAGCTCTTCGGCATAGGAGCCCAGCTTCTCCAACAGTTCCACCCTAGATGGGATGATGGAGGACACTGGGCCGCCAAGCAGGGTCTTGCCATAGTGCTCCGCCATCTCCAGTGGCTCCTCAGCACAGGACTCCAGGGTGGCTTGCAGCTGCTCTTTGTAGGGCACCACCTTCTGCTCCAGCTTCCGCAGCTCCGTCGCAATTTCATGCATCACCACATCTGCACGCCGGCTTAGGTTGCTCAGCTTTTCCTGAGCCCAGGGTGGCAGCTTATTGGACAGCTCCTCAAAGAAGTCCTGAGTTTTCCTGTAGAGCTCCCACTGCCTGCAAAGTAAGGAGTCTGGAGAGCCACCCTTTGGCTGGGACCTGACCCCAGGGGAGAGGAAGGCAGGGAGGACAACATGGAAACTATCCCCCCTCAGCAGTATTGTCCCAGTGCAGGGGAACAGGATGGCTTGTGGGGCCTGGGAATTTGGGGTCCTTCCTCCCCAAGTGGTGCTAGCTTTGATCCGGCCCTGGCCCTCCTGTGAAGGGCACTGGCTAGCTCCGTGGCATTGTGCCCTGTCACGCCAGCCATGGACTCAATTCTGACTCTGAGCAAAGTCCCTGGTTCTGAACCCCCAGCATGCCTGGGATCTCCCAGGCCAAGCCAGTCCCTGAGAGCTCACAGGACTTGCTGGGCCAGAAGCAGGGTGTGGGGCCTGCAGTCAGGGATGTGACTCTAACCTCTCTGCTCTGGCCCCTGGGATGAAGGGGGGCTCCCAATCCCCAAGGAGAGTTTGTTCCCCTCCCGTGTCCCCCTGTGCCCTCAGGGCAGGGCAGGGTCCTTACCCAATCTCCTGGCCCAGCTCGGAGTCCCCGATCAGCTCCATTGTTGCTAGAAAAGCTCCCATTACACCATGTGAGATGGTATCCATGACCTGCTCCAGCCTTGGCCTTTGCTCCTTGCCAAGGGGCGAGGCTTGGCAACCTGGGAGAGGAAGGATCCCCCGTGAGACAGTGTCACTCCATGCCACAGACCCAGCCCCGGCAGACACGCACTGAGGTCATCTCTGAGAGGGGAGGCACATGGTAATAGGATGGGGATGCAGCTCAGGGCCCTGGGAGAGGAGGGAGTGCTGGTTAGAGCAGTGGGGGCAGGGAGTCAGGAAGGACTCTTGGCTTCTAGCTCAGCTCCCCCAGGGACTCCGGATAAGGCATTGGGACACAGACATAGCCAGGCTGGGTTAGACTCATGGTTCATCTAGGCCAGTATCTGACAGCTGGCACCAGTAGTTCTGGGGAATGTGCAAGACCCCTGCAATAGGAGACATGGATATTTTTCCTTTTCACTATAACAGTCAACCCAGGAACATCTGGGCTCATGTGCCCCTCAACTCTCTAACTAGTCTATTCCCAAGCCAGGTGCTCCCATGATAGAGGGAAATGCCACCAAGAATCCTGTGAAGATTTTGGCCTCAGCAACTTCTTGCATCAGTGAATTCCACTGGTTCCGGATTCATTACTCCATTATCAATGACTGTTCCTTTCTCCTTATGTTAATAGAGGGGGGAACAGAGCATCTTGAGGGCCTGGAAACTGGAAGGTGTTAAAAGCTGTAGCCAATCACAGGCCTGATAAAGGAAAGAAATTTACTAAGTGCCCTTCACCATGTGATCACCTGGAGAATAAAGGTATTCAGTAACAGGGATTTGTCAAGAACAAATCATGCTCAGCTAGTCCTTCTTTGAGAGGCTACAGGGCTATGGCCAGATGGGAAGCTGCAGATGTGCTACAGCTCAATTTTAGTATGCCTTTCGACAGTTCCACAAGACATTCTTTTAAGCAAACCAGGGCAGTGTGATCTATGACTGAAAGACTGAACTCAAAGGGTACTTATTAGTGGTGCACGTGTCAAACTGAGGGGTTATCTAGTGGGATCCCACAGGGGTCTGTCCTGGGTTGAGCTGTATTCAATAGTTTCATTGATGACCTGGAGAGCAGAGTGGATGCTTATAATATATGCAGATGACACCACACCCAGCTGGGAAAGGTTGCAAGCACTTCAGAGGACAAGATTAGAATTCAAAATCACTTGATAAATTGGAGAATTGGACAGAAATCAATATAATTCAATAAACACAAGTGCAAAGTACTTCTCTTACGAAGGAAAATCGAATAGCAACAAACTGGGGAATAACTGGCTTGTGGAGATACGCTTATAGAAGGTTGTGATTTTAGAGACACTCCCCAGCATGGGACAATGTTGTGTGAATTGGGAGATATG
>VOCT01086035.1:0-26046 GCA_007922175.1 Pelusios castaneus
AACAAGGGGACACTTCATTACCCCTGCAACTAGCACTAAAGTGATTTGTAACCCAATATCAGTCAGGCTGACCATTTCTCATCATACTCAGGACCTAGGTGTGCTTAAGCAGATACAGTGTAACCATGCTGAGCACCTAGTTGTAATCATTGCAAATACAGAAGCTATGTAAATACAGTGCTCCCTTGTTCAGCTGGCCAAGCGGCGGTGGGTGGGCGAGGGCGTGTCATTCAGATCTTGCGTAGGTGAAGTTGTTTCTTCATATTGTTTTGATTTTGTAAGGAGCAGAAGACATAATGATGAGTAACAAGGAGAAAAGGCCAATCCCAGAGTACAGTGGAATAGAGAATAACTGCTGAGTCCTAAACTAAAAGCAAACTGCAGCGACGGGGACTGTGAGAAAACTGATCATCCAATATAGGTTACTCTTCACTGATGACAACAAATTCGCTGTCATTTGAACCATCAGTTCAAACTTCGCAGTTTGATTGAGTGGCCTATGAAGATCTCTCAATCAATTGGGAAGCCAACCTATTAACACCACCCCAGCACTGGGGTAGCACTGAGCCAAAAGGTGGCCCCTCCCTTTGACGCATCGCAGTGGATGAGTGGCATGATAGGCAGTCAAACTCAGATAGGCAAGTTATTATAAGTAACTTGTGTATTTCCATTCGACTGCTACCAAAAATGACAGACATTGTAGATGTTCCCCATGAAAAGGTTTGTCAATGTCTGGCTGTTTGGGGAAAATGTACTTGTTAGATAAAGTGCGACAGTCCAGAAGTGACTGTGATGATGAGAGTGGACCAGAGTATGATAGCTAATAGTATCAGTGTTGAGCAAAAGGTGTACATTTTATTGAGTATAATAGGGTCCGGATTCTATAACCTGCTGTGTAACTTCAAAGATCCTGTTGAACTAGCAAAGGGAAGATTTGCTGAGCTTGTGGCAATTGTGCAAAATAACGTGTTGCCAAAGCCCTTGACAACTGCAGAATGTTTCTGATTTCATAAATGAAATAGAAAAGAAAATAAACTGATTCCTGAATCTTTGACTGATTTAAGGATATTAACACAGTACAGCCAGTTTGGGAAGAGATTAAATGACTTTATTATGTAATAAAAAGTGAAGGAATTAAAAAACAATCATTGTCTAAGGCTGATTTGACTCTACAACAGGGGCTAGAACTTGCTCTGTCAATGGAAACTGCTGCCACACATGTCCACGGAACTGCAATCACCTCGCCTGATCTGAGAAATACAAGACTGGACATCAAGCAGAAAGCACAAAATGGACAATGTTAAAATGAAGACTTTATGTTTTTTTCTTCTTCTTCTTCTTCTTCTTTTTTTTTTATTTTTTTACAAAGTCTCACAATGCAAATGACTGTTGACTAAAGGACAAAACCTGTAGAAGCTACAACAAACAGACTTACACAGTACAAAGAGAGGTCCGTAAATATTGCACAGTAACTAAAGCACAAGGACAATACCATAGGATTTCAGATATGAAAACCATATGGGTGGGAAATCTCACTGCCCTGAGCATGTGTACGGTGAAAATGAAGAAGTCCTAAAACTCTATGGCTATGTCTACACTTACAAAAGCTAGTTCAAATTAGTTAATTCGAACTAACTAATTCAAACTAATTTTAGTTATTCGAATTAACTTAATTCAAACTAGCATGGCCCCACTAGAATGCTAGTTCGAACTAGCCATGGCCATGCAGGGCTTAGTTCAAATTAGTCAGTTGCAGGAAGGTCAATCTGAGAATTATTTCAAACTAAGCAGTTAGTTCGAACTAATATGGCCATATTTTACTTAGTTTGAACTAACGGATCAAATTAACCATTAATTCGAACTAAGCAATCAAATTTATTAGTTCAAATTAAGGAAGCGGAACAGGGGCTGCTAACAGGGAGTTTTGCAAGGGAGTTCTCCAGGTGAAGGAGGAGCTACTGCAGAATCTGTGGGGTAAGTGACTGTCTGTAGTATTGGGGGGGGGGTGTGTGTTTAGGGGTTACTGCTGTGAGCTGTGTGCTGAGCTTGAGTTGGTGTCTGTCTGTGTGTCTGTTTGAAGGACTGTGTGCTAGGGGTTTGTGTGCTAGGGGTTTGTGTGTGTCTGTTTGAAGGACTGTGTGCTAGAGCTGGCAGTTGGAGGCTGTGAGCTTCAAAGGTAAGTTTGAGAGCTTGAAGCCTCTGGTGATTGGCTGAGCTTAATCAGCCTTAATCAGTGGGTGGGGCATTAACCCAGGCCAGGGCTTTATAAAGCCACACATAAGCGACCAGGGAGCTTGCGAACAGGGGCTGCTAACAGGGAGTTTTGCAAGGGAGTTTCAAGGGAGGGCGGGGCCCCATAGGTCCTCCTTGGTCCCCTGTCCCCATATAACCTATACTTCAAAACCATACTCTAAAACCCCTTTCTTTCAACCACCCTTTCATTAACTAGGAGACAATGCAGGCAGAAGCCCAGCAGCAGAGTGGGGGCTATCCAGTTTATTGCGCCGGGTGCGGAATGTATGAGTACCTGCCTTGTGGGCGGGTGTCGTATGTCTGCATTCGGTGCAAGGAGCTCCTGGCCCTCAGAGACCGCGTGCGGGCTTTGGAGGCTAGGGTGGCGGAACTGGAGGAGCTGAGAGAGGCAGAGAGGTTTGTCGACGAGGCTTTCAGGGACACGGTAGAATTGTCCCACCTCCGCTCAGACAGCCTCTGTGCTGTTGAGGAGGAAGAATGCCCAAGGGAAGCAGAGCAGTCAGCGGGAGCAGAGGGGAACCTTCCCATAGTTGGGACCCTCCTTCCAGATGATGCTGAGGTTGCCTCTCCGGGGGAGGGAACTCCAGTTGCTAGGAAAAGGCAGGTGTTAGTAATGGGAGATTCGATCATTAGAAACATAGATAGCTGGGTTTGTGATGACCGGGAGAACCGTATGGTGACTTGCCTGCCTGGTGCGAAGGTTGTGGACCTCTCGAGGCATCTAGACAGACTTATGTGTAGTGCTGGAGAGGAGCCGGTGGTCGTGGTACATGTAGGTACCAATGACTTAGGGAAGGGTAGGAGAGATGTCCTGGAAGCAAAATTTAGGCTACTAGGAAAGAGATTGAGATCCAGGACCTCTATGGTGGCATTCTCAGAAATGCTCCCAGTTCCACGCGCAGGGCCAGGTAGGCAGGCAGAGATTCAGAGTCTCAATGCGTGGATGAGACGATGGTGTAGAGAGGAGGGGTTTACGTTCATTAGGAACTGGGGAAACTTTTGGGATGGGGGGAGCCTATACAGGAGGGATGGGCTCCACCTAAACCAAAAGGGAACCAGACTGCTGGCGCTAAACATTAAAAAGGTTGTAGAGCAGTTTTTAAACTAGAGGATGGGGGAAAGCCGACTGCTGCAGAGGAGCAGGTGGATCGGACACAGACTTCTCTTAAGGGAGAGTCTGATGAGAGGGAATCTCCAGGTTATAGTTATAGTTATAGTCAGGAACAGAGGACAGAAAAGGATGGTGAGGGGGCCCGATCCGATGATAAACAGCCACATGACAAAGAATCTGGCACATTAAAAAAGGGCAGACAAATAAACAGGGACAAGTTTTTAAAGTGCTTATACACAAATGCTAGAAGTCTACATAATAAAATGGGTGAACTAGAGTGCCTAGTGGTAAAGGAGAATATTGATATAATAGGCATCACAGAAACCTGGTGGACAGAGAGCAATCAGTGGGACACAATCATTCCGGGGTACAAAATATATCGGAAGGACAGAACAGGTCGTACGGGAGGAGGAGTGGCACTATACGTGAAAGAAAATGTAGATTCAAATGAAGTAAAAATCATAAGCGAATCCACTTGTTCCATAGAATCGCTATGGATAGAAATCTCATGCTTCCATGACAATATAACATTAGGGATCTACTATCGGCCACCTGACCAGGATAGTAAGAGCGATGATGAAATGCTAAGGGAAATTAGGGAGGTTATCAAATTTAAAAACCCAATAATAGTGGGGGATTTCAACTATCCCCATATTGACTGGGAACATTTCACTTCAGGACATATTGCAGAGATAAAATTTCTCGATACTTTGAATGACTGCTTCATGGAGCAGCTGGTATGGGAACCCACAAGGGGAGAGGCAACTCTAGATTTAATCCTGAGTGGAGCGCAGGAGCTGGTCCGAGAGGTAACTGTAGCAGGACCGCTTGGAACTAGTGACCATAATACAATAGCATTCACCATCCCTGTGGGGGGAAGAACACCTCAACAGCCCAACACTGTGGCATTTAATTTCACAAGGGGGAACTATACAAAAATGAGGGGGATAGTTAAACAAAAGCTAAAAGGTAGAGTGACTAAAGTGAAATCTCTGAAAACTGCATGGGCGCTTTTTAAAGACACCATAATAGAGGCTCAACTTCAGTGTATACCCCAAATTAAGAAACACTGTAAAAAAACCAAAAAAGAGCCACCATGGCTCACCAACCATGTAAAAGAAGCACTGAGAGGTAAAAAGACTTCCTTTAAAAAGTGGAAGTCAAATCCTAGTGAGGCAAACAGAAAGGTGCACAAACAGTGCCAGCTTAAGTGCAAGAGTGTAATAAGAAGAGCCAAAGAGGAGTTTGAAGAACGGCTAGCCAAAAACTCCAAAGGTAATAACAAATTGTTTTTTAAGTATATCAGAAGCAGGAAGCCTGCCAAACAACCAGTCGGGCCCCTTGATGATGATAATACAAAAGGAGCGCTTAAAGATGATAGAGTCATTGCAGAGAAACTAAATGGATTCTTTGCTTCGGTTTTTACGGCTGAAGATGTTAGTGAGATTCCCAAACCTGAGCCGGCTTTTGTAGGTGACAGATCTGAGGAACTGTCACAGATTGAAGTGTCACTAGAGGAAGTTTTGGAATTAATTGATAAACTCAACATTAACAAGTCACCGGGACCAGATGGCATTCACCCAAGAGTTCTGAAAGAACTCAAATGTGAAGTCGCGGAACTGTTAACTAAGATTTGTAACCTGTCCCTTAAAATGGCTTCGGTACCCAAAGACTGGAAGTCGGCTAATGTAACGCCAATATTTAAAAAGGGCCCTAGAGGGGATCCCGGCAATTACAGACCGGTAAGTCTAACGTCGGTACCGGGCAAATTAGTTGAAACAATAGTTAAGAATAAAATTGTCAGTCACATAGAAAAACATAAACTGTTGAGCAATAGCCAACATGGTTTCTGTAAGGGGAAATCGTGTCTTACTAATCTATTAGAGTTCTTTGAAGGGGTTAACAAACATGTGGACAGGGGGGATCCAGTGGACATAGTGTACTTAGATTTCCAGAAAGCATTTGACAAGGTCCCTCACCAAAGGCTGTTACATAAGTTAAGTTGTCATGGGATAAAAGGGAAGGTCCTTTCATGGATTGAGAACTGGTTAAAAGACAGGGAACAAAGGGTAGGAGTAAATGGTAAATTCTCAGATTGGAAAAGGGTAGCTAGTGGTGTTCCCCAAGGGTCGGTCCTAGGACCAGTCCTATTCAATTTATTCATAAATGATCTGGAGAAAGGGGTAAATAGTGAGGTAGCTAAGTTTGCAGACGATACTAAACTACTCAAGATAGTCAAGACCAAAGCAGATTGTGAAGAACTTCAAAAAGATCTCACAAAACTAAGTGATTGGGCATCCAAATGGCAAATGAAATTTAATGTGGATAAGTGTAAAGTAATGCACATTGGAAAAAATAACCCCAACTATACCTATAATATGACGGGGGCTAATTTGGCTACAACGAGTCAAGAAAAAGATCTTGGAGTCATTGTGGATAGTTCTCTGAAGATGTCCGTACAGTGTACGGAGGCGGTCAAAAAAGCAAACAGGATGTTAGGGATCATTAAAAAGGGGATAGAAAATAAGACTGCAAATGTATTATTGCCCTTATATAAATCCATGGTACGCCCACATCTCGAATACTGTGTACAGATGTGGTCTCCTCATCTCAAAAAAGATATTCTAGCACTAGAAAAGGTTCAGAAAAGGGCAACTAAAATGATTAGGGGTTTGGAGAGTGCCTCGTATGAGGAACGATTGAAAAGGCTGGGCCTCTTCAGCTTGGAAAAGAGGAGACTGAGGGGGGACGTGATAGAAGTATATAAAATTATGACTGATGTGGAAAAAGTGGACAAGGAAAAGTTGTTTAAATACTCCCATAATACAAGAACCAGGGGTCACCAAATGAAACTGATAGGTAGCAGGTTCAAAACAAATAAAAGGAAGTTCTTCTTCACACAACGCACAGTCAACTTGTGGAACTCCTTACCTGAGGAGGTTGTGAAGGCTGGGACTATAACAATATTTAAAAGGGAACTGGATAAGTTCATGGTGGCTAAGTCCATAAATGGCTATTAGCCAGAAAGGGGTTAAGAATAGTGTCCCTAGCCTCTGCTTATCAGAGGATGGAGACGGATGGCAGGAGAGTGATCACTTGATCATTGCCTGTTGGGTTCACTCCCTCGGGCACCTGGCACTGGCCACTGTCGGTAGACAGATACTGGGCTAGATGGACCTCTGGTCTGACCCAGTACGGCCTTTCTTATGTTCTTATGTTCTTAAGCCCTTAATTCAAACTAATGAAAGCCTAGTGTGGCCAAGGCTTAAATTAGTTCAAATTAAGCTTCCTTAATTCGAACTAACTTGCAAGTGTAGACATAGCCTATGTATCAAGGGAGGAGATCTGCATTATTTGATGGAGAACAAAAGAGAGATTCCTCTGGACTAGCAAAGTATAAAATACCTGCAGATTAAGATTTTGCTGAACTTTTGCGGAAGAAGGGGCCAGGCCACTTCCCATAATCATTTCAGCCACCACACCCAGCATTCCCTCCCCCTGAGCACAAGTGAAGGGAAATGCCTGGGAAAAGCAATGAGAGTAGAGCTTCTGCTGAGCTCCACTAGATGGTGCGCAGAGCAGGGATGCTAGGCTAGCCGCACAGGTAAAGTGTGTCAATGGTTAATTATTCTCACTATTAAGAATTGAAACTGTATTTCCAGTCTAATTTTTCAACTTCCAGACATTGACTTGTCTTATACCCTTCCCTGCTAAACTGAATAGCCCACTATTAAATATTTCTTCATGTAGATATTTATAGAATGTAATTAAGTCATCTCATAACCCTCTCTATAAACTGATCTCCTTGATATTTTCAGTCCTTTAATCATTTTCATGGCTCTTCTCTGAACCCTCTCTAATTTATCAATATTCTCAAAGAGAGTTAAAAGCCTAAATATGCCCTAGAAGGAGGCATCTCCTTTCATTCAGGTTACCTGCCATGTACTTTCTCTAGGAGTTAGGCAGTTCTCAGGATATCCAGGGTTGTGAATCACTGTTACCCCAGCTCCACATGAAGGAATCTTCCCTCCGCCTGGCTGGTTTTCAGCTCCTTGACATCACTGGCTTTTTAGTCAGTCAAACATTCTCTAGTTATGCCAGCCTGTCTTCACCTTGAAGGTTAGCAGTTGATGTACCCCAGTTCCCCAAATCCTTTGAAGTATTCTGCTGAGGTACCCAGCCGTGCTTCTGACTACTGACAGAAATCCCACATCCTCTGCTCCCAAAGGAGCAGTGTACCCTTGTTTTACCTTACACCCCCAGTCCTGTGGAACACACAGCACTTATAATAAAACAAAGTAGCTTTATTTTTTTTTTAAAAGGCTAGAGTTTCTACTAGAAACTGGAGTGATGGTAACAAATGGTTGCATACAAAACAAAATCATAAAATGTATACTAGGGTCTACACTTATTAATAGTCATTTTTCCCATGTAAAACTGTAGGTTTTCCCTGGAAAGTTGAGTCTGTTGCAGTACTGATTGGCTGGCTTCCGAAGAGCTAGGCTCCCATTGTTCATGAGAACACCTCCCTCTTCAAGATGTTTCCTTTGTTAATGGATACAGAGGGCCTCGCTTCAACTTCTTCTATCCTGAAACAGAATTTTGTTTCCATTCACAGAGGGATTGAACTCCTAACTGTTGCAATGGTCCTCTCTCACCTCCCGTGGTTTTGATTGTGTGTGGTTGTCACTCATGGTTTTCCACTGAAGGTCTTGGGATGGAGCAAGGCTACACAATTGAGCCATGCCTTGAATCACCACCTAACCAGGGAGGGTGACAAATCTCCACTGCCCTAATAAGCCATTATTGAGACATATTATCCCTTTGTGACTAATTTAACTCAAGTCCACAAAGCAGACTTTCAATATAAATATGTTGTTACTTAATTACCTGTACATACATCTCAAAATGACTAGGAGTCTTGACCTATTACAAGCTTTCTGAAGATATCTCACACATTATCTTTATGTGTAAATTTCCTGCAAGCCATTTGATATAATGAGTTTGTCTGGTCTGAGATGAGAGTTGTTCGCAAAAAATGAAGAACCCTTTGCAAAGGAATCTCTGTCACAGAATCTAAATCAAGTTATCCCTTCCTCATAAAAAGAAAAAAAAAAGTGGAAGAAGGCCCCTACCCCCTTAACACCAGTGGTTACAGCATTCACTCAAGATATGAGAGAACCAGGTTCAGTGCTCCACTCAGCCTGATGTGGAGCAGCAAGTTAAAACCAGGGCTCCCCTAAACCAGATGAGTACCCTAACCAATGGGCTATGCAATATTTTGGCACAGGGCTCACTCAGTTTCTCCTCGTGAAACTCTTCCATTTTGTGTAGCTAATTGCTTGGTTATTGGCAATGAGACTGAAATATAGGTTGCCCCTTCACAGGTAAGTGCCCTGACCACTGGGCCCACAGAACATTGTGGTGTTTTCCTAAAGGTGTCAGATAAGATTCATTGCCCCTAAGAAGAGTGTGACATAAAACAAAACAAAATATATTTTCAGAGATGTAACTGCAAATTGGCTGGTTATTGTCCAGCTATGTAGGGATCGAAACCCAAGGTAAGTGCATTCCCTTAGGGTTTTTTGTTTGTTTTTGTTTTTTTTAATTTGGAAGCTAGTCTTTTGTGAGCCAAATTTCAAGCCTTGAAATTTATCAATTTCTCCCACCCCTATCCTTGCCTTTTGTTCTGTTGTGAATGATCCATCCTGGATTGCTTCTCTCCTGCCATCTTCTCAGGCTCAGGAGGACAGGAACAATGTTCAAGGGTCTTTGTCTCTGTCCTGACAAATCGTTTCCATTGATAATTTTGTAGGGAAATCCCAGTCACTAGGGGGGCAGATGCTGAGGGATTTCCCCTTGTCTCTCTCCACAACTTGACCAAGTCTGAGGAATGGGTACAATCTCTGTGAATTTTCTAGAGGAATCACATAAATCTCAGCCACGACATTGACATTATAAAATGAAATGGTCTCTGCGTCTCTATCTAAATAAACCCCAATGACAGTGGGCCATAAATCCCACTCTTGGATTTTAGTATTTACCTCATTGGGGTGATACTGTCCCTTTGATCTCTGCAACGACCAGCATCCCTCCACAGGAAGGTCCTCTAACATTACTCTTCCCACTGTGTCCCTCACAACCTCACTTAATACCCCCAGCTCCCAGTCTGGTTCATCCCCCACCTCCACCTCCCAGTACTGCTTTCCATCCACAAAACCCTCCCTCCCCACTGCGATCAGGGCTCCAGAGAGGGTGGCCTGCTCTGGAGATGCAGGTTCATGACAGACTCTTCTCCCATCCTTAGACACTTTCAGTTCAGGGTGTTTATAATCTGGATCCAAAGTAACAGGAACTGGGGAGAGAAACCAGATAAAGGTTTAAAAACTGGGCATATTTAGGGAATGTCTATATTGATGGCGGCAAAGTCGCCATCATGAGATTGATTTTTTCAGATTGTCTGAGCAGTTAGTTAAGACACACTTTTCCAATATGGCAATTGACTTAATAAAACCACTCCCCTCAAGTGCTGTAACACTGCATCAAAGGGAACACATTTCCCTTCGATGCAGCTCAGTGAAGACACTGCACTAAAGGGGAGTTAGGAGTCAATAGGAGTTACTCTGCATACCTTGTGTAACTACCATTGACTGCCACCACATTTTCCCAGAAGTGTAGATGGGGCCTTAATCTTGAAGGAGGGAACTGGAAACAGTTTATAAATATGTCAAAACTGTTGTAAAAAGGTGTGTGATCAACTGTTCCCCATATCCACCAATGCTAAGACAGACAATATTTATCTTAATCTTCAGTGAGGAAGATTTAAGTTAGCTATTAGGAAATGCTAACTCAATTCTGTGCCTCAAGGCTTAGAAATGCAGGATCGCTCTTGGAGTTACCTAGGATTGACCTACTAGCTCAGCTATCAGGAAGATCTTCACTCTCAGAGTAACCTAGAGTTGACCTGCTGGGTCAGCTAGTTAGCAGGGAAACCTTTAAAATTAGTAAACACCCATTCATCTAAAAGGGAGGCCTCTAAGACTAGTAACAACTGACTCAGAAGGTGCAGGATCAGCAAGGAAAATTCCTAAACTGGGTCACAAAGGCTATGTCTACACTGGCAATTTAAGTCTACTTAGGGAGGCTTAAATCTACTTAAATTAAGCCACATCCACACTAGGTTTTCATTAAGTTGATTTAAGAAATTCTTTAAGTCGACTTAATGAAAGCTAAGTTGACTTTGTTACTACCACTCGTTAAGTCAACTTAACCCTTAAGTCGACCCTTTAAGTTGACTAAAGGACGGTGTGGACATGGAGTAACCCTTAAGTCAACTTTGTTAAGTCGACTTAAGGGTGGTTAAGTCAACTTAACAAAGTGGACTAAGTTGACTTAAAGCTAAGTCAATTTAGTCCACTTTGTTAAGTCAACTTTAATAAGGTCAACTTTAAGTCGACCTTATTAAAGTCAACTTAACAAAGTCGACAACTTTTCTAGTGTAGACATAGCCAAAGTGCCTTGTCAACAAGAGGGATTCCTGAAGGGGAAAAAAGAAAGAAAGAAACCAATCCTAATGGGCTACATAGTCAGGGCTGGACCATGTGATGCCCTCTCAAGGATATAAAACCCAACATAGACAAAAGGGAGGTGCAGATTGGCAAGAATCGACATTTGACACACCTAATCGACCTACTGTCTTGGCCAAGCAGAAGGGATCCGCCCTGCTTAGTGTATCTGAGCTGCTCTCAGTAGGAACCACAGAGTATCACGGATCTGAACCCCCTTTCTTTGATCTGATGCTATTTTAATTTCTTGGTACCCTCGTAATCCTAAGGGTGCACCCCCCTGTAGCTATACATAAATTAAGAAAGAATTATTAAGAAGGGAAATGAGTAATTGTACTAGTAGTGGAATTAATCAGCATTTAGAGGTTAGTGCATTTTTAATCTTTGTTGTAAGTGTCCAACTTTGGACTTTGTTATTTTTCTTTGTAGCATTGTTGTGTTCTTTAAAAGCAAAACAGTGTTATATCCGGGCCAAAGAGTCCTGGTAATTTTCACTAGGAAAAATTAAAGAACTTAACCTACCAATCTCTGTCCCACTATTTGAAGGGGGGCAGGGGAAGGTACGGCAACTCCAAGTACAGTGAAGCTCTGGAAAAGGTGTGGGAAGTGGTGGAATCCCTGTCACTGGAGGTTTCTAAGAATAAACATCACTCAGGGATAGTCTAGGTCTACTTGCCCCTACCTCAGCACAGAGCAATGGACAAGATGACTTCTTCAGGTCCCTTCCAGACCAACTTTTCTATGATTCTATAAAGCTAATTGGTTGGAATCTAATTTCAAACAAAGTATATGGTACCTTTCACTGGTAAACAAGTACAGAATAAAAGAATGGCTTTAGAGGTGTAACTTAGGGAAACACACCTTCCATATCAGGTGAATGTAACATCACAGAATGGGACTGCTGTTGGAAGAATGAGATATTATAGAACCTTTTTCCTGTACCATATTAATAAACCTAACTGTCATTGGTTATTTAATGTCTTGGGTATATTTAATAATGAACCAACATGGTCAAGCAATTGGCTATACTATTTATCAACAGACACATCTGGCCCCAGTTCGGAGTCAGTGCTCCCTCCCAGTGTCATCCTACTCACCCATGTAGCTTCGAGCCTTCCTGAAATCTGCAAAAAAGGAAAATTAATATGTTTATGGAAGCTGGATTGCCTGGACATTTGTTGTGAGAAGACATTTCTCTCTGGAGCAGAACAGAATTGCCAGATAAAGAAAGCTCAGTGCATATGCAACACAGAAATGTATAAGCTTACCTAACTCCCCAGTCAGTCTCTCTGAAATGGAAAAAGACTGTGTTATTCCCTAGAAGTTATGCAGAACTTTGCTGATCCCTCATGCAATCTCTTTAAGCATGTTTTTTCGATTCTCTCACAGCAACAGGAAAGAAGTCTCAGTCAGACACTGATGGAGAGAAAATCCTTTTACAGCTAGGAGGTTAGAGGTGTTTGCTAATAACAATCATTTCCCAGTGATGCATTTGGTATTTTCTGTATGACGCTGCAGCTATACTCTGCTGGTCTATAATCAGGGAGATTAAAGAATTTGCACAAGGTAAAATACTTTTAAAGAAAATTACTTTCCTCCACTACTGATAATTAGAGCTGGGAGAAATTCTTCAGACAATTAGTTTATTCAACAAAAAAGGCATTTTCAGGTCAAGAAAAACTTGGAAACCTGGACTGAGAAAAACAAATTTGGATGGAATTTGTTGAATAGCTTCAACTGAAAAAAACTGTGTGGGTCCTCCCTAGCCCTGCAAAAAGGTCAAAATGTTTCATTTTGACAGGTTTTAAATAAAATGGTTTTGTTTGAAATCAAAACATTATTTTTAAAGTTTAGCTCAATTCATATAAAAAGAACAAAATTAAAAGGTTAATTAACATTCAAAAATTAACCACGCCAAACAAAAACATACCAAAAAAAAACATGGGGAAAACAAAGTTTCATTCATCTTTTTCTGATTTTTTCATTTTGACGAGGAAAATTGAAAAGTCTGCATTTGCAGTTGCCTTCAAAAACTTTCGGTTTGGTCACCAAAGTGAAAAATCAATTATTCACACAGCTTCACTAGTAATCCATTAGGTTAGTAAAATGATGCGTTTCAGCTACAGCACATCCTTAGATTCACATGGAAAGGACTGGTGCTCTCATTCAGGATCTACTCTTGAAAAAAAAGTAAAGACATTAATCCATTCCCTTGCTCATACCCACACATGGGGAAAGGTCTCCAGGACACAGGCCAGCTACCAAGACGAAACCATCCCTTTTCTATGGAGTCATAATAATGTGACTGATTATTTGATGTTGCAGTCAATGTGACATCTATTTATCTAGGTAAAAATAATGAAAGTCTTGTGGCACCTTAAAGACTAACAAATTTCTTTGGGCATAAACTTTCGTGGGCTGCAACCCACTTCACCAGATGCATCTGACAAAGTGGGTTGCAGTCCACGAAAGCTTATGCCCAAAGAAATTTGTTAGTCTTTAAGATGCCACAAGACTGTCATTGTTTTTCCTATATCCAGACTAACTCTAGCTATCCCTCTGGAATTTATGAAAGTGTGAGAGCTGGTAACTTATGTCTGCTGGAGAAAACATGCATGGCAGGATGGGATTAACTTTGGTTGCCTCAGATATGGCTCACACTGTTCTCTTAGTCCCAGGATCAGTGCACAAATCTTGTAGCACAGACATTTCCCTAGCTATCCAGCACCATGTGCTGCAGGCAACTTCTGCTCAGTGACTCTCTAGTGGGGTAATACATTCACTTACCAAGCTTCTTCATTCGATCATGATGTTCTAAGAAGAGACAAAGAAATGCATCACAAACTCCAGGTATGAAATTTTGAGTAGAGCAATTTGAACAACTGAGCTATGTATCTCAGGACCGGAGGCACATTGGGTGTGGTCCACAGAAGTATATATTGAAATCTGTTAGGGTTATGCACCAAAATACTTTTGTGAATTCCACTTGTTAATGAACAAGAGCTGTGGTATCACATGTAACATGCAGAAAGAGATGTGTGTGTCTGTAAAATGCTGCATGTCCTTTGTGGCCCTGATTTGTAACCCTGTGAGGGAGGTAGGGGAGGTCATATCTTTCCTTGTACCAACTTCTGCTGGTGATAGATACAAGTTTTCAAGTCCCATGGATGGTCTAGAAAATGTAACTTCACCGACTTTGTCTTTCACATATCCTAGGACCAACATGGCTCCAACAATGCTACAAACAACACCATAACAATGTGAAACTACAAGCACTTGAAGGGGTGTGGCTACTGAGTGTTTCTGTGGGCTCCTGAACTCACCACTCCTTTTAGGTTTCACATGTTAATGTCTGGACCCATGTGAAAAATACTGTATTCCAGGGGTTTTCAAACTGGGTCTCGTGACACCTTAGGAGGTCACAATTTTATTATGGGAGGGGTCGTGAGCGATCAGCCTACATGCATGCTGGTAAGGGTAGTGCAGCATGGAGGGGGTCATCACTTTTGGGTAGGTCATCACAGCCTCAAATATTTTCAAAAGGGGATCCGAGCAAAAACAAATTTGAGAGCCCCTGCTTTATTGCATCTCTTCACAGAGCATTGCAGAAAAATCAATACATAGCTTGGCATGATTTGGGGTCTCTATTTAGTGCTCTGTGCCTGAAGAAATCAGTGATCGGGGGGGTAGGGTTCCTTGACAGAACTGGGGGGAGGGAGGTGCTGGGAAGTGGGGCAGGTGGGGAAGACAAGGAATGAACTAGCCTGGAATGTTGTGTGTGGAATGTTGAAAATCATGTTAAAATTGTGATCTATCACTTTAAATTTGGTGGGGGTTTTCATGGTCTTGCCTGCAAACAGGAGAAAAATGGAGATGAGAATGGGATTGGTTTATCTGCTGTTTTTCTAACCCACTTCATGATCTCCCGTATATCCTTATTTCAGGGGGGATGGGAAATGTACGTTGGGCTGATTAAAGATCTTACACAGAAGAGGTAACTTTTCTATCTTGAAAACAAAGACATGATTTTGCCAAGGGATTTATCAAAATACCTGATTCCAGCTCTTTCTTCTGAGCCACTGAAATAGAAGAGAGAAAAGAGTTAGACATATGCTCTGTGATGCTTTGCACTCCATACATCACAATACTTCCCAACTCCCAGGTGCAGTGCAGGAGCCAGAGAGTTGGACAGGAGAAGGGCTGGCATCAGTGTGATGCATGGTCATGTTGGCCATCTGGACTGAACTCCTGGGGCCATTCAATGGCACCTCAAAGTGGCAAAGTGGAGACTGAGAGCTTGGTGGAAGCCACAGACCCAGTTCTGTGCCTAAAAAAATATCTCACACTGCTTCACATCACTCCATTTAGCTTGTTACAGAATGGTAGTGAGGGGATAACTAAAGGAGACTCATCCAACCTTCCTAAAGATGAGTTAAGATGGTTATTTAGTTAAGGTGACAGGTCAACAAGAAGCCACATGTCCAGAATGATATTCCCAGCTCTGCCACAGAATAGCTATGTTCCTTTGGAAGGGTTCATTCCTCCTCTGTAGTTCCTTATATTATTGTAATGGGATAGCCAGTCCTTTAAGGACCAGACAGCCTGGAGTTAGTCAACTATGTTCAATCAACCTCACTTGTGCCATAATTAACTGTTTCTTAGCCAGAGAGGACAGCGTTAAGTGAAATCAAGTGACAGCCTGGAATGCCTGGGCCTTGGAAAAGGGCTGGAGGAACTCTAGGGAGTAAGGTTGGGGTCTTGTGAAAGGACCTGAAGTAGATTCTGGAAGGGGACTGAGGCTGTGGAAAGGAACCTGGGACTCTGATTCTATTCCAGAGTCAGAGAGACTAAAATGAAACCCAGAAGGGGCTGGGAAATGTTGATCAATATATGCCAAGCTAATATAAAGATACAACATATTATCAATATGTATTATTCACACCAAACATAATAATATATATTAAGCACACAATATCAATATAACATCACTATATTGTTTGTATGTTTCTAGCCTTATGTCTTTCTATAATTCTGTTAACTAATGCCAAATATCTCACATCACATTTTAAAGCTGAAAGCAGCCTTGGCATTAGAAAACAGAAACTCTGTTAAAGTCAAAATACATTAATGTTCTGCCCTAGTACAAGCTGGAGAGGTACCTTCATGGACCAGTATCTGGAAAGCTAGTATCCAAAACAAAGGTAAGGAAAGGTACAATACAAGACATTAAGGAACTGGGATGAACTGGTTGGTTAGATTTCTGTGATGTGTAAAGCACTTTATAACTCATAAAATCATCCAATAAATACAATTAGCTGAAATGTGTATCTCTAGAAGCACACCTTTTTTGTAAGGTGAATGTACATTGCATGAAACAACTTCTCGGAAACTGGTGTTGTATTGACTTTTTCTTCCTATACTATGCTATTTTATTTACTTTTAGCAATAAACTTGACTGTCACTGGTTATATGGCCTCTCAAAAGTGTGCTCAAGCTATTAACTATACACTTTATCAACAGAACAGTTTTGGACTCTTCTTACCGGGAGTCCAGGGTAGACATGACTTAACCAGAGAGCTAAACTGTGGCCAGAAGTGGGGCCAAAGAAGCAATCAACAGGGATTCTGGAGATAAAGATGCTTGCAATGCCGTGTTTTGATGCACAGGGTTGGGCAGAACTGCTCACAATGCTCTTAATTGTAGTTCTCTCAATTCAGTTTCTGCTTACTAAACCTATACATTTTCAATAAATCCCAAGCTTGAATATTAGCTAGTGAAAAGAGTATAACGGTCAACAAGAAATGTACTATAGGTAACTGGTTTATTAAAAATACTTAACCCAGTGTGTTTTATGCCCTAGTGTACTCAGACATCAGTCTTTTTTTTTTTTTTAAACCTAACAATATCTTACTGTCTAATGTGTAAAAAGCTATAATTAAAGTAATACAAAGTAAATATTATTTTGCTTTTACCAAATCTGCTGAAACTCATAAAACATTTCAAATCTGCAACTGATAATCTAGAAACAAAGGATTTATCACTTCACACAGAGCCCATAATGGATTTCTGAGGTTGGTAATGAATTTTTCAATGCCTGGTTCCATTTTTATTCCACCAAGGGACCTTCCAGATGATGCTTATTTTACCAGCACTGAATCTTAATAGTTGATAAAACTACTTGCAGTGGGAGGCCAGATTATGCAGCTTTTCCCCATGTCGAATGCTGTGTTGATCCATCAACTGTCCCATTGAAATCCAGGAGACAATTCACACAATGAGGTGCAATGTAGTGTACGTTGTATAAACCTACAGAAATGGGTCCAAGCCCCTACTTCAACACCAGTCCCAGCAAGGAAACAGAAACATTGAGAGTCAGGATTTCCCTGCAAAATACACATGGTAAATCCATCATAATGATGTAGCTCTGCAGTGGGTTATCTAGGGAGCGTATGTGACCTCCATCCTTATTGGTTTTTAAGGTGAGTCTTGACAAGCCCTAGCTAGGACAGTTTATTTGGTATTGGTCTTGCTTTGAGAAGGGAGTTGTACTAGATACCCTCTGAGGTCCCTTAATTTTCTATGATTCTACGATAATCAGTGGGGATAATGAGAATGTGAAGTGAGGTGATTACACACTAGGTAAACTGTTCCATTCAACACCTCGATCCATCCCAGCACTCACACAACTCTACAGAAAGAACAAAACATAACACAGGGAACATACCTAGAGATACCAGAGCATCCTCTTCACAGTGTTTCATCTGAGAAACCTTTTGCTTCTCTGTAAAGTTAAGAATTAAATATTTCATTTGATATACAAAACTATCTGAAATCATAGGGGGTGAGATCAATAAAATAACATGGGGCTTTCAACTAGCAAAGTCCAAGATTCATAGGTCCATGCATGGACAAGCACCTGTGACCCTAAGCACAACAGATGAGAAGTAATGACCTTCTGACAGAAGGCCTGAAAAACCATTGCATGGGGAATCCTGCAATTCACTTGGAAATAGAACTGTTAAGTTACTAAAACTATACATGGCAAAAGCTCAAGACGTCCTCAGAGCTGGTATTTGACTCCAGTCAATTAAAACTGAGGGAGTCCCACTGTTCCAAAGTTTTCATAGATTATAAGGCTGAGAGTATCACACTAGGGCAGCAAAATATGACCTAGATGGAAGAGAGCTTTTATGGAATAGATTTAATAACAGACATTCCAAAAGGCAAAGGACTGGGACTGCAGTATGTTTATATACATAGTTTTCAAGAATGAACCTGTTGCAGGATTGTTTTCCGAAATGAAGTGATGGTAGTTCACATGGTACTATGTGAATTGTAAGACAGTCAGTCCTATGTCCTCAGCCTGATACCCATGGGATTTAAAAAAACAAATAACCAATTCCTTTCACCTTTATATCCATAAAATGCCCAGACTCCATTAGTAACAAGAAGTAGCACAAACGACACCCAGAATGCAGCCAGCCAGGGAGAAGTATGTGGAAATATGTCATCTGTAAAGCAAAGATATAATGGTATATAAGAAACACGGTCCTATCCCATATCTGGAGGAATGTGATTTTTCACCTCATTTGATTGGACAGTGATGGCTCAGTGATCTCCAGAAATTCTTGAGGATTGTGCAATAAAGAGGATGGTGATCAATTGTACTCCATTTCCACTGAAGGTAGGACAAGGAAATAATTAGCTTAATGTGCAGCAAAGAAAGTTTGGATTTGATATTATGAAAAACCTTATACGGGTAGTTAAGCTCTGGATTAAATGTTCAAGGGAGGTTGTGATGTCCCCATCACTGGAAACCTTTAATAACAAGGTGGATAAACCCCTGTCAGGGATGGTCTAAATTTACTTGGTTCTGCCTCAGTGTAGGGAATCGACTTGATAACTTCTCAAGATACCTTTCAGTCTTATATTTCTATGATTCTATAATGTTATGTTGGTAGTAGAGTGAATGGCACACTCTGCAATCTGTCAGGAAGACTTATATTTCTTCTTTATTTATCAGGTGCTTTCCTCTACTGAAATTTAAAAAGTCAGTTTTACTGTTTACAGAAAACAAAACAAAGACAAAGGAAATACTCACTCCAAAGAACAATTACACAGCTAGATAAAGCCAATAAATGGGCTTTGAGAATATTTAAGCCTGGTAATCCAACACCACATGAGTTAAAAGAAAGAAAATATTATTCTGTCAAATGTCCTCCATGACTGCAGGTCAACAACAGACTTCTGTGCCAATTGGTCAACAGCTGCTGGTTCACTAGGTGTTCTAATTTTCAGTTTCACAAGATCATCCACAAAAAAAAATATCTTAACTGAGAATTTTCCCCCCCATTCATTCTTAGACTAGTTGCTCTGAGTATGCACGCAGAGGGCCTGGACAGGTTGGTACTTGGTAGCTAGCCCAAGTTGCTGTACTTGCTCCACAGTTAAACTGCTGTTCTTAAAACTAGCTTATGCAGCGCAACACAGGAACATGGGCAGAAATCACACTTTAAAGCTCAAATGTAGACATACCCAATGCCATGACCCTCACTGCGGCTATGTCTACACTTGCACTTTTAAGTCGACTTTAACTAAGTCGACTTAGTGTGTCTACACTTAAAATTAAAGTCGACTTAAAGGGGAACTTACAAAGTCAGCCTAGAGCGTCCAAACTGGATGCTCTAGGTCGACTTTGTGGGGCTAGGGGGACCTTGGGCAGATCCACGGTCGTGGGGGAGGCACCCCCTGTGTACAATGGGGCAAAGGGGTACAGGGACCCTGGCAGGGCAGAGCCCTGTGTGTGATGCTGTCTGGATTTAGAGAACCATTTATGATATTATTTTCAATGGATATCTCATAAATGCTCTAATCCATAGGAACTATGTCATGTTTGGTATCAATAGAAAGGCAGTAATTTGCTGGGAATGATTATATAGTTTATGTCTAGGAATTCTATTTCGATTAGAAGTTAGGAATTTGATGTTATATCCATACTTTAACTTGTGTCATGCTGGACGAATGCCTTAGACGGGAGGGTGTGACCAACCATTGTCTCCTTAATGTTAAGGAATCTGCCAGGTGATATGGTCCCAGGGAGTATCCTGATGAGCCATTAAGGACATAAAGAATACAACCATTGTGTCCTTAATGGCTCATCAGTTTACTCCCTGGGACCATATCACCTGGCAGATTCCTTAACATTAAGGAGACAATGGTTGGTCACACCCTCCCGTCTAAGGCATTCGTCCAGCATGACACAAGTTAAAGTATGGATATAACATCAAATTCCTAACTTCTAATCAAAATAGAATTCCTAGACATAAACTATATAATCATTCCCAGCAAATTACTACCTTTCTATTGATACCAAACATGACATAGTTCCTATGGATTATAACATTTATGAGATATCCATTGAAAATAATATCATAAATGCTTCCCTAAATCCAGACAGTGTCACACCATGCCCACATGCCCTGCCCTTTGGGGGGCATGCAAGGCTCCCCCTGTACCCCCCCTCCTGGCAGGGAGGGCATTGGTGTAGTCCTGGGGTAGCCCTAAGTTGATTTAGGGCTACCCCAGGGCTACACTGGCTTAATTCGACTTTAAAAAGTCGAATTAAGCCTTATGTCGAGTAGAAAGGTGGTTTAATAAAGTCGACTTAATTTTCATTAAGTCGACTTTATTTTCCTTAAGTCGACTTAAGCAAAGTGTAGTGTAGACGCAGGGCACATTAAGTCGACTTAAGCCAAGCTTAAGTCAACTTAATTTACCAGTGTAGACGCAGCCTACAGGCCTCAGAAATGTTCTTCCAAAGCTACAGAAACATGGCAACAACTAATTATTACAATGGAGTTGGTCACAACCTCACTATTAAGGTTGTGTCAGCAGTGGAAACAATGATGAATATCTACTGTTTAAAAAGGTCAAATAGAGTTTGGCTAAAGAGTCTCCCCTGGGCTTCCCGGGACAGTCATGTCAGGTAAAGAGTAACATGATCTTAGGAATTATCCAAAACTACTACACAGTGAGCATGTGAGAGCGTGCATAAGTTCAGGGTTTTACCTGATTTGGGGGAAGGGAGCCACTCTCTATGCTAAATGGGTACTGTCCATGCTTTAACAAAGTTTAGAGACATAACTTTGTTGGAATTGGGAGGAAAATCTGTGAAAGTATCTCCAAAGTGAAGTGATAGTAAAACCCCTATTATTAGAAACATTTAAATTGCGCTGGACAACTCCTAGAGAATACACTATAAGAGACCATCCCGCACAGTTCTAGGGGAAGGGTCTAATTCCATTTTCTATTCCATACTTCTCAGATATGGCTTCACAAAGACTGCCCAGAAGGATCCTAGTGAAAGTATTTCTGGTCCCCCCAAAACTCTCCCATTCTCTATTGCAGCAATTGATCCTTTTCAGCAATAAGAAGAGAAGCAGAATTTGCCCAGCAAGCTGAGAAATAAGTGGCATGGTTGAGGCAGGGAGGAGTCTTTCATCTCTAAAGTGCTGGCTCAGGAGGTGGGGGTCAGAAAATAGGGTATGGAGCTTTTCATCACTCACTACCTTCAACCAAGCCAAGTTCTTCAGTGAATTAAGGTTGCTACTACTGGATGACTCTTTAGTGGCTTCTTTGTGCATTTAGTTGATGGATCTCAACAGATTAGATGGCCAGTGTACAAAGACCCTCACCACAAGGGGCAGTAGCAGTAAAAGGGAGAAGACAGTCCATCGTTTTTCTTCCTAAATTACCTTATAGAGAGAGAAGCTGAGGTGGAAGTACCAAATGAGGTAGGCCCCTTTCCCTCTTACTGTCCCCTCAACCTGGCATGGGAGGTGACTCACCTGAGAGATGAATGGAAGAGCGTCGCTCTGTCTCCAGCAGGCCATTCCGTACTACACAGCTAATCTGTGCTGTTGCTTCTCCTCCTTGGACAGTGACTTGGCCCAGAACATTATATAGACTTTTACTGTCCTGAGTCATTCCAGTCTTGGACTCCAGTGCCAGACTCTGCCCTTCGTTTCCAATCCACAGGAGTTCAGGTTTTGGGAACCAGCCTGTGGATTTGCAGGCCAACCCAATCCCCTGACCCTGGGGACCCAACACATCAATGAATACTGGGGCAACAGCTGCACAGAGAAGGAAAGAGAGAGAGAGATTAGATTCTTGATAACCAACACTCTACTATTACCTAGTAAATAACTCTGTAACATACTGGGAAGTGTGCATTCAGCCCTCTCCAGCGAAAGGGCTGGATAAGAAAGACTGCTTCTTTATATCATGATGCTGAAATTTTCATCTTGAAAACTGGTAAGATGATGGGGTAGAAAAGTCAAACAATCAGCCAATATTTTTTATATCTGTATCATATTATTCTCAACAATCAAAAGCCCTTTACCAATGTAAAGAATTATTTAAAGATCACCCACTGCTGTGAAGAATGCCCCCCTGCCTTATACATTGGCCAAATTGGACTGTCTCTGTGCAAAAGAATAAATGGACACAAAGTAGACATCAAGAATGGTAACATTCAAAAACCAGGAGGGGAACATTTCAATCTCCCTGGGCATTCTTTAACAGGCATGAAAGTTACAGTACTTCAGAAAAAAAAAAAAATCAAAACCAGACTACAACATGAAACTGCAGAGTTGGAATTCATATGCACATTTGATGCCATCACATTGGGTTTGAAGAGAGACTTTGAATGACTAATTCATTATATCAGGTAATTTGTCCTCTTTTAACTTTAATACCGTCTCATCTATTGTTCTTTAAAGGCCACGTGGATGCTATCTGAATCAAAACAACTTGTTTGATTTGCTTTTCTGCATGTAACATATTGCAGTTTCCATTTCATATATCTGATGAAGTGCCCATGAAAGCTTGCACAATAAATACATTTGTTAGTCTTTAAAAGTGCCACATGACTCCTTGTTTGTTCCACTGCTTTAGTGCAACAACTTCTGGAGTAGAAATAAAGCAAGTTTTTAAAAGCCACACTGAAACACTACTCTTAGTGAGAAAATGAAGCACTCTGTCTCCACGTGTGTCTCTGCACTCATTTCATAGGGTACACACCTAAATGCCCCAAGTGGTGAAGACAAGTTTCATGCAAAAAGCAACATCTTCTGCAACACAATCATCCCTGATGCTGCACTAGAAAGCCCTGGGGTCAGGGCTCAGAGAAAACCTTATTGAATCTTTCACACCATTTCCTGCAGCACAGTACCCCTTAGCACAAAGGGGGGGGGGAAACTATGGCCCATGGGATGGATGCAGCCTGCTAGTGCCTCTGCTGTGACCT
The DNA here is from genome assembly GCA_007922175.1 of Pelusios castaneus. NCBI lineage: Eukaryota > Metazoa > Chordata > Testudines > Pelomedusidae > Pelusios > Pelusios castaneus. The sequence goes on from VOCT01086035.1 coordinate 23,237, forward strand.
GCAAGCTGCCACTGCCCCCTTCCTTCTCCCCCCCTCCAACTTCAGCAGCAGCTCCACACAGCCAGAGAGCTGTCACTGCTTCGCCCCATGGCTGGCACTCCACTGCCCCCCACCAGTCCCCAGGGGCCCTCTGTGCAGTGCCCTCTTGTCCCCCCCACTGTAGCCATCCAATAAAATTTATTGCCCACCCCTGTGTTAGCACCATGTTAGGACATTGGAGTTAGTTAGTATTGGCATTGGTCCTATCCCAGAAGGGGCTGGGACTCTTGCGCAGAAGGACCTTAAAACTCTGTGAGACACTACACTCCTGTATTCACACTATTGTAATAACCTTTGTACAAGTTATAGCTTGTAAGGTACAATTTAAAAACTCATAATTGGCTGGTCAGTATTACCCTGATAAAATACTTGTGGCAACATTGCATGCAAAGTTATAAAGTTTCCCAATATGATGTTAAGAGTTCATGTTCAAAACTCAGGTCACACCAAACTGGTCAAACAGACCTGTATTGAACAAACGAGTGTGTATTTGTCTTAATTTGCATTTAAGCAGCAAACACAGTCATCAAGCAGTAAGGGGAAACAAAGGAAGCTCGAACAGGTGAAAAATAACCAACAGGGAACATTCTTCTACACAGACACTTTGTATCCTAGTTCCCAGCTAATAATGCTTTTCAAGCTTGGTGGGGGACTGAAACTATAAAACAAGGCAAAAACCCCAAGATACTACCTCTGTTTTCCTATCTGTCTCAGGCACTGCACCTTTGAAGACAGAGTAAAACGGCCATTGGAATTTGAAGGACGGGGTCCTGACCTGAAAAGTTAGGCCAGTAATCTTGTTGAAAACATATGGTGAGCAATTTTGTTTGAATCTAAGATAGTTTGCTAAGTTAGACACCTGTAAGTGTTTTAACTTTATTTTTCTTGTAACCATTTCTGATTGTTATGCCTCATTACTTCTACTCCTTTAAAACCTAGCTCCTTATAGTAAATACACTTGTTTTATAGTTTCATCTAATCCATTGTGTTTGAGGTAAGGCATTTGGGTAACTCTATTTATTACGATAAACTGGAGTGTCTTATTCCCTAAAAGGAATAATGAACCTAATATATCAGGACTGTCTGGGAGAAGGCTGGTGCAGGACTTTTGTAGAGGATTGTCTGTGAATGGGAATTTGTTGCAGTATAATGCAGGCTGGTGAGTCCCAGGGTGTGACTGCATGTTGGTGACTGGTTGTGAGCAGTCCAAGTTAGAGGTTACAACTGCAAGGCACCCGAGTTACAGAGCAGGACAGGACATAGCCCCCAGCATCCTAGATTGTACTACAGTATGGCATGGGCCCCTGCATTCTAAATAAGCTCAACCTGAAATATCTCACCTGCAATCTTTAGCTCAGTATTGAGTTCATGACTCCATGCAAGAGACTTCACAAAACAGATATACATCCCAGCATCTGCAACTTGGAGCCTTTTGAGTTTCAGGGATACATTCCCATTCTTAAATTCCTGCTGGAACATCTCTGTCCGCCTCTGGTAGTTCTCTCCCGAGACATCCTGGTTAGTTTGATTTTTGTACTGATGGACAGTTACATATCCAGCTTCATTGTGTGTCCTTTCAATTTTTGTCCACAGCACTTCCATCTCTGCAGGCCAAGTCTTGGGCGAGACCTGGCAGGGTAACACCACATCCTGGCCAACTATCCCTATAGCAGGATAGGGTGATCCCAACAGGGAGAATTTTTCTGTAAGAAACATTCCCAAGAGTGTCATGAAAGGGGCATTCTGTTCCTGGGAGTGGGGAATTCACCAGAAATTAAATGTGCATAGATTTCAAGGCCATAAGAGACTTTTGTGATGAAAATGAAGACATCTAGTTACAGCAAGGATCGGAATTAGAAACACTCTCAGAGCATAACTGATTAGCAGTTCATCATCATAACCACTCAGCCACCTCATCAAACAACCTCAGAAATATAAGTGTCCACAGACTTTCAGATTACTCCAAACTGTACAAAGGTGTATGGATCAGGTATTTGCCACAGAGCTTAGTGATTGGGTAGCTAAACCAAAAAACTATTTGTTATGGGGAGAAGGTTGTTTTTAATTTTCTTTTTATTTTGGATAATTGTTATAATCTTGGGGGGAGGTCTTTCTTTTTTTAAAAAAAGAAATGTAGCTAAATTTCTAGACAAGACATTTTTGAAACAAAAAATGTTGAAACCTTTTATTTGAAAATATTGAAACAAAGCATTTCAACTTTATTTTTTTTTTCTTTCTGCCAAAATGGAATTCTGAAATAGTTTGGGCCAACCCAAAACTGCCTTTCATACTGACTAAATTATTGCTAAAATATATTGCCCTGCTCTAATTCAGAACCCCCTTTTTACTCCCTTGGTCACATATTCCACTATAGGGGTGAATATGAATCTTCTTTCTTTCTTTCTTTCTTTCCAGACAGATATAATCACGTGATTTCACTTACTGTCCTTTATGAAAATCTCTGCTGTTGATCTGATCTGATGAAGGACATCTTTCTCTATAAAGTCTATGATTAATTTCCCTCCGTCTGTCACATTGGTGTATGTGCATCCATTATACAATAACTGTACCTGACCCTGCCCATCTTATTAGATCTGAAAGAACTAATTAACAAGATTGGTGAGGTGAACATTGATCTCCACCTTCATCCATAACTGATCTCTTCACCCAAGACACCATTTGCAGTTGCCACTGGGAGGACTTGTGCCATGAAAGCCAACCCATATCAAGACTTGTACATTGTCACTGAATCTAATGGGCAATTTTTCAAT